>JAPMOQ010035568.1:970509-1261798 GCA_026543055.1 Argiope trifasciata | reverse complement strand
GTGTGTGTGTGTGTGTGTGTGTGTGTGTGTGTGTGTGTGTGTGTGTGCGTGTGTGTGCGTGTGTGTGTGTGCGTGTGTGGTTATGTAATGATGAATGTGCTTTAATTGAACTAATGAAGGCTAAAAACGGAAAATTCAGTAAATAACAAATCACAAATATTTCTGAAGAGTGGAAAATGAGTTTCAGGTCAATTTTGGTCCAGACCAGGTTTCAAGATTAGTGGCTGTAAATAGTTAATGGAACGATATTACCCTCGAGGGCAATCATAGCATTTACTACATGCTTCAGATCATTCCATGCGGTACTTATGACACCAGGCGACATCTACCAAAGCATTTGAAAGTACTTAAAGCATGTTGAATATTTACATTGTTTCCAATATTGAAATCCTTGGCATTTACTACATATTAGAAGGAATCAAACACTTATAAAAGTTTCTTAGGACGCTGAATTAAACACATATTTTGCCATTTGCTGCATTATTCGTTTCCAATTATCCATCCATATTTTTGTAGACAAAATTCTTTGAAAAACAAATAGCTCTCGCAATGGAAATTTTCTATTATTTGCCATTTTTATCGGATAAATATTTAGTATAAAAATCAATGTACAAACACTATATGCTTATATTTTATAAACACTATTGTTTATGTTTCATGAAAATTCATAATGAGCATTTTTGAAATAGCTGAAATAAAAGGCACATTCCACATTCTCGTCTTTGATAATGACCACCATACTACGTGAATACTATCTTCTACCCAAGACTACATCTAACAACTCAAAGCACGCTCATTACTTGAGAGAATTAGTATAAGTATACCGTGATAAGTTTAGCATTTAAGTAACAAGCATGTAATAGTTGCAGCACTAGTTTGTTAGTCAAAACAGTTAGTGAGAATTCCGAGCGTATACTTTCAGTTCAGCCGAGATTGCTAGAAAAGATAAAAGCTCCTGATCGTGGCTATTTAACAGCGACTTTCCTGCGCAGATAACATTTCGCATTTCACACATTGTTATAATCACTGTTTAACTATTATGATGGAGGAAACAGATCTGTTTCCTTATTTACTGGCAAAAAATCCTTCCTTAGCAGAGTTCTATCTCTTTAAGTTAAAACAAAACATCTTTAATTCCCTTGATGCTGGAAGTCACTCGGTTGCTTGCCGCAAAACAAATCGAAACAATTAAGTTGCACTTTGGAAAATTGATTAGTTTATAATTCGCATGTATTTTAAATATTAAAAGCAATGCTGAAGAATTAAAATAATGATTTTGGAAACAAAAAAGAAGATAAATCATTAATTCAAATTGAAATTCATAGACAAATGTATAATTTTTAAAATGCTTCGAAAATTAACAAGTCATCTATTAATAACTTTATGGATAAGGTTATAATCGATAAACATGTCATAATTTTATCGATTGTCAATGAAATCATATTTATTATTTGTCATCTTCATCTATGCAAGATCCCTTCTATTTTAATAAAGAAATTTTTATAAGAATAATTTATAATACGACTCAATTAATGTATTTAAATGCTAAAAACTTGATTCGTATGGGAAAATGATGGAAATTAATTCACACCCAAATGAAACAGAACTGAGGCCAATAGATATTTCAATCAATGGTTTTCGAAATTTTGTGATGCTGCTCATAGCTTTCTATCAAATCTTTTTATTTTAAAGGTGACTTTTAGAATTTTAGTGATAAATATATATTTAAAAACTATTAATCAATTATAAGTTTGTTTTGAAAGAAAATGTCTACAGACGAAAGTGGAATTACAAGTATTAAATAACGTTGTTATTACCATCATATATTTAATGTGAAAAGGTATATGTACGGAGATCAGGGCTTTAGCAGTTTAATCAATGGTGTTAGAAATTCTCTAAAATAGCTCATCGTTTTATATCAAATCTATTTATCAAATCTATTTTAAAATATATCAAATTATCTATCTACTTTAATTTATCTATTATTTAATTTAATTTATCTATTTTCAAATTTATCATGTGAGAACATTTTTTTCATTGAATTGCGTAGAACTAGAAAATGATATCAGAAGACTCAGAATCGATAAGGAGACGTTTAGTGTTGAATGTTGATATTTGTGATTCAGAATCCAAATGGACACATTCTATGTTTGAAGTTGAGTGGTGCGATTGAAAATCTGCAACACATTACATACGTTTACGCTTTCTTCGTTCCCGTTCGAAAGCTATTTCACGTTCATTAGCTTCTAATTTTAAGTTTTCATCATTCGTTTTTGTTAATTGAAGATTTTGTCTGTGAAGGATTTTGTTCTTTGAGGATTGTGTTCAGACTTCTATTTGCTTTTTCGTTTCCTTTCATTTTTCCTTTTCAAGGTTTCATCGTGTGAAAGCGTAGGATGCTCCATTTATCATTTATTCATTGCTAGGCGATTTTGAGCGCCACCCCCCCAACCAAAGAAACATCATGTTCTCGCTACCGTTTCTTAGATCCTAATAATGTAAGCCACGTAAATGTAGTATTGTTAGATAGAAGACATCAAGTAGAGTGTATCGATATCAGTCGTAAAGATTTTTTGAAAAAACGAGGTAGAAAACCTAGCTCGAATATTCAAATTTTTGCAAATTTGAGAGCCAGTATCTCGCGAATCACTCGGAGAGCGACGTTAAACGTATTGCTACTCGCATTTTAGCTAGTACTATCGAACAAATAGGAGAAAATGCAATGCAACTCGAATTTCTAAATTTCGAAACCTGAGTTTCTGTAAAAATGTCATTCGGCTCTATCGAGACGAATGTTTAGATGCGTCTCACCCATAGAAACTCTATGGAATCGATCAGATATTGATTTTGCCAAGATTATGCAAAATCTGTACTGCGCATGCGCAATGGGTCCAAAATTTTGAGGGCTCAAAGCACCCCCAGAGGGTAATTCTAAAAACTCACTGTCTCTGACATATGCAGTTTACAGGATATAACGAAAACCATCTGCGCATGCGCAGAAGATGACTCCATAGGGAGTGGAAGGATCTTCTATAGTCCCATAGGATTACTAGTGAAAATTCCATGTCTCTAACAGCATGTTAACCTTTTAAAAATGCATCAGCTATAAAAGAATGTAAACAAATATATGCAATTAAAACGTACTGATGAGTATTGCCTACTTGATTTTGAACTTCAATTATTTTTTGCCTTCAATTATTCAAAACCTCCTAACGAAAACAGGATCATGTTCGCATATGACAATAATAAATATACATTTAAAAGGTTTTAAACGCTTATAATTTTATTTTCAAAGAAAAGTCATTGAAAATGACAACGAAATAACAAAGATTAACTAATGTTAATATCATAATAAATTGATGGGAAAAATTATATATCCGTATCTCAGGTTATTAGACGATTTAACCAATGATTTTCGGAATTCCATGAACTTGGTAATGGTTTTCCATCAAAATATTTTACTTGAATGGCAATTTTTCTTTTCATTTTAGAAATAAATATATATTTAAAAAGTTTTAATCGCTTATAATTTTATTTTAAAAGAAAATTAACTGTAAATGACGATGGGTTAACAAGAATTAATTAACACGGTTAACAAGAATTTGTTAATATCTAATGCAAGAATTAATTCAATCTGTACTCTTACAAATTCGTGTTATAGGAGAAATGTCAAAATGTCATGTTATGGATGTATTAAAAAATAAATTTCAGACTCATAATATTAAAATATCGTGTTGCTGCAATTACTTTATCTGCAATATTCTCAACCTTCCATGGCTTGTAACTATTTAAAGGAAAATAATTACTAACTACTCAGTTTAAGCTCATAATATTCACATATAATATTTTCTTAAGCAGTATTAATATATCCAAAAGATGGTAAAATTCAAACCGAAAGGGATACGCAGTTTAATGTGATATAATATCAACATGGGTTTATATAAAAGCTGTATGAATAAATCTTTTTAATAGAATGTAAATTCATCGAAAAAATTTATAAAAAATGATTTAAAATCACACGCAATATCCTGGAGATTTAAAAGAAGATTTCAATTTAATTTGAAATAATTTTTTTCTCTCTCATATTATTTACTTATGTATACAAAAAGTTATACGAAATATATCAATCGGAAAGATTTGATATATTTTGCTTTCTTTTCTTACATACCTATTTTAATTCAGTTTTTTTATGTTTGTGTATATAGAATTCCCAAATTTCTTTTTCCCCTTTTCACTCAATTTGCTAGAGCTATTAAATTTTATGCAGCTGTATTTGATAAAAATGCAATTGCTTAGTATTTTCATCACTTATGCAAAAAAGTATAAATTACAATGAATGTTTTTCAAGACTTATGAAATATTCATTAAATGGTAAAATACTTAATAGATGTGATTAAATTAATGTTTACTTACATACTGTCTTGAGGAGTCTTCACTCCTTTTGCTTTGATGTCTAGAGCTTTTCTGAATATCTAGAATGTCTAGAAAATTTCATCTATGTTATAATAAACGAATAAAGAGGGCTTGAAAATGTTGTTTATACGTATTTTTAACTCATATTGCAAGAGTATTATTCTTCAACGAAAGAATAATCCTTAAAATAATAAATGAAGATAATGACAGAAAAATTGTTTAAAAGAAATATTTTATGTATTTCAATAAAATTGTCTAGATAAAAACGTATATTGCTTCACTAAATTTTTTTAACGACTTTCGTTCTCGAAATTATAAGTGATAAAAATAAATATATTTTATTAATTCTGTACATTTAATTATTATTTTAATTATCAATTGATTAAAAACATTCAAAATTGACTACAGGAAGGGAAAAACAATTTTAATTCATATAATTTTCTATGCCCACGGTTGAATTAACAATAAATCTCTAATACAATAAAGCTGTATATCAAATACTATTTTACCCAATTTACTTACGGAAAATTAGCAACTTTCCCCACTTGTAATTAAGCACAAAAGCAAAATAAATTGCATTCCCCTTCTAGCCTCTGAAAAAAATCACATATGTTTTGGATATCCTTATAATATACGACCAGGAGAATTGTTATGAAATTGATCATATTATGCTTCGAACGAGTGCGCTCGACATATCAAATAAGGCGCATGGAGCGTGCATAAAAGTTGAAACCAGCGCTGCTAAACGTACGGAACCACCACCATTAGAGTTATTGTGCACTCGCCGATTTTCGCTGGGAACTACAGTTTCATCAAAACCAAAGCCGAAAGATAGCAGAAAACTTGCCCATCCACCGATGCGAAGAAAATTGGCTGCGTCTATGATCAAGAGATGAGAAGGCGGTTAAGGTAGAAGATAAAAGGATAGGAAAAATTGAAGGGAAGTATTCAGAAGAGGGTCTTTAGGACGCATTTTGATATTTACGGCGAATTTCGATCCTTTGTTTGTCGGATTTTCTCGGAGGTAAGAATGTGATTTTTCGATTGTAATCTGAATATAACTGAAAAGGAAAACTTAGTCCTTTACTTGTTGATTTTTTTGGTTTCTAAGAATAGTTTCAAGTACAAAACAATATAAAAAATAGTTTTTATTCATTTTGCAATACAATTAGATATACATTAGATATACAATTTTCTAAGTATTGTTAAAAGGAAATATATGCTTTTTCATTACATCACCTTTCATTCACTCAAATTGTACATAACCAAATGATTCTTAAAGATTATCACTCATTAATTTTTTGCAATACTATGTCCAATTAAATTGGATAATCCAGAAAGTTAACAAAGTTTTGAATGCTATAGAATCGTAAAAAGTTAACAAAGTCATAAAAAAATGTATGTTGGCACTTCTGTTGCATTGTGTAGAGATATACCCGATAACACACGTAAAGTAGGACCACAGTATGAAGAGTTGTATGAAATAATAAATGCTAGCCTTTGTATTTGATGGATGTAGTTTAATGAGTAAATGTCAAGTAATTATAAAAAGTTAACAGATTCATAAAACTTGTTTGTTGATAGTTAATCTGTTTTGTACAGAATTGATGCACAGTAACACACACATAAAGAGATGGAATTTCAATCAAGGGAAGGACCACAGAATGAATAGTTATATTAAATAATAAATGTTAGCATTTATATTTGATAAATGTTATTTAATGAGTAGATGTTAGACATTAGTAAAAAAAGTTAACTAACTCATAAAAAATTCCCGTTGGTAGATATAACACACTGTTCATAAATGCTACACAATAACCAACGTAAAAAGATGCATTTTCTTCAAAAGATAGGACCACAAGGTAAATAGATGTATGAAATAATTAATTATAGTATTTTTATTTGATAAATTTAATTTAATGTGAAAATATTAAACAATCGTAAAAAATTAATAAATTCATTAAAAATATCTGTTGATAGTTATGCCGCATTGTGTAATCATGCCGCAAAACAAAGTTTCAACATTGTTCGAAATACACAAAATATTTAATGCAGTATTGATAAAAACAATTTAAATTTATTTTTCATCTAGACCTTTTGGCAAATCCTGGAAATACATGCATTTTTTTCGTTGACATATCATGAAAAACATTTGACGAAAAATAAAGCCTTTGTTTCATAAATAAAAATTCCTAGAATTACTGTTAAATATTCCTTAAACCGCAAAAAAAAAAAAAAAAAAACCTTTTTTTACTTTTGTTCGTGTAGCAAACACCTTCCTAAACGTAACGCATCTCTGAACTTTCATAGTAAAAAGGACAATTTTCGGAAATTGTATTTGAATATCTGTGCTCTATTTATACATGAAACTACAACTATCAAAATATCATTAGCGAATGGTTAAAGTAAAATGAGGATATTTACTTATACATAGTTCTGAGAGAGATTACCCGGTTGATTACAATTGAGGTTACTGCAGAAAAAATGTGCTCGGAGTTCTGAAATTTAGAGGCTTAAAAACAAATCAATGAAACAAACAAACAAAAAAGGAAAACACTCTAAAAGTGCTATTTCTAACACCGGACTTAAGGAAGGAAATGAAAACATTTCAGGCTTCAAGATCAGATTATTATTCTTTACAGAAATACTACACTGTGCCATTCTGAGCTAGATGACAAGATAATCTTTTAATCTGCTATACTAACATGTGGATATCTGAAACTGACATTCGCTAAAATTGTAAGTCTGTAACTGTTAATAACATACAAATTTAAAATAAAAAGTATTTACTTCTTGAAATAATTCAGTAAAGATAATTTTCCTAAAACTGTACAACGTTTTTCTTTATAAATCCATACATAATTCTGTAACTTATTTGGTTACAATATTGATATTTAGTTGCCAAATGTTGCTACCAAAGTTATACATAGAAATAATTTGAATATAAGTGATTCTGAAAAAGTGTTTTTCACGTAATAACGTGGATTCGATGGTAGATGATTTATCATATCAGTGTCTCATAAACATCAGTTTCAAATTTCTGAGAATGTGTTACTGACAGCAAAGGAAAGAAAAACGATCAGTTACGGAACTATTTACACATGATTGCGAGGTAATTTGTTCGTTTTTAACTTTCTGCAGTTATTCAAATGCATTCATCATTCAGAGAATATTGTTGAAAGGTGAAAACAATTTATTCACTCGTATTTAGAAGTATTTATTCTATGTATACCCATTTTAAAACTCCTGTTCTGATTAATGCTTCTGGTCTGTATGGATTAATTGAAAAGCTTTAATTTTGCTTTAATTAATTTTGAAATAATTTTAATTAACTGAAAATGAATTTTTAATAATTTTAATAAAAATCATCAGATAAATTTTAGAACATCTTTATTTTTTCATAATTTTCTAATCTCCCACTGCAAATCATTGAATTTTATACCATAACCAACTCATACTTTTCATTTATATTACTTTTCATTATATATATATATATGTGTGTGTGTGTGTGTGTGTAAACGCATACATTTTGCCTTTCCTTTAAAGGAAAAATATATACTTAGTAATCAACTTGTTCAGAATATGGCCATTCACTTATAAGTTCTGACTAGAAATTTGTTCAAAATTTCAACAAGTTTTAACTTTAAGAAAGAGTCTAGTATAACCCCTAATTTAATATATATGTTATTGTTTAGTACCTTCATAAAAATTATAATTTAGTATTTAAAATTAAGCTCATCAAAATTCTCAAAATCAAAATTCAAAAAAGAAAAATCAAAATTCTCTATGATAGTAACAGGCATTCAACAACCTAAGTAAATCCAAACTAAAAAAATTTAACTGAATAATTTTTCAACTTATTCATAAGGAAATGTCTTTTACATCTTTGTTTGGCTAATTTGTATGCTGGAATGTATATTGAAACCATTGTAACAATGCTTACAAATGTTTTATGAATATATGCATGTTCCCAATATTTTGCATGATGAAAATGACATGTATATTCACAACACGATCACTCCGCTTTGTCCGTACTGAAATATATAATAATAATTAAACAATTAAAATTTCAGACGAAAATTATTTTGAGAAACCCTTCATCTTATAAAGGAAATGAGTTTTTGATAGGAATATTAGACGCTTGCATCAGACAGATAGATAGTTTTAATATTTATCGATTACAGGACTATGAAATAGACAATTTTTCTTTTTTTTAAAAAAATAATAAATGTATTAAACAGAAAGTAAAAAAAAACTGATACTAATGCTTATATATCAAGCTCACTTTGCACTGCTTAAAAGCATCGGTAGAGATATAGAATAGTTTGTATTAAATTGATGATAAATTTTAACTGTAACTATCATAAGAAACTTCATAATTACGATTTCAGAAATGAACCAGGTCCTTAAAGTTTCTATTTGTTCATTTGAAGTAGAAAAGGCACGGTCAGTCAGCTACCAAATGAAGTGGAGAGAGTTTCGGTACACATAATGTACCAAATAAATTACAGAATTAAAGCAAAATTATTAGAGCAAAAAATGCTATTGTAGCAGGCTTATATTTCATCTGACATAGAAAGGTTTGAAAATTCTCCATTTAAGAAATATTTTAATTCATTTCAAAATAAATTTTAACTGCTGCATGACATGCATGAAAATTACAACTTCAGAAAATGAACCGGATTTTAATACCAACAAACTTCTTTTTGCTCATTTAAAGAAGAAAAGAGACGATCACTTAGTAATCAACCGAATTAACTTCACTCCTTTAGTTTCGATAATAAACTCGCCAGAGAGAGTGCATAAAAAAAGATTCTCCAAATTGTTAACGAACCAGCGATCAAGTGGAAAAACTCAGCAGCAATGAGTTCCACCCAACATGACAAACTTGTCTGTACCCTTTTAAGTGAAAATGCAATGTTTCAATGTCCGGAGTGGTAGAGCCTAATTTTTCATACAGCTAGGTAATTCCGCCCATAAATAAAAACGCCGATAGCGGCTAACCTTTCTATCTATCTTTATTTAATATATTCCGAAATTGCCACATTTTTCGTTGAAGCAAGTCTATATAAGTGAGGAAAAAAATTGGAAAAGAAGGAAAACATCTTGAAGTGCTTCAAATAACAGCTGGATTTATTTATAGCTGCAGGGAGAAGCTATAAACCTTGCCAGATCGCATTACCGTCACCTAAATAAAAATATCCCCAACTCGTCTTTTTCTTACCTAGCATTTAAGGCTCCTAAAGCATGGGCAACTCTTTATTTTGAATATATCAAGCCACCCGATTATCAAGAAACTCTCTATGGAGGCACAGCTATGCATCACTAAATCAGTATCCGCAGATTTCAGAATGGAATCTCCGTATTCCAAGCACGATTTTTTGCCCGCGAGCTTTTTGGTACTCGATTTATTACTTTTTGCCTTCTTTTTTCAATTTTTGTCAGTGGTGGCTTTTATTATTATTTTTATCGGGATGGAAATTAAATTAATGAAAGATAATTTCGTGATCTCGGTTTGAGTCCATCCGATGTTGCTTGTGACTGTGACTAGAAAAAGAAAGGGACGGAGGAGGGTGAATGCATAAAAAAGACACGGATAAATAAAATAAAGAGTTTTATTGCTTTGGGGCACAAAAAAGGGATCTAATTAACTTATTATTTGTAAGATTGCTTTGGTTAAATAAAGAAAACTCATTAATAATAAAAGTTGCCGAAATGGATGGGAAAAGATTGTTGGCTTGAGTTTTTATAGGTGCAGCATATAGCAAAAATTGTTTTCCAAGAATAAATGAACTTTCTTTTTCTTCTTCAATAAAATAAATAAGTGTTTTTCATATAAAATGCATTTTTGTTGTTCTTAGCGAATTTTCTATAAATAATCTAATATGTTAAAGAATAATGCAGGTTTCTTGCAACTTTTTCTTCAAACTTATTTTACTTAGATTGTGTGTTTGATTAAATTTGATTTGCGTCTTAAAGTTAAAACAAAAAGTCTCGAAGAATAAAAACACCTAGACTGAATTAGGCTATTAACCGCGAAGAATATTTTCGTTTCAGATTTTTAAAAAAATCAGTTTTCTGAGAATTCAGAAATAATATAATTGAAGTATTATATTATATTCGCAAACGAAAAAAAAACAAAAGCTTATTTTATTTTTATATTTTCCCGTTGTTATCAAATTATCTCTCAAAGTAGATTAAAAAATATGGCAAATTTAATGTCTTAATTTAATTTTATTGAAATTAACTTAATAATGCAGGGATTAATATAAAAAAGGGCTTATATAATTAAAGACTGCTTTAACACCAAACTATTTTTTAGACATATGAATTAAACTGTGCTTAGACATATAAATATATGACGAGCCTTTCAAAGATTAAATATTGCAGCTTAATGTCTTTTATTGGAAGAGATTTTTCATTAAATATTCGAAATTTTAAAATAAGAGTAATAAATGAATCTATTTGTTAATAGTCAATGTTTAATTTCGTTTTAATAACCAAAACTTTTTTTAAATGCTTACTATTTTTATATTAATTAAAGCCTTTCTTTTAAGATGGTTATTCAAAGTTTTATAAAAAGGTCATTCAAGGCAATTGATATAATAATTGATATAAATTTTATTAAAATTCTAATATCCTATGATCACAGTTTCTACAAGCAATTAGAATTTTCTTTATAAATCTTCATATCCAGACATAGCTTTTATAGTACACAATAAGAATTCATATTTATTTTGAAAAGATACAAAACAATTCTAATGGATTCAGATGTTGTAGCATCATTATATACTCTGTATTTCTTTTGAATATTGGAAATTTTATAGATAGAAACATTTCTATTATTGTTTTTTGATACATATCTTTATTCTACCTAAACATATATTATAATTAGAATTTCGTTTATTCCTCCTGTATTTTTATTACAGAAACATTTACATTTGCAACAGAAATATCAAATTTTTATTCTAATTATTAGAAACATTATATAGAATATTGTTACTTGTTATCTGTATACTGTTTTCTTTATCAGTACCACAATTACAGCAATTTGAAATTTGCTAACAACTTTATTAAAAAATTGTCAGCATTTTTTTTTGTAAAATATCTACTTAGATTATCTTTTTATTTTGTATTATCTCAAAATACTAATATTTTAAATAATATCTGTGGGTCTAACAGATTCTTAAAGTGAGTCCGAAAACTTTAGAAACAGTCAGTATTTTATAATACATTTTATCCTTTAAAAAATATTTTAAACTCTGTGGCCTTATTATCCTTACTTCGAAACATACTAAACAGCCATTAGACTAAATAACAAGATTATCTAGTATTTAAAACTATTACAACTTTTTTTAGACTTCTTTTGAATATCATGCTTGTATAAAACTTTAATTAGCTACATTTACGTTCTCGAGATTATGGTATAAATGGAAATAGAAAATCGGTTGGTTTGTTTCGTTTTTTTAGCATAAGAGCCACGTCTGTCTGAGATAAAATGGAAACCGAAATCTGAACCTTTTTGAAGCATTATAATAATTTTTTTATTCGTGATATCATGATTTCCTCTGTTTTTAAGAATGCATAATTTTAAAATTTTATATTTCTAATTATGCAATTTTTATCAAGAATTATAAGTAATTAATAATTTTAATAATAAAAATAATTTAAAGAATTGAATGAATGCATTTAAATTCAAAAATGGATTAACATAATTTTGATTGTAAAAACAATATACTGCATTTAATGCAGATAGGCATCCAAAACACTTTTATGCAACCACAATTACTATTTGATTCACGTCAGCCCAAAAGGTGACTCAGTAATTTCCTTCCATTGCTATGATCATATCCATGATTATTCCCTATGAAATCGTCCTACATTCTCATAATATTGTCGGTGTGTCTGTGAAGACTAACTGACTTGCGTATAACTGGTATCCTCCAACAGATCAATCCGTTTAGCGTAAGTTCTCAATATGAGCGTAATCAAACAGACCCAGTTGATCATAACATATACGATATAAACTACTAGCCTTATGCGGTATCAAGCAATAGGCCAGGTAGTATTATCAGTTATATGTCTCCATTTGGTCAATAATAATTTTCTAAGGAAGTTTCTGAATAGTGCCATTGACTCCATACATGTATGTACTTTGATATTCAAACTAATTTCACTCTTTTATACTTGCTTCTATACATTGTGTAATCAAACATCTCGTGTAAACAAGTACATAATCTTTATCTCAAAGCTGATTTGAAATTCTTTTTTCTTTCATTAATACATTCTCGGATGGCTATGCTCTCTGATATTTCAAAATATAATAATCAAATAATGCATCTTAGAAGGGATTAGAGTTGAAGTTTCAACAGCTTTATAAATGATTAATAAATTAGTTAAGAGTATGTATATAAGCATTCTTGACTGTAAATTGATTTTTTAATTTGTTATGTTGGTTTAAGTTGTTGTTTTAATCAATAAGATTTATAACAAAAACAATAGTTTTAATTTTTAAATGTATTTAACTGCAAAATTTAAAGAATTAGTTTTAAATAATTTCAAAGATTTGTAGTATTTTTTCAAGATTGAAAACGAATATTGACCAAAGATAAGGTTGCTACAAATATTAAAAATTAGAATGGAAACCAGTTTGTCCACTATCAAATAATTAGATAGTGAACAAACCGAATTGAATAACGTTTTGGTCACTTTTTATATTGACACTGATGCAGTGATACAGATACAAATTCAAACTATAATAAAATATTTATATTTAGTCTTAGTCTTTATTAGTTACTAAAATGGTCACACAGCCTTTTCAAAGGAGGGCAAATTCACTACGCCATTTTGTGGTTGCTGTGGCCATAGACACCACAGTAGAAGTTGCAGAAGTGAGGATTCCCACTGCATAAACTGTTCCGAAAGCAACAGACTCAGAGGTACTAATCTCAGCGTACGGCACAGAGCCATTGACAATCAATGCCCCTGCTACCAAAAAGAAGTAGCAGCTTATAAAAAATCAAGGGATTATTTTTAGTATGGACCTTAATTTTAAAATTTCTTCTCTTCCCTCTAACAAAGCGCCATCAGTGACTTAATTCGCATAAAAACCTCTTTGATCAGAATCATTTTTGGCCGCTTCTTCAAAAAGTATAAAATTGTTTAACAATTATTCAGATTAATCTTGCCAAATCCAAAGTAGCTACAACCTCACTTGTACAAACAGCTCAAACAATCTCTCCTGACATCTTCCTTGTACAAGAACCGTATGTAAAAAATGGGAGAATAGAAGGTCTTCCTCGCCAGTGGAGAAGTTGGTTATCAGGAAATGGAAAGGCAGGCATTATCCTCTTACCTTCCTGCAGTTCTCCAATATTCCTTGCTTCTGACGAGAACACAGTTATAGTCAAAATTCCCAACAGAGATAATCCTTTAACTCTTATTTCGGCATATTCTTCTCCAGCTGCGAATATAGAAGAAACGATCAAAGAGCTTGAAGAAGCTCTCACAAAATTACAGAATGAAAACCTAATCATAGGTGCTGACATGAATGCTCACAGTATCCGATGGGGTTACCATGCAAATAACAATAGAGGATACCAATTGGAAAAATTTTTAGCGGAAAAAAACCTCCATCTTCTAAACTCTCCAGACGCAGAACCCACTTTTCAACGCCACAATGCTGAAGGCTGGCCAGATCTAACTCTGGCTTCAAACTCTGTCTTGGCTAACTTATGCAATTGGGAGGTAATGGAAGATGAATCGCTCAGTGATCATAAATTTATTAAAATTATCATCGATACAGAAATTTCTAAGCTTTCTTATCTTAGATTTAAAACAAAATTTGGGGGTCACAAGAAGTTCTGCAATCATTTCGGAAGAAAGCTTTTCAGATTAATAGAAATCATTCGGGAATCTTCAACAACTGATAGTCTGGACGCTGCTACAGAAAAACTTCAATTGGAAATACTTGACTCTTGTCTGCATTCATACTACATAAAGAAGATATCCACAGCACCCAATATTTCTTGGTGGAATCAAAATCTGGAAATAAAGAAAAAGGAACTAAATGCACTGAGGAGACGCGTGAAGAAGAGCGCAGGAGATATGAGAGAATATTACCAGAAAATTGATTCAAAGAAAAGAGCAATCTACAAAAAAGAAATGCTTCAGGCAAAGAGAAGCGCTTGGAGAAAATTTTGCTCAAATGCAAGTTCCCCTTATGGAGCTCCTTATAATTCAACTAAGATTGCTCAACCACCCTCAGTAATTTTTAACTTATTGGAAAATCCACTTACAGGAAATGCTAAGGACTTTGCAAGTACAATCCTACAACAGCTTTATCCCGAGACGGTAGAAGAAGAAACAAATTTCCATTCAATACCTTGTGAGGTTGAAGAAGCCTTTACTAAAACAGAAATTGGAAATATTATCAAAAAACTTCCTAAAAACAAGGCCCCAGGCTACGATGGTATTGATTCTATAGTTATTGCAATCATCCACAGTAACTTTCCAGAATTATTAACATTGTACATGAACAAATGCTTTGAACTAAAAAAATTCCCTACTTCCTTTAAAACGGGATTAATTGTTCTCTTTCACAAAAAAGGAAAAGAAAAAAACCGATTGAAGTCCTATAGACCTATTTCCCTCCTTCCGACTTTGGGAAAACTATTAGAAAAATTATTACTTCAAAGAGTTAACTTTACTCTTAATTCACAGCAAGTGTTACACCCTCACCAGTTCGGCTTCACAGCTGGGAAATCAATAAACCATGCTCTTCGTAAATTGTTTGACGTCATCGAAGAAGCCAAGGAAAGAGAACATTACGTCATAGTTATCTCATTAGACATCAAAGGCGCTTTTGACAACTTAAAATATAACATTATAAGAAAAAGATTCAGTAAACTGCATACGAGAACTAATACATCAGAAACCTTAGTTGACATCCTTTCCAATCGCAAAGTGGCGATACAAACGAGTGACGGACCAGCGGTATGGAAGCAAACACAAGGCTGCCCCCAAGGATCTTGTACATATCCTCTGTTTTGGAACATAGTAGCAGATGAAATTTTAAAAACAAATTGGCCAAGAGAGATTCATTTACAAGCATATGCGGACGATTTCGCATTTGTCATCAGTGGGAGAACTCGGCGAGAACTGGAAATGTATGCAAACTTAGCACTCAAAACTTTTAAAATATGGACCGATAAAAATCGATTTGAAATTTCAATAGAAAAATCACAATATTTACTAATAGGGAAATTGTCTAGGGGACCAACTGTTCGTTGGAACAACCAGTCTATTAAACGAACATCATCTCTCAAATACTTGGGAGTAATATTAGATGAAAAGTTAAACTGGATTTCCCACATACAAGAACAAGGCTCTAAGGCCATCAGCCAGTATCAACAACTTTGCCGCATAGCAGGTCCCCACTGGGGACTAGAACAAAGATTCAGAAGGACCCTATACCAAGCAGTCACAGAGAGGATGCTCCTACATGGTGTAAATGCTTGGTCACTTTCATCTTCTCCTAGATTGGAAAGAAAATTAGCATCTATTCAAAGGATCTTCCTCCTATATATAACTGGATCATACCGCACAACCCCGACTGCAGCTTTACAGATCATTACCGGCATTATGCCACTTCACCTGAAAGCTCAACAAGAAGCCCTCTTCATCAATATCACATCCTTAAAGAAAGAAATATAATTTGAAGGTGAAACATATTACCCAAGAGAATTTGAAGAAAAGGTCAGGAATATTACCATCCACCCTTCTTTGTTTGAGATAGGGGCACAAATTTCAACAACAGAGCCCTTCGAAGAGGATAACAGGTTAACATTCTACTCAGATGGGTCCAAAACAGAGCTGGGAACAGGGTGTTCCTATTGCGCATTCGAAAATGGCAGAAAAGTTCTTGAATGGAAAGGAAAACTGGAGGAATTCCACACTGTGTTTCAAGCTGAATTGCTTGGACTGAAAAGGGCCATCATCCGAGCTAGTGAAGAAAACGAGACAATAAAAATCTGGACAGACAGTCTTTCAAGTTTGCTAGCAGTACAAGATCCCCACTCTCCTCATCAACTCGCCCGTGACATTCAGTTCCTTCTCCTCCAAAACTCAAATATCCTCTTAAGATGGATCAAAGCCCATGCTGGTTATCGGGGTAATGAAGAAGCTGATATTCTTGCAAAAGCAGCTATTATTGAAGGTGTTCCATTGGAAGTCCCAAAGCCCCGATGTCATCTTAAAAAGCACCTGCAGAAAATATTTATACGAAAATGGCAAAATCTTTGGGATAATGGAAATACGGGTCGTTCTGTTTTTAAAGTCATCAAAACAGTAAAATTGCAACCACTCTCCTGGACTCGTGAAGAAATCCTGTTTGTTACAGGACATGGACCTTTCCCGTCTTTTCTTCACCGCTTCCATCTATCAGCAAATGATTACTGCTCTTGTGGAGAAATCGGAGATCCCATTCACTTTGCGACTTCTTGCCCTTTTACTCTTTCATGGCACCTCAGAAAACCCTCATCATCGCTAGAAAGTCTGTGGTACAAAAGAGTCCTTAGTAATCCATCATCCAAAAGTAGAATCATAAACATGATTAGATTCCTAATTGATCAGGGAGATCTGCTTCAATTAGAGTAACTATACTATTTTCTTAGGACACCATTTAAATACAGCTCGTATTTTATCCATAACTTGTTTTTCATCCCCCTCTCAATATTTTAACTCTTTTGTGCATTCATACTGTATATTACTATGCTCATTCATCCAGTTTCTTGTGCTCAAGAAGTTCAGTCTAGCATTTATCATCACTTGCTATGTTGTATTTTTATGTATTTAGTCATTTTTCTGTATCTTTCAAATTCATTGTAGTGTTCTTTTTTTTTTGTTTGTTTTGTTTAATAAAGTCCACCTACATCTATACCAAACCGGAAAGGGGCCCCATGAGCTCTAGAAACGGAGGTGTGGTGTGGTGTTAAATGTTAAAAGTTACTAAAAGTTTCAAGGACGTTCGAGAATAAACATGTACAATTATGATGTAATAAATTAATTTACATCAGATGAATCTTAAACATTACTATTTAAAAGAAACAAAATGTAAATATAAAATTGCCGAAATAACTATATAGTAATAAATAAATACATCTTAGAAAGTTTTTTTAAAAATATTCTAATACTTCCTGCTAAAATTACTTTGTTTTGTGAATTAGAGGGTTTTAAAACAAATGGCCTGGGTTATTGGGGTTACAGAAGAAAAATTACTTTTAAAACCGCAGTTAAATCCTCTTAATGATATCAAAATATCAATAAATAACAACCGTATTTTTGCATGATTTTCCTAATAATCTCTAATTTAAAGTAAAACTCAGTTTCAGCAATGATAAATGGTACATGGCAATGTACGACAGTGAATTCATTATTTCGAGTTCCTATAATTTTTCAAATGATTAAAATTTTAATTATTTTCCAAGTACATTAATTTAATCAATAAAACGAAAAAATTAATTAAGTGCATTAATCTTAATTAAACGCATTTTTTTTCATTTTCGTTTGATTCATCAACAAATTTCATATGTAATGTTTGTTACTTTTTTTAACTTAATACCATATAGTCTATTCCATATTTAAATCTACTTGATTAGATAAAATTCAATAAATATCTCTATATCTGAATGAAAATTTAACAAATTTATTTAAAGGGTTTATTTTTCTACACAAGATCAGATATCGAATGTAGTAGAATTAATAAATGTAGTATCGTAGCATTAATTATAAATTTAAGCTTGCTCAATGTCATTTATTTAATGTACGTTGTCATTTACATCAATATTGCGCCAAACCTTAAAAAATCAAAATCCAATTGATATGCATATTTTAAATTATAAAATGCGTAATTGGGCTTCAAACAACATTTGGCAAATTCCAAAAATCTAACCCTACTGGCAAAGGAAATGTACAAACAAAATTACCCGTTAAGAGCGAACCGAAAAAAATCATCGATATGTACCGAAAGATTTGGAAGATAAGAGAGAGTGGCAAAATTTTATCCTTTCGCTTCCAAGTCTGTATTTAACGAAACGGATTCCGATAGAACTTAAAGAAAATCGTAACTTTCGAAGGCCATAAATTTAAACAGTTTGAAAAATGCTGGGAGATCACGGTGTTTACAAATGACTGGACTTTGGTTTATCCATAAATTAGAGAGCGAATGTCTGAAATTACTCTTTACATTCTCTCCCGCAAAATTAAAACTAGGAAAAAAAAGACGAAAAAGGAAAAAAGTTCGACAGTGGTTTCCGATTATCATTAAATGCAGTGTCAGTATTTGCCAATACGCCAATTTATCCTATTTTGACGTTGGTTTGACATACCCAAGCCAATAATTTTATCGGATTACTATAAAGACCGTTAATGGGACAAAAATGAACATCCCGTTTAAAGCATCTTTAAAGAATCTTAAGTACAGTCATCGTGCAAATATGGAGGCCATAAATGCCCAACAAGAATTTTACATTATCAGTCTATCAACTTTTCTTTAACATAATCGCAAATTGTCGAAAATTAATTAATGGATTGTAAAGAGCTATATAATGGAAGATTTACAATAAAATAATATAGAGCAGTAGAATTATTAATTATTTCTTTACTATACTGTAATTGTATTATAGAAAAAGACTATTCAGGTTTAAAAATGAAATTTATAGGTTATCTATATCGGAAATTATCATATCCTAACATTTGAAAAATAAATTTTCAGAAGTTTTAGAAAGGCTGGGGCAAACCGAGTTGAATTTATTTCAATGTATTATAGTTTCTCATTTGGAACCTAATTTTTTAGATAAAACGTGGAGAAATAGTTTTCGGTTTATTAAAACATTGTTCAAGATGATAACTTTTTACAACGCATTCAATTAATTCATCATAATACATTTTTATTGAACTAAAAGCACAACTAGCATACTCAATGAACAAAAGAAATAAACATAGATCTACCAATTAATAAATTAAGAATAGTTTTTAATTGTTTTTCGGAGTTTTTTTATTTGATGATGTCATTAATTAAGAAATTCCAACTGAAATATGCAAATAAAGTCATTCTGTAGTGAATATGAATAAATAAAACTGACTGAATATTACATAGTATCCAAAATGTAATACAAATATCTATGACAGAAATGCTACGTATTGTAAAACAATGAATTTCAGTCAGTGCATCAAAAGGACATTAAACAGTCTGCAATTGTAAGGGGATCAATTCATGGGCAAATATTACACATTAAGAGTGGCGCACAGGATTAATTTTGGGATCAATCAACAACTTGAAAGTGCTACTTGAAGTATTATCTCTCGGTAAAATGCAGCAAAAGCAGATATTAGGCTAGATCTTAGATCGGACTTGCGCAGAAATACTTTGATACGATGATATACTTTAATATGATATCACTTGAATTGACCCCAATGATTAACCCTACGATTAGACGTTTGATTGGCCATGCATAGAAATGTTTACTGCATGAATTGAAATGCCACTAGAATTGAAATGACTCCAATGATTTTAATTCAAGTCAAATGATTTACATTCAGCTAAATTTTATTGATTGGACCACTTATTTTGAAAGCGGAGAAAATTCATTTTATCTTGTTCGAGAATAAAAAAGTTAACATATTAGTCAATTCATAAATATATATTAATTTTGGCAATGCTTCTGCTAATTTGATAATATAATTTTTAGACATATTTAATTAAAATAATATATATTTACTGACAGTAAAAGAAAATAAAATCCATCATTAATCATTTGCAAAAATCAGTTACTCAGAAATTTCAATTATTACACACCGCTAACAATACATATTGTTTTGATCCTGTTTTATTTACAAATAAAATAAGAACAATACTTTTAGTACTGTTTGCATTCATGCATTTTATAGTAATTGCATTTATAGATTTTATAGTATACTAGCCGCCTTTGGCGACCAACTGGCTCGCCATGAGTAATGCGTTCTAAAATTTTCAATTAAATCATATATTCATTAGCCTTGAAGTAATTGCGGCAATGATTGGCCTGAAATTAATATTTTCTTTAAGATGATGGACGGAAAATTCTAAAAGAACACATTTTCCTAATAATATTCTTTTATTGTTATAAATCAGTCAGTTTCAATTATTGATTTAGAAGACTGATTGATGTAGCAACTTTTATTTAAAATATTAATAAAAATATTTCTAAAATATGGCTCGCAGAACAAAGTATGATGAAATCTAAAACTCATTATTCATCAATGCATTGTTTGATTCAAGCTACATAAAATGTAATTATTTACTTCATTCAGATCAAATTAATAGTATTAAACAATATATATGACTATTAATAATATTCTACAAATTGGCCATTGGACCGGAATTTGAATGCATATCCTATATAAATAAAGATGATTTATTGAATTAATGATTTAAATATTGCAAACGATCATAGAATCCTTTGCTTTGCATTTAGGTTTTTAGAAAATATCACATTTTGTATATATTTTATTTTATCCGTTCACGTGCTAAAAGCTGAATTTCTTTAGATTTTTTTTACGATGATAGTTTTTTTTTTTTTATTTGAACTTCAGTCATTGTTTTATTTTATCTGGTCACATGCTAAATAAAAATATGGTTAAATATTTCTTTAAAAATTCGTTAAAAATAGAAGCTTAAGTTATACATTAAAACACTGATACCATTAGAAAGCTAATTTTTTTGCCTTTAAATTGATACAAAAATCATATTTGTGCGATAATATTTTCGGGAGTTATTGCGGAAAAACTTCAAAACATCGCTTAAATTTTAATTAATTCAAATTCTAATTAAAAATTCGAAAAAAAGGGCTCCAAGGTGCACATTCCCGACCTCCAAGGTATACATGTACCAAATTTGGTAGCTGTAGATCCAACGGTCTGGACTGTGGGGCGCCAACACACACACACATACACACGCGCACGCACACACACATATATTATAAGTATTATATTATATTATATTATATTATTAATATTATTATAAGTATAAATATTGCATTTATGGCATTTATAGTTGCATTTTATAGTTATTATTTTGTTTTTCAATTATTATTTAAAGTTTATTTATTATTTTTTCTTAACTGCATAATTATCTGATATTAATTTGAAATTATCTATTTTGGGAAGAAATTAAAATAAATAATGTTCGGTGCATGAAATAAAACAAATATAGCCTCTGAATAGCCCCTCTAACTAAAAGCAAGGAAATTGGGACTACACCACTTTCGTCATTAATTCCTATTCAATTCCTTTTATTAGCCAATTTTAAATTGAACAAAACATTAATATTTTTAGACATTAATTAGTTATGAATAAAACATTTTACATTAAAGTAATCACAAATTATGTGATATTTCATTTAAAAAATTATATTGAACCACTTTCAAAGTAAATGATTCAGTAATGTAATCTATACTTATAATAAAGCTCAATGTGTGTGTGTGTGTGTGTGTGTGCGTGTGTGTGTGTGTGTGTGCGCGTGTGTGTGTGTGTGTGTGCGCGTGTGTGTGTGTGTGTGTGCGTGTGTGTGTGTGTGTGTTGGCGCTCTACAGGCCAGACCGTTGGACCTACAGCTACCAAATTTGGTACATGTATACCTTGGAGGTCCGGAATGTGCACCTCGGAGCCCCTTTTTCGAATTTTTAATTAGAATTTGAATTAATTAAAATTTAAGCGAAATTTTGACGTTTTTCCGCTATAACTTCCGAAAATATGATCGCATAAACATGATTTTTACATCAATTTAAAGATTAAAAAATTAGCTTTCTAACGGTATCAATTTTTTTAATTTATAATGTAAGCTTCTATTTTTAACGAATTTTTAAAGAAATATTTTAACCATGTTTTTATCACGTGACTGGATAAAATAAAAGAATGCCGGAAGTTCAAATAAAAAAATTATCATCGCAAAATAAATCTGCAGAAATGCAACTTTTAAGCACGTGACTGGATAAAATAATATAAATATAAAATGTGATATTTTCTTTAAAAAATAAATGCAAAGCAAAGGTTTCTACAATCGTTTGCAATATCTATATCATTAACTCAATAAATCTTCTTTATTTACGGTAAACCTGATTGAATTTAGACAGGACATGCATTGAAGTCCCAACTCAATGGCATATTTATGTAATCGTTTGCAATATCTGTATCATTTTTTTAATACTTTTTTCCGTTTCTCGCTTTCTTTAAAAAAATATATTTAATATTTTGGCAACATCACCGATTTTTTTTTTAATATTTTGGAAGCATAATCGATGGTTAAAACTAACTGATTTATAAAATTAAAGAATATTATTAGGAAAAGGTGTACTTTTAGAACTTTCCGTCCATCATCTTAAAGAAAATATTAATTTCAGGTCAATCAATGCCCGCAATTACTTCAAGGCTAATGAATATATGATTTAATTGAAAATTTTAGAACGCTTTACTCATGGCGAACCAGCTGGTCGCCAAAGGCGGCTAGTGCTTAATAAAATAAATGATTCAGCCGCTATAAAAAGATCACTGTTTAACAAGCTTTGAAATAGCAGCTGTTTAATAAAGTCTGGATTTTTTTCGTGATTAAATAAAAAGTCATTACAGTGTAATGCATGTTTGTTAAACATGTCATTCTAATATTATTTAAAATATGAAAATACAATTTCCTGTCTTGAATAAAATGATTGAGTTATTATATATATTTATATATTTTGAGTGATAACTAACAATGGCTTCCAAAAATATATTTTACATCTAAAGCGGTTCAAAATCTATTAAATATTTCCTGATTTCTGCTAGCATTATGGTTGGATGTCATTATGGCCATTACCCTTCATATCATTGGCATTATTGATTAATAGACCTTAGGACATTTGGCATTATGAGCAAAGCACATCATACCCAAGCTCATTATCCGCAACTGTTTGAAAATCAGGGTAAATGATAATCAGAAAAAAAAGTATAATACTGACGAAAACTCCCTTTTGTTTCTCAAATGAATCATTATCATAAAATGCAACAGAAAAAGAATCTTTAGTGCTGTACAAAAAGATTCAGCAAGGATTCTCCATAAATAATCTGATGCTACAGAGAATAAACAACATAAGCATTATACATGATCTTCTGAGCTGGCAAAAGAAGGTCGACAACCAATCGAACTCAATATTTATCAAAGAGTTTTAAAATAAAAGAATTTGTTTTCATAGATATTAAAAAGATTATCGAACTACAAACTAGCTCCACAATAGGGCGTGATTTAAAATGGAACAGAAGGTGACAACAAAGGTATAGCTTTTGGAACGTTTAATATTTATCAGATATAAATCATCGCAAGCAATACGACTGAATTCGCCGCATTGCTGAAAGAAATTGTTCTTTGAGGCGGCAATCACAAAACTCGCTTTTCTCTGTGAAATTCCAGGACAATTCGACTCTTTAACTTTGTTTTCTCTCTGTCATCGTGAAAAGGCGAAAGATATGGAACTATGTAATAATAATAAGAAAAAATACGGAATGAATCTTTCTCCAACAGTATTCGAGAGCATCGTGTAGAGGGACTGCATTTCAGCGTTCGTGAAGGGGACCTTCTACAAATATCTAAAAAGATGTCATTTTTCAACCAAAACTGCTCTGTGCTACAGATGCAGATGGAAAATTCAAATCAAATGCTTGTATTTGAAGTACGTATGTCTAATATAATTCATATGCTATGAAATCATGACCAGAATCTCTCAAATTTATCCACTGTCAATATTATACATTAGTAGATAGCGAATGAGCGAATACAATAAAGAATAAATGACTATCAATAATCTTTACAATACATAGAGTTTTAACACTTGGTGGGTTAAAAATTAATTGATTAAATACTTATTTTGTATTGAAGAAATAAGAGTTCGTTCCCTTTTAAAGAAATAACCAATCTCCATATACTTTGAACAAAAATGTTTTCCCACGAAACATATTTGAATCTATGAGAATAATTAATGCTACCATATTATGTCTTAATTGATATGGTATATTAAAATAAAATTTAGTAGATTTAACGATATCTGTATATCAAATCTTCCAAAACTTTCTGTTCTAAATTAATGTGACAGAACACAATCTTGTGCAAAGTTTAGACACTTCAGTTATAATGACCCTAGTTTAATGTGTCATATTGTATAATTATTGTAATGAAATAATGTCAAACTATTGGGCAAGATAAGTGTAACAATACAAAATGATAAAAGAGCTGACATATACCAAGTTTCATTTCTTAAAATATAATTAGAAAATAATTCTAATAATCTTCTAAATATATCAGAAAGGACAAATTCTTTAGCGTTCAATGAAAAGTGTACGGAAATATTGATTTTAAAATGTTGATGTTTAAAGGTAATAAAAAGGTTCATTTTTATTATTTTATGCTTTACATCGTATTTTATAAAGGAGATACGTTTTGTACATGTAGAAGTTGGTACGCTTTAAAATAGATATAAATGCTTTTGCCACTTCATTTTTTTAACAGGATTATCCTAAAATTGACAAAAATATCAAATATATTTCAAAAGGAATTTTAAAGTATTTAAAATATTATTTAAACATTACTAAATGTAACTATTTTAATTAGCTGCTCTTGATTATCAATGCTTTCAGTCGTTTACCATACCTTGCTTTCTGTGCTTTTATGAAGCTAATTTATGATAAAGATTTTATACTGTAAATACGATTAATTTTAACTAATTTAGGACAAGCTTAATTAACAAACCAAACAAACTTAAATTAATTAGCAAAGTAACTAAACTTTAACTCAATTATCAAAGCAAAAATTATCGTTATATCTTATTGATAATTCAAAATGAATATTCTTTGGATAAAATTATTGCCTTCTCAGATTGATATAAATTTGTTGAATCATCGATACTTGCTTTAAATATCATTATCCTTTATTACCTTGAGGGATAAAAAAACCAAAAATAAGAATGAATTAAAAATAAGACCAATAATTCATATGTAAATTGCATAGAAAAGCAGCTACATTTAAACCTTAAACTTTAAAGCGCTTTTTGTCTGTACCATTAATTGTAATCTTAACACGCTATTTTTTTGCAACTTTAATTAATTTAACACGCTACTGTCTGCAATTTTAATTGAAGATTTCAAACATCTATCGTTTTGTCAACAAATATCAAAATTAGCCTTGATTTAATTATTAGACATAAACCATTAATTTACATTTGTCATTTGACAAAAAATGGAAAATTATGCAAAATTTTCAATAATTTCTATTTAAAGCAAATTTGCATTGTGTCTGTGACAACCTATAAAAATTCATCTTTTTTGTTTATGTACTTCTGAATGGAAATGAAAAATCAAAATACCATGGTATGAATATATATTTTAATATTTCAAATCAATGCATGTGGAAAATAGTTAATAATGCATTAAATAAATATCAGCGAAATATATTTCACCTTTCAACTGCAACATTAATTCCTCGAAGGAATTTGATTCTCATTTTGTTCAAATATTTGTAATAAAGTTATATTTTTACTCTTTTGTTTTATTTGACTTGTTTCAAGACCGTAAAGATATATGCATCTATTTTCAATTTTCCTAATCATTGCATTCTACAAGAATTGTGAAATTTAGTAAAGTCTTATATTTTTAATAATAATAAAATATTTTAATATTTTCCGACTGTAATTATTATTTTATCAATAATATTTTACTTTTAATGTCATATTGGTAGTATCATTTGGTAGTAAATTTTATAAAATTGATTTTATTGCTAAGGAATTATTTTATGCTAATTATAAAAAAAGCAGTAGGAAATACAGCTGAAACGAGTCATAAATGTGTAAAAAATTTTAAAAATTTCAATACATTTTTTTACTAGCAAAATAATAATTAAAAAAATATTCAAAATAAATTCAGAAAAGTATCAAGCACTGAAGGTCAATAAAAATTAGCAACACAAACAATGTATTATAATTGTAATTTCTTAACATTGCATTAATTGTAAAGATATTGTATTTGATTCTACAAAAATACAATCAAAACGAGTGATGTAAACAAAAAAAATTCTTAAAATTTTTTTAAAAATTAAATGCATTATAAATATGATCAAAATTTAATTTACTTAAGAGTATTTTAATCAATACATCAGGTATTTGCGAATTTGTTTTCATGTCCATAATTTAAATTTAAAGCTGGTGTCTGCTTATTAATTAACTATTATAATATTGTTTTTAAAAATATTTTGATTTTGTTTTTTTATATATAATTTCTTAAATCTTAAAAAAATGTTTTGAATTTCGTTTGTAAATGCCTAAATTGCTAGAACGCAGAAATTTTTTAAAGTTTCTTTTTATGTCATTTGAGACAACTGTTTGACAAAAATGTTAAGAGAAAAACTAAACAACAAATGGAGTATGAAATATCTTTAAAGATCCTTTTTTCATTTCCTGTCTTCATTTTCATTAATCAACAATAATTGGTTGAGAATTCTATTTTAATTATTATTTCAAATTTCCTTAATGGACACGCATTTTTCATTATAAATATTGGTATTATTCGAGCTAACAGAATGTAGTGCTGTAGTTATTTCTCCTCTGATTCGTATCTTAAGTTAAAAAAAACCAAGATCCATTTGGTGAATAAAAACTGATGCAATATAATAATCCGATAATACCTAAAGCTTATGAAAATGTTCCATAATCAGATCGTTAGAATAAGTTTTCCTTTATTATGTACTATTATTACGGTTGATAACAAGCATGCTGTCTTTATAGAGATAAAAAATGAATATATTTGAATTAAGATTCTAGCATTTAATAAAAAATTTCTGTAGTCATTACTAGTTTTGTACCAATAATCATTCAAATTACATAGGCGTAATAATAGTGTTACGACTACAATAACATTTATTTGCTGTTAAAAATAAAAGATTTTAAGAACAGAATGAAGAAAACATCAACGCTTTTAAAAGTTTTTAGAGTTTCTATACACTCGCTATGCCTCAAATAAAATTCTTTTTTTCCTTTTCTATATGAAGATAATATTTACATAATGAGTTTTAATGTCCTCGATCGAAAATATTTTTGTTGGATTGATTTGTAATCTAGCAACAATTTTTGCTTATTCAAGAACTAGTTATTAAACAAATTATATAAATGAACATCAAAATTATACATCTTTCGAATGGCATTTAGTTGAAAGTGATTCCATTTTAATCTTTTGCTTCTCAATATCGTTCATCAGTGGAAAAACAAACAAAATATGATAAGCCGAATTTCAGCACTTTCAGGTAATTAAATTTATTATAAAAGATTATCAAATTATTCATTTTTCAAACTAACAAAATATATTTTTGAAAAATAAAAACATCCTGACTGTATTACTGCTTAAACAATGAAATCAATTCAAAAGATGCGACTGTCATATGAGAAATCTTGCTGGCTTTACCATTTGAAATCTTACAGCCCTTAGTTGCATCAAAGAAAAGTGAATCTTATTACACAGTACAATAATACTGTAGCATGTGCATTTTACTTTGTTTTTCCTACTGAATGATTAGCAGTGGATTCCAGACAAATGTTAAATAATAAGTGATACATTCGATTTTTATCACTTGTTAGTGATAGATGTCATATACTAAATTTCAGCCATTAATTATTCTTCTAAATACATTTATAAACCAATTTTCATCTATTATAAAAAATGAGATATTTGTTTCTATAAATTATTTTCTATAATTACTTGCCTTAAATGTTAACATTTTGGAGTAAATTCCCAAAGTAAAAATACACATGAAATCAATATTTTCCTAAATAAATATCGAGCTTAAAATTTCCTATTTCTTCCGAAACCCAAAAAATCATTAAATTTTATCCTAATGAAGTCAGTTTAATCTTCCATTTACTTTTTTATCACATTGTTTCTTTCTTTCGATTATTGTAATAAAATGGTTGCAGCAAGAACTTATGACATACGGTGTTTGCGTTGCTTGCATTAAATGTTAAGAGTGTGGAGCTTATTTACAAAATAAAAATGTAAATGAAATTAACATTTTTTCAAAATAATCACTGATATCAATATTTCCTTATGTTCCGGATCACACACACAAAAAAAAACATTAAATTTTATCCTAATGCAGCCAATTTGATTTTGCATTTACTTCTAAATGACATTGCTTTTGATTTTTGATTTTTAAAATAAACTGTTTGCAGCAAGAACTTATAATATGCGGTATTTGTATTGTGTGCATCAAATGTTGGAATTTTGCAGTATATTTCCAAAATAAAAATGCACATGAAACAAATACTTTCCTAAAAAACAGTTATCTCCGTATTTCCTATACCTTCGATGCGTAGAAAAAACATGAAACTTAATCCTAATGAAGCCAGTTTAATATCACTCTTATTTTCTAATGACATTGTTTTTTTTTTTTCGATTACTACAATAATCTGACTGCAGCAACTACTAATGACATACGGTGTTTGAAATTCTAGCGAGGAATATTTAACGACTCGACTTTTGTACTTAAGATCTCAGATCAACAGAATGTAATCAAGACCCATGTTCCCCAGCCATTCGAGGCCGCTTAAACCTGGTGAGTGACGGATGATAGCTTATATTGGACGTATCAGAGCCCGCAGCGTTGACATTCCTTAAGGTTTAGCCTGCGAGCGAACAGGCTTAATGAGAAACCTAGGAGAAGCGGAAGCAAAAGCGTCACATTACGAGAATGTCTGGTTTCAGGAAAACTTGAAATTTGGTTGAGGATGTTGATGTCTTGATTTACTTCCTTCGAATAAACTGGTGGAGAGACGTGATATTAAAGAAAAATATATTATGGAAATTAATAAGGACTGAAAAAGGATTAGCAGCTGGGAATAAACATTATAGAAATATAATAATTTTGAATTTTATATTAGAAGGATATTTAGATTTAGCTATAAATATACATATATTATGAATTGTTCACTTAACATTTTTTGATGATGATGATTATCATATGATGCACAAACATATTCATAATTCAGGGCTGCTAATTTAAAATATTTCTAATATATTGATGGGAAAAATGCTTCATTGAAGATAGGGGATTTGACAATTTTTTTACCAATAAAAAATCCTTTCTGAGCTTATCTCAAACTGCTAAGTACTGTATATTTTTTTCGCTATGCAACTTCAATCGAATTTTAACAGCACATTAAATTCTTATTTTTTACAGCCAAATTAATATTTCATGTAACAAAGTGTAAATAAATGAGCATGTTCTAATTGTTAAGAATTAGTAAGCATGCGATTATTGCCTGCTTTCGTTAATAGGCAAATAAAAATGCACTGATGGAAAAAAAATCTCAACACTAGGAAGGAGCTGTGCTAGATAAATGAAATTTTTTAGGCGTGTTTATACATCTGAAAAATGACGTCGATTCAAATTTTGAGCTGCGCGCGTAAGTGTGGCGCTAGTAGTGACACTATGAACATGCAAATGAGGTTTGCTTTAAATAAGCGCTGTAAGGCTCGTGATCGTTATTTACAGTTGAGATTTGACGTAGTGGGTTAATGTTAGTCAAGGATGCCTCTGAGAAGACGAAGAAGCCATTATCAATAGCTCACTGAGTTTGAACGAGGTCGTGTTGTAGGGCTCCGAGAAGGTGGGTTTTCTTTCCGCGATATTGCTGAAAGACTTGGCAGGAATGTATCCACTGTGCATGAGTATTGGCGGCAGTGGTCAAGAGAAGGTACTGCCTCAAGAAGACCAGGTTCCGAGCGGCCACGTGGTACTACTGAGAGGGAAGACCGTCGTATTCGGCAACATGGCTGTGTCTAATCCTAATGCGTCTGCAGCTGAAATTCGAGCAGCAGTTGGCACCACAGTGACACAACGAACTGTTACAAATCGGTTACTTCAAGGACAGCTCCGATCCAGACGCCCTGTACAGTGCATTCCACTGACTCCAAATCACTGTCGTTTGTGATGTGAGTGGCGTCAAGCTAGAGCTCATTGGAGATCTGTTGTGTTTTCTGATGAAAGCCGGTTCTGCCTTGGTCGCAGTGATAGCCGTTTGTTGGTTAGAAGGAGGCCAGGTGAACGCCTGCTAGTGACCTGTCTGCAGCCTAGACACACAAGGCCCACTCCTGGAGTTATTGTTTGGGGAGCAATTTCATATGACAGCAGGAGCACTCTCGTGGTTATCCCACGCACCCTGACTGCAAAATTGTACGTCAGTCTAGTGATACAGCCTGTTGTGCTGACATTCATGAACAGTCTTCAAGGGGGTGTTTTCCAACAGGATAACGCTCGCCCTCATACCACTGTTGTAACCCAACATGCTCTACAGAGAGTCGACATGTTGCCTTGGCCTGCTAGATCACCAGATCTTTCTCCAATCGAGCATGTATGGGGCACCATTTGACGACAACTCCAGCGTCATCCACAACCAGCATTAACCGTCCCTGCATTGACCGCCCAAGTGCAACAGGTATGGAACTCCATCCCACAAACTGATATCCGACACCTGTACGACACAATGCATGAACGTTTACATGCTTGCATTCAAAATTCTGGCTTCATTTCACCATCAACCAATATTTCACATTTGAAATGGCTCTACCTGTGATCTTGAAACTTTAATCGATTAAATATGTTACCTAGACAAATGTATTCCTAAAATTTCATTACTATACAGTAATTTTTTCTTGGTGTTGGGATTTTTTTTCCATCAGTGTATTTAAAAGGTTCTGGACATTTAATATTTCGTAATAAACAAATTAAAGTTCTGCAAATAATACATTCTTTTGAAAATCATTATTCATTGAAATCATTTGCCGAAACTCTGTGACATTTATAAAAGTATAAAAATAAAGTATTATTTTAAAGTCTAACCAACCTTTTTACATCTATTTATTACTCTTCTTCATAGAATAATAATTATTTTTATTACATTCACAAAACTTACTTTCAATAAATTTATATTTTAAAATACATTTCACTCAAATTTTACATTTACGAGCTAAATTTCTCTTTTCAGTATTTAAAGGAAATTCTTTATTAAATATTATTATAAAAAATAAGAAGTATTTTACTTAAACGATAGCATATGTTAAGCAACATTTTAAAAGACACTTAAGTCAAAAAACAAAAAATAATAATAAATATTCGACTATCCTCAAATTTTTTTCACAACAGCTATTTAAAATATTATTTTTTTTTCCCACAAGATATAAGCTACAATTTTCTGACAGTCATAAAAAGAAACATAAAAATATTAAAATTCATATTACAAAATATATTGCTTGCATCTGTGACAAAACCTTTCTCACATCCACTTTCTACCAGTATCCTTAAGGTCAGTCATCGTTAGAAACTCTGGGGCTGTTTTGTGCCATAAGTATTTCATTGAGTACAATAGTTGTCGACAAATATTCAGTTGTAGGAATCGTAAGAGTAAATAGCGAAGTTATATGTTCACCAGTGATGTTCCGAACAGCTGTTATGGTAGGAGAATGATATGGCTCTTGATGTTCTCGAAAACAATTTTTATACGTTGACTTATGTCTGATTGCTGATAGTATTTCCTGCTTTTTTTCCTTAATGACATATGTAATTTACTGAGTTGTATTTTGTTCGAGAAAAAAAATGAAACTTTCTTTGAAATTATTCCATTATTATTTATAATTATTATTAGATTTCATGATTGTATTAATATATGTGCAAAGAAATACATTTTTGTTATGCTAATATATGAGCAATGGAATATATTTTAATTATGATACTATATGAGCAAGGAAATATGTTTTTATTATGTAAATATATTTGCAATGAAATACGTTGATCACTATTTGAGAATATTTAATCTACAGTAAATGGCTTCAAAATTAAAAAGGCGAAAAGAAAGACAAGCTGATTTGTAATGATTATTATAACAATAAAAAGAGGAGAATCAAATTTAAAATCTATTTTCAGCATTGAAAATCTTTAATTACGATTCAATAGAAAGTTCAGTCACTCTATAGAATACCTCTCAATGGGTTAATAAGAGTCTTAAATAATCATATTTAGAAGCATCAGTTAAGACCACAATATAAGAAAAATGAAACATTAAACCACTTTATTGGAAAATAACTCTCAAATTTGAATTACAATTTTTTGAAGCTATTTACTAAAAGTTACACAAGTTGAATTATTTGATTCTAAATTTATGTTTAATCATTGTCTATATCATTCAGTTTAAATAAAAAACAAAAGCGAGTTCAGTCATTTTTATAGCTTAAATAATGTTATTAGTGAATATGAATAATGAGAGCACATCATAAGATTTTTTAAATTCCCTGTATTTCATTGACTCTCACATATGCTTAATAATGCGCTGTATTGTTGTTGCATCATTTTCATTGTATTTAAAAAAGGCGAATCTACGTCTTAGAATTAAATTTTGGAATAATTATCCGTTAATGCAATAAAACATATTCATGTTTCTATATGAAAGGATCTTGTGTCAGAATAGATGATGAAATAAAGATTTTAACAAAGAAATGTACGAATGTCAATAAAAAAGTGATACCAGAAAATGAGCACAATGATAGAAATTTGTTTAAATGCTTAGTATGTTTAATTGTTAACGAATATAATGCTTGAATTTAGATTTTAGTAATTAATTCCAAAGTTTAAAAATAGAAAAATATCATTAATATAGCATTCTCATTTTAGCATGGACAATGCACCATAGAATTTGTCATATTTTATGTATGAGATTGACACCAATATCTTAAAGGATGACGCAATTATGTGTCCCGATTATAAACAAATCACAATTACCTTCCTCTCAATGATATTATTTTTACTGTTAAAATTGATGATGCAATATTAATAAAAAGTGAAAATGTTGTGCTTTCATTAGCGACTACTGTTTGTCACCTTAATGACGTTAACCAAGCTGTATCCTCACAATTTCTAGTTTAATTACCTTTTGTCCTTCATCTAGAATCCGAGAGAAAAAATAATAATTATCTCACGAAATAGAACAATGTCGTCTGGATTCTCAAAGAAGGGTGGTTAAGAGCCTCCAATGATTCTCCAAGAAAGTCGGTTATAAAATATTAATTTTCCAACTCCAACAATAAACGTTTACTTACTAAATTAACGCTTTCTCCCTGGGATCGTAAACTTGCCTTTAATTAATCCGGGACCTTGGAACGGAACCCATTTTGTAAGATTAAGGATCCTCTCTCGAATGCCACTGCACCCGAATTCGAATTTCTCAGCTCTTCCAATAGATGCGAATATCGTGGAGGTGTGCCAGGGTTATTACGACACAACCCTCCGGCGACTACACTGAAATCAGCCCTAACCACTCTCCTTAAGCTGTGATAACCTCTTGTACAGAGTTGCGACTCAACTGCAAGACTTAAAGGTGGATTATTTAACACAAGATCGGCGATGGAAATGTAGCTAATGAAAGTTTATTTCTGTTATGTGGTTATCCAGAGATATTTACATACTATATGCTATAATAATATCTTGCTGAGCAAGTAAGCTAAACGTAGTTCAAGTGGGGATTTAGTAAAAATAATGTTGCTTACTTAAATATAAAAAATCCCAAAAGACTACGGTTTCAAACAGAAAGGCATAAAGTTCTACCAAAAATGTGTAGAATGATTGTAAAAAGTGGATAGAACACTGAATTTGTGTCAGTTTGCAGCTGATATTTAAGAATTTTGTAGTTTAGTTACATTAACGTAACCGTTTTAAAGCAACCTTAGGACTATTTGGGGCTAAAGCAACATTAGAGCTTGCAACACCCCTTCTTCAATCTTTCACATCTCACCAGGAGGAGAATGTTTGACCCCGATGGATTCAACGTGCACCATACCCGCTTACACAACGGTTTTTCGGTGCAATCGAGTATCGAACCTAACGTCCTCAGATTCTGAGGACGACACCTTACCGACAGGCTAGTTCAGCCCTTGAATTGAGGAAAACTCTTTAAGATTAAAACATGCTTCATTATTAGTAAAGGAATTTATACTATTTGTACTACAAAATCGTACATTTATTTAAATCTAAAAGAATTGTAAAATTTTAGTTAACTTGCAAATCTAAAGATTAATAATTTTAAAAAAGTTGCATTCTACTTAAATTTGAATCCGAAAACTCACATTTAATTTTTTCTTGCTTTATAAAAAACGAGCCGATTGAATTAATGAAACAGTTTTCAAAAATTGTATTTTATCAAAATGTGTGATAATACTAAGAGTATTAGTAAATGTCAGCGTTGTTACGACACAAGCCTTTGGCGACAACATTGAAATCTGTTCTAAACCCTTTCCGTAAGCTGTGATGACCTCTTGTGCAGGGTTGCGGCTTAACTGCACTCCAGATGACAGCTTAACATCGGATTATTTAACATAGGATCTGGGACAGAAATGTCTGTAAATGATGGTTTATTTTAGAAATATTCTCAAATGCTATTTTATGATAACATGCAATTAGGTAGCTAAATTAACTCTAGTTTAATTGACACTCTAATAAATCTCGTTTCGGGAATTTTCTCCACAGAAAGGTTGACAAAATAAAATTTATTTTACAAATTATTCAGCCTCTAAAAGTTAATCCCACGCAGATGAACTTAGGATCTAAGCGAATTGTTCACATCCAGCTATAATGCTAAATTAATTCTAGTTCTGAAATACATAATATTTCGATTAAAATAGTCTAGACAATTGAGACAGAACGCAGAGTTATGAAATAAACTTATTTTGCTTATGCCCCAAGATTCTGTAAGATTGTATAAACTTTTATTCTAAACGGCGAATTATCCAAAGAATGATCTGGGACAGAAGTGTTTCATAATGGTAGCTTATTTCACACACACATTTAGGTATTCTAATACCCAATGGCAGAAATAAATTAAAAGTAATTGAAATGTCCTTTAATCAAAATATATTTCGATAATTTGGAAGTTCAAGCAGCTGTGCTCAATAATATCCCCAGCTGTTTTCATCTTTAAATTATGTAACCATTTATTTAGCCTTTATATATGTAGACAATTTTACCTTTACATACTTCCAAATTGTATGCATTGGAGACAATCATAGTAAGATTAAATACAAGAAATATTCTTTTTTCTCTTGAAGGCAGTCTAGATAATTAAGATTGGTTGGAATGGTAGTAAATGAAATTGCGTGGAAATTATGAAAGCTTTAATAAATCTTAAGGTATCGTTAAAGTTTATTATATTTAGTGAAACTACTGATGTTTATTGAAATAATTTTATATATCATGCCATTTGCTTACTTTCATAGACCAGGTTTAAATAAATTGTTAACTTTTCTCTGTATTTAACTAATACAGAGATTATATAAAAGAAATCATTATAGATAATTGCTATTTGGGGGAACTACATACGCTTTTTTTCCTCTCATCTGTTAATCAATATTGATTATATTTATTAATTCGTTGATCTTCAAATGTTTAATTTAATTTAAGTGGATTTGTTAGTGTTAAATATGTAGTGGTAACTTAATAAGCCAGTGACAGCCACTAAACATATGTGATCCCTTTTTGTGTAGTGGGTATGTTACGAGGTTTCTAATAAAATGGTGCCGAGCTCTGTTCCGAGCACATCCAACGAAATGAGATATGTGGAATTTTTTTTTGTAATTATTCCTTCCCAATATTGTTCTTTTTGGTTCAATAATACTGTTTTAATTTAGCTAAATGTCTGGTTCTTGGTAATATTATGTCAAAGCCATGCAGCCGAAGAGTTTTTCAATCCCCAAAACCGAATCTATTAAAAAGGAGGGTTTTAGCAAATAAGCCTAGTATATGTTTAAACTGTCACTATAAAATGTCCTCCTTCTGATGTGATGTTATATGAAACTTTGGGAGTGAAGTTCTTAGCTCAGGCTTCATTTACGTCATCTGACTAACTTTCAAAATTACGAAACTTCTCTCCAAATATCCTTACATGTACTTTAAAAACGTGATTGAAATATAATTGATCAAAATCAAAGAAACTAAAATCTAAAGCACAGGTAAGAAACTTATGAATTCCATGTAAAATTTAGTTTGATTTGCATTCTTTAAATTTCAAATCTTCAGCTAATAATGCGATATTTCGGGGCAATTTCATCGGTCGAATGAGAGAGATAAGCATTGTAAGTTAAAAATTTTCACTATATATTATTTTAGTTTTATAACTGTAATTATATAATTTTCATTATTTTCATATAAAATTTTTTTTATTACATCTATTATTTAGAGCAAGGAGTAAATCGAATGTCAGTTATTCCATATAGATTGGTGGAAGAAGTTGTTATAATTTCTGTCTATAAACAGTAATTTAATTCGATCAATATGGGGTTATATTTGCAAGTGTTTTATTAAAATAAGGATTCGAAATTAACCAAAGTTTTATACAGAATTTTTTTAATTTATTCAACAATAAAGGATAGGGTAAAAATTAGAAATCAATGCAAATAAAATTGAGGGCATTTTCACATTATCCAAACATATTTTATTTCCATTTATTCTGACTTTTAGATTCCTAGAATTTTAATATAAATGCATATTTGAAAGTTTAAAACTACGTATTTATATTAATTCCAGGAAAAATTCCTTCAAGATTTCCGGAGAATCGAAATTAAATTACAATTCAAAGCTTAGATTAATTTCTTATCCTAGAAATTCTGAGAACTGATACCTTCTCTCAATAAAGACTGGTTCATAGTTCAAAGGGTTCATGCAATGATTTCTGAGAAAAGCACATTGTTTTACAAAGTTAATAACTTGGTTCCAGGAAATGAGTAAAACAAGAAGAATTAAATCTACTTCGAGTTTATGGTTTTAGTTTTCTAAGCCATCTTAGAGAAGAGAACTGTTTAATCATGAGGAGACATCCTCATCAGAGGTCATTTTGATTCTGCGAACTTATTTGTTAGATAAATATCCCGTATTTTAAAGATTTATGAGCTAAATCCACATACGCAGTGGGACTCGGTTTCCATTCCCGAAATCTTATGACAAGATTATTGCAGCTTCTCAGGATTACAGTGTAACACTTCTATGTGTATGCGTTGCAAAAATAATTTGCACTGTAGAAATTAAATTAAAGTGTCCGACTTGGTTAGAAAAATAAATTCTGATCAAAATTTAGATTTTTTATGCATTTAAAAAAATATATGTTTCTGTTTCCAGCAATATCTTTATTTGGTCTCTATGCCAATTAGACGCAAATTTATCGAAAACCACTGACATGTAAATGATTCTTATTCATAAGTAGTTAAATTTTTTAAAAAGCATATTTTGATGAACAGGATTTATTTTTCATAAATATACTGTTCGAGTAATGTCATATCTCACAAATATTTAAAATTTCTTGGAGAATTCTAAAATTAGTCCTCTTTATGCTTTGCAGAATATAATGAACTATAAATTTGGTATGGATTGCTATAGAAGTGGATTTAGGATTGTTTATTACAAAAAAAGGATGTTTAAAAAAATTCTAAAATTGCGAAGATAATTTCATATATAACATACATTCAATTATTTTCAAATATAATTCTTAGATAAAAGTTAGTTTCACTCTGAGGTATGTTACAACGTCGTCTATTGTTGAAAAGAAAAATGAAAATCTGTAAAATTTTTTTTCTCTGGAACAATCATAGTTTTTGAAAATAAATATTAAAATATATACCAAATAATGTTTTTTCCTCAAAAGCTACATATATATTTTAGAAATTTTACTTTTAATCATTGTTTTAGTCTCACATTAATTAAAAAAAATTATCATAAAAGCATTAAACATTTATTTTTAAGTCCCCCGTCCCAAATTTAGTCGGAATTCTTTAAACCTAAAACAACGTGTCGAATTCTCTTCAAAAAGTTTACATTTTATCTACATTTCATTTAAAATAAACTTAAAAGCACGATTTTATGTTCTACCTGAAATATGAGACTTATAATTTATTTACGTAAGACAAATAAATGAAATTCACTAAACTGAGACTGGCTTGTATATCAGATTAGTACTCTTATTTTGAATATAGAAATAGCTATGTAGATTATAAACCAGAAAATAGCAATGCGATGGAGTGGGCACATTATATCCAAACTGAGATATCTTCGAATTATAAACTTAGCAGTTTATAATTCTGCTAAATATAAAAGTCAAAAATATATGACCATGGAAGATCTCAATTGAAATAAAGGAAAGATTCCGCGAACATAGAATTGGTCTATCTACAACGTAATATTTAATAATTGTGATAGGTTGTATTATTTGAAACCCTCTAAACAATTTTTAATGCGCAGGGATTTTTAATAAAAATATGAAAGAATTTATTGTTGTAAAAACGTTTTTAAAATATGCTTTCTATATTAGTAAAAATACTGCTTATTAAAATTGCATAAGCTGTCCAAAAGTTTTTTTTTTAATAAAAACATATTCAACCCCTTTTTTTAAAGTACAATTAAAGTATAAATAATTTTTGACTACCTAATTCACAACAGCAAGGCAGTCTATGAATTCAGGAGCAGCATCTGATACCTTATATTAATTCCTCCTACGTTTCTTCTAGAATAAAGCAAAATCATGCAATCTTGATTTTGTTCATCTTCAATTTTTTCAATTTATAAAGACTTCAAATTATCTTTATTTCTTTCTAACTATCATATTCAAGCATTTAATTATGTTCGTCTTTGGGCAATATTAAAATATACATCAAATTATGTTTTTTCTTCAAAAGCTACATATATATATATAAAATTTTGCTTTTAATCATTGCTTTAACCTCACATTAATTAACAAAATTACCATAAAAATATTAAAAAATTGTGTTTTTATGTCCCCCCCTCCCAAATCTAGTCGAAATTCCTTAAACATGAAAATTACAATTACATAAAAATTAATTTATCATTAAGTTATTTTAACAACTTGTACTCAAAAGTTTCTTCTTAATATATGATAACTTAATAATAATTTATAATCCTCTTAATGTAGATATAAGAGCAAATTTTACTACTTAAAAGAACTTAAGGATCATAAAATTTTTATTGTAATATATAATTGATGATAACTAAAATAAAATACTGGCTCAGTAAATGTAGGTACGTAACGCTGCGTTAGAAAGCTGTTACAAGAACGTTTACACAGTTACATAACATGTTTTGTTCTTTATAGTTTAATCATTTAATACAATTGAGATTATAATAGAAGTAAAATAAGGAAAGATTCCAAATAAGTACTCTGTCCTAGTAAAATTTGATGAAAGAAAAAAAAATTATCTTGGCCAGAAGAAACAGAAAAGCACCGAAAACCAAAACAGATTAGAGCAAATATACAAATGTATTTTTAATTTTAAATTGAAGAAACTAAATTACTTTAAGACTGATAAGCCTCTCAAACATTTCCTAAATAAATGTCATCTTGAGTTCAAGTTTATCTTACAAATTTTTTATTCACTAAAACGAATAAATTAAACATACATCTAAATAAATTAGATATGTCATTCTTCAACAAGAGTACAAGAAAACATATGACAGATTTCGGAATGTCTTTAGAAGATTTAACTGTTACATAATAAGAATTGTTGCATTAAAATTTAAAAAAAGGAAGCGTAAGTAGGATTATCAAACAATCAAAATTAATTTCGGAAAGATGTAATAATTTATTTCAAAAGGATTGAAATGTAACGAAGCGTTAAGTTCAATGAAACTAAGAAATCTTTTGTGGCATTAATTAAGTTGGATTTGTGAAGGATTTCATTAAACAACTAGATGACAAGTATTAAACAGAAATAGAAAAACATGCTGCAGTGGGTAAGCACTGTAAATACCCTCTAATGAAATATCCCATATGTCCAAAATACGTCAAAGCTGATGGACTATGTAAACACTTCGCTTTTAGCACTTTATCTGTGCCTCGAGGATATGTAGAAGAAGAAAAAAGTTATTATTTGCTCAGAAACTAAATAAAACTTGAGAAAGTTATTAGAAAGAATAAGATATTTGAGGAACCCAGTTCAGTTGAAATATTAGTAGCAGCTAATAATACGTCGAAAGGATTTGCAGTTTTAGGTATTAATATCGTGCAGGTAGGAAATACAAAATTGAATTTTTATATTAAAATATAAAGGTAATTTTCGCTTTAGTTGAATATCTGGAGTTTAAATTTCCTTGGAATATCGATTCGTTTTTGTTTTTAAGAACATTATTTAGCTTGTTTTTCATAAAATTGGCGAAAAGTTTTCGTTAATTTCTAGAATAAAGAATGAAAAAGCAATGTTTGTGAGAGATAAAATAGAAAAGCTTTCCAAATTACAACAACTAAAGACATATTGTCATCCAACACTCAAATAGGGCTCTTGAATTAAATTAAAGAGCACTAACATTAGTATCACATAGCTCAAGAATTACAGCATTTACGTTTAAATCAATAAGTGAAAGAAAATAGAATAAAATTCTATTAAATGAATAAAATTGCTGAAAATGCATGATATTTATTTAAAAAATGCGAAAAAAATGAATGAATTGTTTAATTCTTAAAATATGCAGGTACAAAAAAACTGTGAAAAAAAATATTATTTCTTTGGTAGTAAAAATTTAAGTAATAATTAAAAAAGAAATGCGAGAAATCTTTAATGATCTTAAAAATAATATTTTTTTTTAATTCCAATATAAAATATAATAATATTTTGATTTTAAAATAAATTTTATCTGTTTTATAGATCAATATGTAATTAGACTAATCGTATAAAATAATTAATCCTTTCAGAAAAAAACTTTCATTTGATATCGTTATATTAAATAGACACTAGATTTTACTTGCTGTAAAATAGTAGACATCTGAATCCAGAATTGCTATTTCATTTTTCAGATATTTTGTATAATAGATTATTTGTAATACAATGATCCCTATTCGGAAATTTTCAGTTCAAATTTATAAAAGAGTTTTTTCAAAGTTAAGGCTAATAATATGTACTGAAGATAACAAATGGCACATTACATTTCTTTATTATAAAATTCTGAATTATTCTTCAAGTATCGGTACAAAAAAGAATAATTTCATTTCAAAAATTAATTATGTATTCTATTTGCTAGAAATATTCTCAAAAATAACCTTATTTTGTGTCGTTGGCTTCAAGTAATGAAGTGGTTTGAAAAGCGTTTATCTTTAATACCAAAACATTCTTTATTATTTCAGCAATAATCTAAGTACGTTTTATTATTTGCTCATAAAATTAGCCAAATAACGTTTTTGATAGATAGAAAATGAGATTGTAATATCCAAATTTTAAAAATTATAGGCTACTGAAAATGTAAAAATCATGAAAAGCAATAAATTTCCTGTTTTAAATGTGTGTTTACACTGACTCATACTTGATGGTAATGATAATTAAGTAAAGCAATTAATAAAATAAAAAATAATTAAGTAAACACACAAAATCATTAAGTTATCAAATTTCAGCTTTTCCTGCTAACATATTTCTGTGAAAATAAAAACTATTTCCAATTTATTTTCAATAAATTCCAGTTTTTAAATAGTCTTTATCATTTATAGATGGCTGAAAATGATTTAAGAATATTGTGAAAGCCAAAAATTTCCTTAGAATAAAAGATTATAACGATTTAGTGAAAAGAACACAAACTTAACTTCATAAAAATATATTTAAAGATGTGAAGAAAGATGATATGAATTTTAAAAAAATGATTGTTTCTTATCATTGCCAATCGTTCATTAATATTTCAATCTGATGGAGCTCAAACTGATAAGAATTAATTTACTGAAGAAGATTTTTCTCTTTCGCTCAAATTATTGAAGTCTCTTTCAGCAATATATAAACGATCCCAAAAACATATTGAGTGAAAAAAAGAAAAAAAAAAGAAGCGGAAATTATTTTGAGAGGTGTGAGAAATGCTTTCGTCAGCTTTCTCATTTTTTCAATTAGTTTTTTGGCGAAAAAAAAAAAGTCCTAACAGAAAACAAAAATGAAACAGATCAATTTCATTTTACCATTGGGGACAAGATATTTCTCCTCCCTCCAAATCGTGCCATAAAGATAAATGTTCTTTTCACTCAGTGAGTTAAATGTACTGAAACTCAACAAGAAATAATTTCGAATTGCTACACGTAAGCATTAAAAATAAATAAAAGCCCGACTCTATGTGTAGATATGTAAAGATTATAGATCATTGATTTTTCAGTCAAGCCATTAAGGAAAAAAATTAAATCCTGAATTATTTTGAAAGTTAAAAAAAAAAAAACTACGAAATGATACAGTTAGTTTTGGGCTTATCCGTCGCAAAATTTGCTCAATTTTGCATTATTCCTAATTAGTGATCTGCTGATGTGAGTATCGGTACCTACTCCTTATTTCTAATTTAACCCTAAATTACTTTTAGTTCAGTTTCAAATCACAACTACTTTCTTTTTGAAACTGACTTTGATTTGTTTAACAATTATTAAAAAAAAACGATTTATTTACTACAACCCTGAAATAAATAAGAATATAGTTTTAATAAATGAGTTTTAATGCAAAACGTAATGTTTTTAGTTTAAAAATTAATTTTTGTATGTATACATAGTTACTAACTGTATTATACTGTTATATTAACTGTATATATATATATATATATATATATATATATGGTGCCGTATATTAAATATTTTAAAACACTACTGTATTTTACTTACAATTTTTAACAGATTTATATATTTATAGCTTAACAATAATGATGCATATAATGCATTTCATTACATAACAGAATTATTTTTTGATCTACTTCGAAAGAAAAATAGCTTTAAAACTGTTGCTTTGGTAGGAGCAAATTTTGAAGTATTAAATGCTATAATTTTTAAATATTATATATGAAATAAAGTCTCACGTGAATATGATATAATTCAAAATTAAATTATCATACATTTTTATTTTTCCATATAATATATATAAACGCATCGTAAATACGTTTTAAAACACACTTGTTTGTTTTTGAAAAAATTGTCGGATTTTTTTTTCAATTTTTATGCCTAACTAAAACTGAACTTAAACTATGAACTGACATTCTGCATTTTATCTTCAACTACGATATATTCCTGCTTGAAATATTTTAACATATTCTGAAAAGATGTGTTAAAATTAAGGTAAACGACACAGTTATTTAACTTTCACAAGCATTTTATTATAATTCATCAATCATTAAATGATCACTTGAGAGTATAGGATTATTCAGCAAATAAATTTAACATTTGCATATGTTATAATCTTAGTGGAATTTTACTACAAATTATAATTCAGAATTATTATTCAAACAAAATTACATCAATTCGAAATATGCAATCCCCTAAATGGTCTATCTAATTCTTTACCCATTTTTTAAAATTAAAAAAAGTAATTCTGACGTTGGAATTATCGGGCAGTTCTCTTCCAAGCTTCCTTACTATTATATTAGTTAGTAAAACATCAGTTACAACAAAGAAATAGCAACGAGAAAGCTGAGAAAAAATTAAAATATAAAAAACGTGTTATTTACCGATTAACATTTTACCTTTAAAACAACATAAATTGTTTCGAACGAATTTAAAATGAGAGAAAAAAGTCGTAAAAGGAATACAAGTCATTTTGTCTGTATTTTATTTCTTCCATATTTTATTATTTTAGTACCTCGCTGATATAATTTGAATACTACATCTAGGTTTGGGAAACTGGAAAGCAAGCTTTAAGTTAATAAGTTTGTGGGTTCGAAGATAGATTCTGCTAAGTGTAAAGTATGGGCATAGATTTCATAAACTTGATGTTCGTGGAGATTTTACTTTTTTTTTTTTTTTCGTTTATATGATCTATATAGTATTTAAAGAGTTCTCTACCAATAGATTAAATTCTTCAAATGAAATACAGAAAAATTCGAGAACAACCTATCAGTGAAATTTTAAAAATTCTTTTACATCTTGTAGATAAAAATACACATGAGGATATGAGATATCCTGCATCATCGTGCATCTCGATGCAACACGATGTATTTAATTAGGATCGTTCAATGACTGATATTTCTTGAAAAAATTCTCTATTCAGGGAATTCTTTATTTTCGTATAAAGTACCACATTAACTACTCTCTTTTAATCATACTCTCAAACTCCTATAAATCGCCTAAACCAATACACATTTCATATTTTTTCTCTAAAATGCGTTTGTAAAAGCTATAATGATGCTTTTAACTTTTAGCTTAAAACCTTTTGATTTATAGCTGCACTCACAACTGCAAATCTATATATCTAATTAGAGAATCAGAAATCTGCTTATCTTTTGTACTAACTCGTTTGATTTAAGAACCCCACCGACTTTAGCATTACCTTTTTAAAGTGACTATATATTTGTTCAAGGGCCGAAATCTCCTGTGTTTAATGCTCAAATAAGGGTAGTGACATGCAAAACCTCCCTATTCAGCATAATCCAATTATTACAATTGAGTACAGTCAGACCCAGTAAGTATGATAACGCAATGACAAGACGACCCCAGGATACAAATTGAAGCCCTCTTTTATTTGATGTCGTGAGTCAAAGTCAGCGGAGTTTAATACCCTCAGAACAGCGTATACAAACACTAGGAGACCGAACATACCAACCGAAGTCGGATTTTTTTCCTGACACGGAGGGAACGAAATATTCTCCCTTGTGATCTCCAGGATTTTATTTTAAAGTAATAAATAATGCAGAAAAGAAGGAGGGAAAAGTGTATAAGAAAATAAGCGAAGTATAAAAATTTGCTTTGTTTCTTGCTGTTATTACTTTTTTTAGTATTTTTATTATTTTTATTTTTTTAGAAGCGTAACTACTTCAACAAGGAAAAATGCCGAGAAAAATAAAGGCATTAAAGCTCATATTTACTGAGTTCTACATTTTGATACTCCTCCTAGATTAGTTCTGATCTAAATTTTGAAATATCATTTATTCGCTACAAGCCTAGTTTGCAGTTTTATTAAAATTTCAGTATATACACACTATATTATTTCGTTTAATCAAGTGGATGGACTTGTGCGTTATAAGTAGTTCTGAAAGCGGTTCACCAGGGAAAATATGTGAAGAAAGAAAGGAAACGATAAAAAGGCTTTACTAGTTTTGCAAATAAAAATTCGATCTAGAAAGTACATGATGGAAGCAAATTTTCGCTTCTTTTTTATATTCAGTATCGTTTTTTTTTTGGTTTTTTTTTGGAGTTTAATGTTCATTATGAACAAAAATATTTTTCTTTAGCTGCGAATGTGTAAATATGAATACTTTCATTAATATTCTTTTATCGTTGTTTACAGATCCTATTCTGAAAATCAATAATATATAAACTTTATAAAATAATAGTCATAAATTTATATAAATAAAAAGATCAGTTTTCAATTGGAAATAATCTGTGTATAGGTTTCCTTTGAACGTTGATGAAAAATTATGGAAAAATGTATGGAACAAAAGCGATGGAACGAAATTTATGGAAAAAATGTGAAACTGAATCGTATATGTTTTACTTCTTATATATGCGCCTTCTTTGCTGCATGTGTTAGATACATACAAGGACCAGTGCTCAGATCGAAAAAAGTACAGCTTTTCTTCCAGTTTTTGATTTAAAAAAAATTAATTTATGGAACAAAGTGAGAAACTGAACTGTATGTATTTTATTTGTTTTCTAAGCGCCATCTTCACTTTGAGATTAATAAACTTGAAAAATAATTATAATTATGATTTTGTTTACAGTAATAACTATTATCAATAAATATTTTCCTTTATATATGGTATGTAAATATCTGAAAACAAAGATTTTCATTTGTCATAAAGTCATTTAAAAATGTGCACAGATATAATAAAAGAACAGAAATATTATCATTTCGTGCTTTAGTAATAATAAGCAAAATTTAACTTACCATTACTAGATTGCATAAATAATAAAAAAAATTAATCATTCGTTAAATCATTTAACGAATTCTCGTGCATATTTAGTTCAGTGTAATGTGTGCTGTATCACCCACTTCTTTGTCCATCTTCTTGGGATTAATTATTTAAGGATTTTGAAAAGCAGTAATGGAGTTTTAAAGAATAAAGAAACTCCAGTAAGTAATTTTAAGATTTAGCGACATAAATATTATGAAATTTTAAATAATAATAAGAATGATACTCTGAATAAAAATATGAATAGTAAAATTTTAAATATCTAATACTATAATACGAGGAATGGTTGCCAAGTCGAAAATCGCCCCAGAATTAATACACTCCGGTAAACTTGGGGGTCTGGGGTTTTTGGCCACGAGGAATCGATTGGCGCCGGTTTTGAAGCGCTACAGTCGAGCAGTTCGGAGTTACAGATAGGATATTTTCAAACTTTATTAGTTCGCCATAATGGCTACTTAAATTTTCAAGCGGTAACGTGCTGCCATCTATAGCCAATATGGCGAACTAATAAAGTTTTATGTTTATGCTGTTATAGGTTTATAATATGTTTCTTATGTATGTATATATGTTTGGTTTTTCTAAATAAATTTGTCAAAAATATTGAACTTCAACACACTTCAATCTTTACCTTTACTTTACCTTTGTATAGAATAGTTCCCTTTCCAAACTCTAACTTTGTTTAGAATAGTTTACAATGGTGCACTTTAACCGGTTATCTTTTCACCAATTGTTTCACAAATTTTTTTATGGCATGTATTGTTTTGATAAGTCACAATTGAAAATTTAAATCTTCGAGTTAGCTTTGATACCTGTTTTCCCCTAGCGGAGCTCGGTCACCCGCTGGTATATAATGATATCATTTCATGCAACGCTGAATATTTGAAATAAAGGTTCATGGATTAAAAATAAGTTTCCAAATACGAAAAGCATTAAAATAACTTGTTAAAAATTTGAATACGTTTTGAAGCTCCAATTTTTAAAATTTTGGCTAAACCATTTTTATAATCAATTAGATTTTTATTTTATTCGTTTAAAAATTAATAATCAGGAAATATTGATATGAATATATACTAAATTTTTTATTAATTTCTTAAAATTCAATTTAATTTTTAGCTGCACTAATAAAATCACGTAATATTAAATTGTTTTCTTGCTTCAGAAAACTCATCATTATGAATATATTACAGTTCCTTTAATAATTAAATAGATAGATAATAAGATAGGAAAACATGGATCTCCGAGAAAATTACTGCTTTGAGAAAACGTATACTTAAAAACATTCTTTTAAATCTGTTAAATAATAATATAATTTAAAAATACATTTTGAAACATCATTTTATTCAGATACAACCTCTACTTCAGACATTAAATATTAAAATCAAAATTGCCTTTTTAAAAACTTTTTCTTAACCTGTTTACTTTTTACTTGAATCAAAATTATATTGCATTATCGTTAAAACAGTCCTTTATATTATCATAATAATATTCTGGAAAATAACATATACTTGTTATTAGCAAAATCATTAGTACTTAGAAGAGATTTTTAATAATTAATCCATTACTTCAACATACATTTCAAAAGTTTTATTGCTCCAAATATCTGCAGAGAAGTCTAGCGTTTTGTTTTATCAAAACATAACTTTTCGGTCTGCAGTAACTACATTTATTTATGTTATTTTTCTTGTACATTACCATACAATTTTCTATTCCTTTGACATTTTCTGGTAATTAGACAAAATTGCATTTTCCAACTCGTGTACACATTTTGACTATTTTGAATTCCTTAGAACTAAGATATATTTCCAGGTACTATAATAATTCTTTTATTATATTTATACTAGTAGCAGTTCATTTGAATTTAAAATAACCTCCCTATAAAGTATTATTTATGAAAATTTGTGTTTGTTATATAAAAGTTATCTAAGAAAATATAATAAAAAGGAAATCTCATTATTCCACATTACTTTAATTTGTTTCTTTGCGACTTTGTATTCTAAGTACTTCTATGCAATCTATGGGGAAAAGACAAATTTTTAGTGGAAAAAAACCCAGCTTTTGAATATTCATATAATTCGTCGTAATAAAACTGCTTTGCTAACGATATATATATATATATATATATATGAATAGAAAGGCGGAAAACGATAAAGAGAAGATGAAGAACAGAATTATATAGATTAAGAATAGAGGCTTTCCTAAATTTAACTGATATTTATGCACTTGTAGAAAAAACAGCGCGGGATCCGGAAATGGATACAACTTAGAAGTTAAATTTGATTAATAAAAGATTAATCTTATAAACACGAATAGATTGAAATGATTATATTTATTCACATGCCTGATTATATAGATTGAATACATGTATTCGTAAGCTTGTCGCATACATGGATGTAATATGTTTCATGATAACAAACGCAGATGAGGATTTCTTGTTAAATTAAAATTTTTGTCTTTCTTCCTGACTTATCAGAATGCTCAATTTTTGTAATTAATGACAGCCAGCTGGCAGAAAAATAAGGCATGAGAATGAACAGACGGGGAATAATAGGGGATTTTATCTGATGTAGAAGAATTTATTTTAGGAATGTGATTTTCTCTTGATGCTGTAGATTCCCGAAGTGCGTAAAAGCCAATATCCCGCGCTGTACAAAAATGAAGTTTGAGTTCAAGTAGTAAAAGAGGTATTAATTTTTAGAATGAGGATAGATTGAGCTTTTTAAATACACACCCAAACATGCATATCAGTGCCAACTAAATTTGTTCCTTCGGCCGCTTTTCGCTATTTCATTAGAGATATATTCAAATTTTTCTTTTTGAAATTGATTCAAATTCGCAAAATTCAAATTTCAATGTTTATTTATGGAATAAATATAAAAAAAATTGGTTTAACATTTTTACCTCAATTTATTATCACTTACAAGAAAATAAACGTCCCTTAAAATCTGAATAATAATTCGATTTTTTTGTTTATTTTTTCTACTCTCTTGATAAATTCAAATGTATAGGGGAACTTGGTGATCTTATCATAATTTGAAAATAGCCAAAACCATTATCTTGATATAGTCTGAAAGTCAGTAAGTATATCCGACGACCATAAAAATAAAAAGAAAAACTCGGTTAACTTACATTTGAATTTACTATCTAGTAATTTGTACAATATTTTAAAGAATCGAGAACATTCATTGAAATCTTACCATAAACTAGAATTTATGCTATCTCAAATAAGGGTAAATGAAAACTCAATTTTTAAGTAAAAGAAAATATACGAAATAAACAATCCTTTTTTCTACAGCATTCCCATTAAATTTGAATAGTTTTATTTCGTAATGAAATTGTGTAATAGATCTTTATTTTATGGCATTTGATCTTCTATAATTATAACATTTTAAAATGCACTTATATATATATATATATATATATATGCCGTAAAAATATATAACTTATTTTTGACTCCGAGACTCATCAGTAATTTAGACGTTTTGCTAGAAGAGGCTATGATGATAGCTATAAAAGTTCCGAAGTTAATTTATAAATTTGGGAGTTGAAAATCAAAAGCTATTTTGAATGCGTGAAGATTATGGTTCGAAATCTAAAACGTGAGAAATAATACGTGTAAAATTATTTATTTGAAGGAATAAAACACATCTGCTCGAATTATAGGTAAAAATATTCGTAAAGTAATGTTTAAGTAAAATTAGGAGAACATAACAAGATATTCAGGAAATTATGAATAGTGAATACGATTATTATAATTGTAAATATTTTCCCACAAAAAAGTTTCAGGTTCTATTGGATGGAAAGCTTTAAATGGGTAGTTGAAATTCTAGAGCAATTATTTTTTCTCTTTTTTTTTTTATCTATAAAGCATGTTTAAAAATACTTTATATAAGAATGTATTTATCAGTTAACGTAGTCAATTCATATAATTTGAAGTTAACTATTTATATCAGTAAACACATAACTGAAAGTTGTCTTGAATAAAATTCTGATTTTGTATTTTTTTTTTCCCTCAACCAAATTCTACGATTGAATCAAAATTTTATTCGATGTGGCCCAATAAACGTTTCCCACCAGAAACAAAATTCAAAAAGTTTCATAAAGAAAGAGGCTTAGAGATTAAAAATATTAATATAAAAATGGTTTTGTGTTTGTATTTTATGCGCTGTCGTAGCGTTCATCCAATTGTTAAAAAATAAAAAAAAAACCTTTGCCAACATATTGCGAATGTTATAAGTATAGTACATTTATTAGCATTTATTTTGAACACAATAAATCTGCAAATAAATCATTTCATCCGTTTCTGTAATTCAGCATTATTTTTTAATAGACAAACGACTAAAGACAAACAGTAAACGACACATGTCATTCGGAATTAATCAAACATTCATCAAATAAAACAAAATTGTTATCAGCGATGCCAATTATTGTGAATGAAGGAAATCGAAAATATATAGGGAAAGACATTTTTTTTATTTTCTTTGATGAATAGTCATCTACACAAGATATTACCCTTCAGCATACACAATATTTTGGCTGCGTCGAAACGAACATATTATTCAGAGTTTTTCTTATACATACAAAATCAATTTTTTTATCATCGATGCCTATCAAGGTAAGTTACACATAATGCAAATATTCCAGTCCAGACCACAGTTTTCTATTTATTTAGTGAATCAACAAACGACATTTTGGCTATACAAATGGGTCTCGGGTTAATTGCTTCAACAAAAAATATACCCCCGAAACGTTCGTCACTTAGTAGATCTAGCAAAACTATCAAAATATATTTCCACAATAATTTCTTCTGTAGCAGCACAGTGCCGAGAATTAGCTAGTATTAAACAAAACTTTCCTCAGCTTCGCCAAAAATCGACTTTTCGTCATCTACTTTAAAAATAATCTATTACTAGAGAAACTGGTATAAATGTCATCATACTTAAAAATATTATTTAAGATAAAAGAAAGCTGAAAGAATTTATCTTCTTATGCTAAAAATATTAATTGGATTTCTACAGTTATGCACATTTTTAATGGCATTAGTCTTATTTGGAATTAAAGTGATTTGCATACATACATTTATGAAGGGATCGATAATGTAAATACCTTTAATTTAGATCCAGCTATTTTGCTGCATGTAAAAAAGAAAAGTAAGATCCGAAAGAAAAAAAAAGAGACTCAAAGCTTGGATAAAACATAACTGTGGTACGAACGTGAAAAAGTTAAGCTAAAAAGTCTCCCTGGAGTATGCCTAAAAATACCCGGGGAAAGTTAAAGCGTCTCCAGAGTAAACTGGTAAGACTTGAGTAAAAAAAGAGTGTATCGACAGCGCCCTGAAAGGGAAGAAAGTATCTTTTACGCATGTAATGATTCCTCTATAAGACCAAATGCCTCAATAAAACCTCAACAAATACGCCAGCAAAAAGTCAGCCAGCACCTTCATCTAATTTTAGTTTAGTTTCCCGTAAATTCGATCCAATATACCTTTCAGATTCTTCAGTGACGGGAGAAAAAGTAAAATGATTGTAAATAAATCTTCTCTTATGAAATTTTATTTGACTTTGAGAAAGAGTACTTTGAGCTATAGTGAAGTCAAAATCTTGTAGGATATAAAAAACAGTAAGGTCATAAATGGATTTTTTAGAAATATCGTCTCGTGTTTCATATTAAATAAGAAAAGAGGAAAATGGTATTTTTACTATCGTATGTAATATATTTTCAAACATCACTGTGGCTATTACTAATAAAGGAGTGCTAAATTATAGTCATACATTTTGCATAAAATTAAAGAGGTAACGATAATCATGGAATGCATAGAAGTATGACTTTTTTGCATCACTTCGCATTTTGTAAGATAAATCAAATTGATTTAAGAAGATCGTAAGATGCTTAACATTAAATATGCATTTTCAAATTTTTAATGGCTGTTTGCAAATCTGGCATCATTTTTATCGTACAGCAGAGAGATATACATTTAAGCAGCATTAATGAGCAGATATACATTTAAAAATACAGTTTTTCCCTGAAAACTAAAATTTTGAATATATTTGAAATCAATTTTTTTAAAATAAAAATATTGAAACTAATGCCAGAAAAAAATTATAAAAAGGACTTTACTGAATGCAAAGATATTTTTAAATATTCATGGGTATCAAAACTGCCAAACTCTTTCTGTGATATTTTAAAGGAATAATAGAGTCAAGTTTAAAAATCTAAGATAAATTTATTTCCATGCATAGAGAGGAATATTACTTTTAGAAAATGTAGACAAATCCCTTTTCTTAAGTTATAACGTGCAGTTTTAAAAAGATTCACGAATGTGTAGATACGTTCCAAACATCCAACGTAATAATAAATATAAAGAAACGATATGAAATAAATGAATAAAAAGTAAATCTCGTGGTGAATAAAATAAATATGAAGTATACATATAAAATAAAAGAACAAGTATGAAATATAAATATAAAGTAACAAAATAAATTTGAAATAAATATGAAATACACAATTATGATTTGCAGATGTGTGTTTTAAGTTTAAAGAAAAGAAAACTCAGAAATGAAATTTTATAATTTATTACAACCCCTTCCGTTTTGCAAAATTCACAATTTTTACAATGTTTGGTTTCAGTTAAAATATTTTAGATGAAAACGTGCTGTATACAAAAGATATATCATGCATATAAGCAAATATATTTAACAACATTAAAATATTTTCTCTTTAGAATACCAAACGACTGTTGTTTTTTTTTACAATTTTATAAGCATCCCTTTTCTAGGTTTATTAGAAAATGGAACCAATTCAACGAATGAGAAATGGAAATTAGATAAACAATATCAGTTAAATTACTTTTAACTGACATTAGTTAAATAATTTTTCAATAATACTGATATGGAACTTGAAGAAAAAAGCTACCTTATTTTTTATCAGTTTGATTTTTAGACCTTACGGGCAGAAAGTGATAAGAATATGCAATTAAATTTAAAAGGTAAAGCGGAAACTCTCTCATAAATATTAAGTTATAGAAGGCATATAGTTATTATTTACTTCCATTTCCCTTTAAAGCCGTATTTTAACTTCAGTTTGTTAAATTAACGAATTTCTACTTTTCGAAGAGTATTTTAGTTTTGAGATACAAAATACAAATTATACATTACACTCTTATCTGCTTTTAAAATATTGCTACTTTATTTTTACCATACGCTTTTAGTTCCGCACCTTTCTGCATTATTAAAATTTATATTAAATAATTTATTATTGAATTAACGCTTCAGGATATAAGAAATCAAATATAAAAAGCATTACAATACATTTTTTAAACTCTAGCATAAGGTTAACAGACTGATGTTTAGCGAAAGTATTCTGAAAAATCAGTATTTGAATTTCAAAATATTTGTATTAAATCATGTATGAAGGTATTGTGGTAATGCATATATATTGTATATCTATAATGTAATTAATACTCTATAAATGTATTGATTGTACATAATATAAATAATATATGCATAGTATCTACTCTGTTCGTGATACAGCAGCTAATTTCTGAATCGTGAGATTAAGCATCGGTTTTATAAAATATGTATGAATAGAAATAAAGGATCGCATTTTATGCTGCATGAATTAATAAATGCAATAATGAAAAAACTACAAAATCTAACTTTTTAAACGATCTCTCGGTCTTATAGGTCGCATTTAATAAAATATATGTCATGACACTCCAACGTATGCATTAAAACTGCTCCACTTTTTCAAAACTAAAATGCATTCAGCAACAGTTACTTATTAAATGAGAATCCTTTATTAATCTATTTCAGAGGACAATGACTAACCTTTTTAAAAGTAAAGTGTTTGAATGATTATAAACTTATCATTGCAGTATTTTTGAGTATTTTTGGCTCAAATATTCAACAATACAGCTCGAAATCTTTATTTGGCATGCAAGAAAATAATAAAAGAGCCCAGACTGCAATAAACAATATGATGGAAAAAAAACTAAATTTTGCAACAAAATGGTATGTTATTTGCAATATCATTATAATAAAAAATGTGAACCTGAAATTCATTTGATCGTTATCTTTGCTCTAAAGGACTTTTTATTTAAATACAAAAATGCAATGCAGAAAAAATTATTTTTTATCACCATGTAATATTGTGGACTCATAAGCTTTTTTTGGCAAATTCATATACCATAATTATACTATTCCTGAAATCTGTTCAACAACAATATTTTCTTTCGTAAACTTTATTTTTAAGAAGGATAAAGTGAAATCATGTAATGGATTTAAATCTGGAGATAGCGGTGACTACTCACAAAGACTGAAACATTTATATCGTGAGTGAGAATATTTTCTAGCTACCAAAAATGACTATTGATTGTCTTTAAATCTGAAATGCAATTTTTCTTATAACACGTTCTTATTCAGTCCCTTATGTCACAAATATTATTACATCATATTTTCGACATTTTGAATGCAATTAATTTAATTTAAACTCAATTTTGACTCCTGAAACACGGCAAATACTGCTGCTGCAATAAATCTTTCTTAAAATTCACAATCTTAATAATAATCTCAACATATTTAATTTATGTTAAGTAAATTGGGAATTTACTGTAAATTCTTTCTCAACAAACCATAAGAAATCATTAAATAAATTATGTTAAAAAAAGTTTCTTTTAATTATTTATTTCAGCCACGTGTGACGAAAATATAAAGTAAAGCAAGCGTTATAAAATCTTGACGCTTGCCTTTAACACTATTTTGTGCTTGAGACAGTTTTAAATATAAATGAAATCAGAGACGTAATTTCAAGTAGTGTAAAAATTATTAATTTAAAAGTTATATTGCATTTCTCTGCACAAATATATTTCACACAAAGATTTAATTAAAAGCTAAGATATTAAATACGAGGCTGTGATTAAAAACTCAAGTTGCATATTAATCACTGTTAAATCAATTAATTTTTTTTAAAAAAATTTATAAAGTTTATTTTTAGAGTTTATATGAAAGACTTGATAATTATAAGTAGAATTAGCTTGAAAGATGTAATACATTTTCATAAATAAATATGCTGCATTTCAACATTTCTTGCCGAGATTGATTATAAAGATTATTGAATTTATTTTGAGATTACACAAAAAATCGCCCGAAATTTCATGGATCAATACAAAAAAAGAGTTTCTTTGTAAGAACTAAGGAATATATTAATACATTATAAATTAATTAAAAAGTTTAATACACAATAGTAAAAAATTAATTCAAACCGTCAAAAGGTGAATACTTGTAATATCTGCATTCGATTTTATCTAAAAAAAGAAATGCAAAAAAAAAAGTGATTCAGATAAAATTCCCTGAACCTGAACATTAAAATGTGAATTAAATCCATTAATTTTTTTTTATGTTGACTATAAAATACAGATGGTGAAAGCTATTTAGATATATAAAAACAATCTTATTATTTTTCATTCTTTTATAGTTCATGAAACAATAATTAATAAAACGATAAATTTTGGTAATCTGTATTAAATTAGGAGTTTTTTCGCTTGCGTAGCGCTTCATCTCAGGAATTTTTACAGCATTAGAATGACTCTCAACATTTTTCAACACGTTTCTTTATATAAAGAGTCTTTTAATTATGGATGCACCTAAGCCTTTAAAAGATGTAAAAAATAAGATCGCAATTTTCATCATTTATACGCTGATACTAAAAAGCGAAGCGTTCTAATCAAGAAATTAATGAAGGCTCATGAAATCGAGGACGCATTGATTGTGAATAAAAACCAACTAAGCTTCCTGTTTCATCTCGAAGATGTGAATATTCAAAATTCTTTGTATGATATTAGAACAGAATTTGATCAACGGTTTATCTATAGATTCTAATTTGGAGTATCCTGTACTGTTTTCTTTAGAAAATGATAAAAATTCAGATCTTAAATTAGATCAGAAAAAAATTACAACTCATAAATATAGGTCCAAATAATTTTGCAACGAATTAAATTGTTAAATAGTATGCTATAATTCTACGTCATATTAATAAAATTCATTTACATCACGGATTGACGATTGCATTATACAAAAGCTGTAAAACTGTGTAGGATAAATTAGAATCGATATTTACATCTCCCGAGGGGTAGAGAATATGGAATCAGAGGCGCATTTAATGCCATTGACCTCAACGGAGTGAGTGAAATTTCTATTTTTCTCATACAAAAGAATTCCCAATACGAATTATTTCAAAAACATTAACTTTGACTTTTTTACTTATTTAACACGAATCAGACGGATGTCACCTGGATCGAAACGAACCTGAAAAAGCACTCACGTTATTAACCAAGATACTTTCTGTCTAACCAAGCAACCGAAACCAAGATCGGGTTTTCTATCCTAAATTTCTAACTCTAAAGTAATGGCCTTAGAAAAAAGATCAAATCGAAGCCATCACCAGCAATCAAACAGTTGCAGCATGTAGTATCCCTAAACAGTCTTCAAACCAGGTACAAGAGATTTCCCACTTAACGCAACGATAGGACCACAATCCTGAATTAGGTCGGGAGTGGGAAAACACTCTTTTTCATCAGTGTACTTGGGTACTCTGCACCTGTTTCCTTTCCCTACCTCCCTTTCCAAAAGCCCTGGCTCTATATCTAATGATAGGATACTCTTAAAGGCCATTTTGCGGTCGTGGATGAAGAATGGTTTTGGTTGGAAAAGCTTTAGTGGACGTGAGATCGGGGAGATTGTAAGCGTACGATATAAAGACTCAATCGATTCTTCCTGTACAGCTGGTGGAGGATAAATTTTATACGAAAAAGTAAGGTAGTATTTCATGAGTAGCAGAAAGGAGAGGGCAACCAAGGACGTCATATTAACGTGAGAAGAAAAATAAAGCGTTCAAGAACCTTAAGAAAAAATTTTAGTAAAGAGAAAAAGGGGTGATGGAAAAAGTACACTACCTACTTTAGACATTTTTTTATTTTATTCAACGCAGTTTTTTTTTTCTTCTTCTTTTTTCTCCTGCGAAAGCGTTATTTTCAACGCTTCTTTATCTTTTTTTTTTTTTTTCTACAGGAGGATAGCTTTAAATGGATGCAAAATATTAAGAAGCTTCTATCAACCTCAAATGCGTTTGTCGCTATATTCAGCGTAAAGTGAAAAATTACAATTGCTACCGTTAATAACTAAATGCGTTTATAAGTTAATAGGCTTAGGAGAGAAAAAAATATTTCTTATTTATTTTCTTGAATGAAACCTCAATCTGTTTTCTTTAAGCGTCCTTAAATAAATCAAGGGGGAAAATATAATTTAAACTTAAAGATATCTAAGGAAATAATTTCAAGTCAAAAATGTATTTAGTCAAAATTATATTAGAAATTTTCATCGTTAGTTATATTTAAAATTAGTTTTTTAACATGGTAAGTAATTTATTTCAATGCTTTCAGTAGGATAACGAGACACGTGGATGTTAATTCCTCAGGTATAGGATGTGCGCATGTGAATGTATGTTCTTTTAAAATTAATGTTTCCAATTCGTCAAATTCAGAGAACACCACTCTATTCAAAAACATTTTCATTCAAAACAAAAATGTTTTTAACATATCTATCCATTCAATATGTAACATTTTTGTTTGAACAAATAATACATAAATCTGCACTTTTTATTCATTCCCCCATTTAAATATATTAATCTGGAAATTTTATCAACACGAAATATTTAAATCATATAAATTTCATCATTCTACAATTAATCTAGTGAATTTATATAACTGGGAATTTTCTGTGTTGGAAAAAAAATACGAAACCTTCTCATTGAATATCCTAGAAAATCATACCAGATAAAAGCAGACTCACATTTATTGAACTGTAAAATCTAATTTAAATTTCATACAAATGCTTATTAAAATTTTTTTGATCATCCCTCTTAATTCAGAAGGAAAATTGTATCAATAAACAGGTGCGTTGAAAAATTCTATAGGTGTTTGTGTAAGGTATTTTCTACACAATTACAGAATACTGATTAATAAAAAAGAATAACTTTATATATATTATTTTCTAAAAATAACAAGAATAATAGTTTAAGACTTATATAAACTGTCTTAATAATGCCTTATATTAATGTACCTTTTGTTTTAATGAAAAAAAATAGTTTCATTTATTTCACATTTGCTGCAAAAAAATCTCTTACTCAAAAATCCTGAATGAATTTTCCTTCATCTCATTTAAAATTTTAAGTGTAGTCAAATCCATAGTCACAGTTTCAACCTTATTGTAAATTTACTTTTAAATACTTAGAGAACCATAAATCTCTGTACATAAACATTGTTAATGACAAATCCTACAGCTGCTAGAGAAGTCCGTTATCCAGCGGAATATAACTCATGCTTCCAATAAGCTTCCTGTAAAACAAGCCTACCCTGTAAATTGGTACAAGTCAGAGTGATGCCACCTTCCCATTGGTTGGATGGTAAGGTATCAAAACAAAGACACCCGAGCAATTACAAACGGCATCCGAGTTTAATTCTCAGATCTCATGAATCAAGGTCCATTAAGCCTTCAAAAAGCGATAACGGTTCTCTTAAGCTCTCTAAATATGCAGCTCGGCTTACCAAATCCAATCTTGCACACATATCGAGAGACATGAGCTAGCAGGCAAGGCTACGATCCGGCGATGTGCAATATATAATGTATTAGCCGTGCTGGGGTAAAGGGAGGGATAGATTAGCGAAGTGGAATAAATGGTAAACAGTGCACCTAGCTTAATCTCTTCAGCTAATTAGGTGCGTTGATTGGGAAGTTTCCAGTAAGTTTAGCTTACGAGAAAGAGAGAAAACGAGATAGAGAGGGAGAGAGAAACTTGGATAAAACGAAAGATGACGCCGTAATTATGAGATGTTAATCGCAATTCCAAAGAGGAAATGGCTGGAGTTAGACTTAACTGATTTCGAGAAAGTTTTGAAGTTGAAACAATGAATGCTAGCAATTTTATTGTTGAGGATTTCAAGAAGATGAAAGTATTCTTTTATGGACGACATTATGCGAAGGAATAAGTTCGTAGAAAAATTAATTCAATGAATTTAATCACAGTGGATTAAAAATATATACATTTAGTAGAATATATATATTCTGTACAGCAGGATACATTAATTGAATTAATTTTGGAATAGAGATGTACAGAGAGCTTTGGTTAAGTTAGCGAAAAAGTTTTGAAAGTATAGACTGAATATATTATAAAACCACAAATATTCACGTTTCCAGAGATTCGTGACTAATTTTTAACACAGAAAGAATTTTTATTTTTGTACTACTTTGACTTTGCTTATAATGTTTCGCATTATTTAGATAGTATAATACTAAAAGGGAAAAAATCACACAATCTGGTATTTTACAAGGATTCAAATCCAATTTTTAATATGTAGGAAATTATGTCCCCATTTTGTACATCTTTGATTGCATATATTATTTATTTCATGTTATCTGTTTACTTTAAGTAATATTTCTACCTTTTACTTAATTTTTTTTATTTCAATTTCATTCACATTGATATTTGTTATGCATACTATTCGTTTCTGTAGAGGGTTCATTATTGTTTGCAAGGGTTCAGTATAATCATGTGCAATTTGTTCCTACGTACTAGATGGGGTTGCTCTTCGACGGCCCCATCAAGCTTCCCGCATGGCCTCTTGTTAGGTCGAGGTATCGTACAGTATATATCTAGGTATATGCTACTCAGTACACATACATAAAACACAAAAACAAAGTTGGACGTTCAAGCTGTTAAGATTAGAAATATATTACTAGAAAGTAATAACGTATTTCGGAACTACTGTATGATTTAGAAGTTAAATTGGGCAATGTTTATATTAATAGCAGTAGTCGATATCCAAGAAAATTACCCAATAATAATCACCATGAATCATTTCAACCCCATCCTATTTCGCTATAATTGTAAGTTTAATGAGCATATCATCAAGGTTCGCTATTTTTTATGGGCTATCATGCCATTATTTCAGAAGATTTTCTTTTAAGACTGGACATAAGAAGGAATAGAAAATTTCTCCTGATTCAGCACATAATTCAATTTAACGCAGTTTAATTACACAATCCACTCGCAATTGGAAGTGCGTTAAATGTGACTTTTGTTTAAAAAATTGAAGATTGCATTAAAATATGAAATATAATCCTATGCATTACCAAAATCATTTTTAAAAGAGAATTTTCAAGCATTGTACTCGTGATAGGTAAAAATAGATATAAAAATCGACAGATTAAAATATGAAATATGAACTTTCAATAAGTAGAAAATACTAGTGAAAATTGCCTAGGCAACTTAGTGGAATGGATGCTCATGAAAATGGAGCGTTAATGCATTTTGATATACAGTGGGCCCCAAAATTGAGTATACACTTCGAATGTCTGAAATATTTTAGGAAGAATAAGCCAAATTTTACTGTGAAATAATCAAATTTTTCTGTGACGATCCTCCAATCATGTCTCTCCTGCTTTGTGAGCAAATAAAGTAGTTTCGGCTTTCCTTTTTTCCGAAAAAGAAATGAGTATGAACATTACTCCAAAAACTATGTCACAAAATTGAGTATACACTTAATGAAATTGTCAGTTTACTACCAGTTTTTTTAAATGAATTCGTTAAACTATTATTGCCGCTGTACATGAAAATTGTAAACTGTTTAATAGTTTTTCACTGACATAATTAACTATTTTGCAATCTTAAAATCACAAAATGAACTTTAGGAAGGAAACTTCTGAAAGAGAACGTTGTTTAGTCATTAAATGGTCAGAAGATGGCAAATCTGTCCGAGAAATTGCTTTGTTAATTGGAAAAAGTCATGGTTGTGTTCAAAAAAAAAAAATAATTCAAAAGTATCGAAGAACTGGATCTGTGGCCAATATTCCAGGAAGAGGACGTAAGGAAATTTTAATCGCTACTGCAAAGAGGAAGATTATACGTTTCGTAAAGAAAAATTCGAAGCTAAGCGTCCCAAAACTAGCATCGTCAATGTCCTCAGAGATTGGAAGAACCGTTTAAGCTGAAACTGTTAGACGCGTTCTTCATAATGCAGGATTTCATGGCCGTACTCCAAGACGAAAACCTCTCATTAGTCACACTAATAGAAAAAAAGGCTTTCATTCTCAAAAAATCATATTTCAAAACCGGATCATTCTGGAACACTGTTCTGTTCTCCGGTGAGAGCAAATTTCATCTGTACAGAAGTGACGGACGATATAAAGTATGGAGACAAGTTGGCAAAGAAGTAGACCCTGCGAACACCATAAAGACGGTTAAGTATGGAGGTGGATCCGTCCTCGTTTGGGGCGGTATGGCATCAGGAGGAGTAGGAGAACTTGTCTTTATTTATGGCATTATGGACAGAATGGTATATCTTGACATCTTAAAGAATAATTTACATAAAAGAGCCAACAAAGTAAAACTTGGGTGGAATTTGGTCTTCTAGCAAGACAAAGATCTGAAACATACGGCGAAGATAGTCAAGTTATATTTATTGTATCATTGCAAGCAGCAACTACATACTCCACCACTATCTCCCGATCTAAATGTTATAGAAAATTTATGAGTTCAGTTGGAAAAATCCGTCCGTGAACATGATGTGACAAGTAAAGAGGATCTAAAGAAGGTCTTACGAGAAGAGGGGGCAAAAGTTTCTGTTGAAACAACAAAAAAGTAGGTGGAATCCATGCCTAAAAGATTATGAGATGTGATCCAGGCAAACGGATATGCAACGAAATATTAATTTGCTTTTATTATGAAAATTAATAAAGATGTATACTCATTTTTGTGGTGTAGTTTTTTATCCAAGTCTCATATTTATTCTTTTCTTTAAAAAAATTCGATTTCGTAATTTTTTTCTTTACACATTGGAAGAGGAAGGGAATTAGTATTAACAGTAAAACACACGATTTCCTTTTTGCGAAATTTAGGTTGTTAGATAAAAACATACCTTACACGTCAAGCTGTATACTCAATTTTGAGGCTCACTGTATTTTGCATCCTCCAAGTGTAAAATGATCACAATATCAAATCACAACGCAAGATGATATACGGATTATCAGTGACAGATTTAAGTATTTTACGGTTAGTCAGTGAACCTTACAAGACCTCTCTTTTAAAGGGAGGGTCAATTTGGGTTAATATTTCAACACATTTTTAATCAGTTAATAATTTAATTTTAAGTTAATTTTTTAAAGTTAAAATTTTTTCTCAATAATTCTGTGATTATATATTTGTTTTTATATATTTGTTTTTATTTATTTATTGCTGATTCCCCTCTTTTTCGTATCTATGTTTGTAGGCAATATTATTGAAACATATTTTCAGTTATTATAAGTATTTTAATAACTAAGTGAAAGTACTGAAACATATAGTATCCTCACTAATTAGGATAAAATGTTAATATTATCCTAATATCATATCATTCATAGATTTTAAATTATTTACAAACTTATTTACTTGGTTATTAGAAAAATATTTTTTAATCGAAATAATTAAGTTTTCTCATTGTTTAGTGGTTGTATGTTGCTGTCTAATCTGTTTAGTCTGAAATTTGCCATTTTGGAATAATATATGTTACCTGATAAAAGTGGTTACGCTTGCAGTGTGACTATGACAAAGCGTGGCGGAACTCCTTTTAACGCTGCCACAGGAGAATAAACAGATATACGACACTTTCTTCTTTTGAAACCAATTATTTATTCATAGCCACCGAGTTAATTTTATAATAAATATTCACTGCTGAGGCACAGAAAATTCCTAAGCCTGATTATCATGATTATTTTAACTGTTTTTATTCTCAGATATTGGTGAATTCATTTTACGCTTTCTGTTATCATCTCACGTTTAGCGGTTCTAGACAGTTTCCTATTAGGAAATACACAATTTCGGTCTCATATATGTTACCTGATATTAGTGGTTAGGTTTGCAATTGACTATGATAGCGCATTTCTTAAATTCTTTAACCCTGCCGCAGTAGAATGAGCAGATATGCAATACTCTCTTTCAAAACGAATTGAAACAAATTTATTCATTGCCACCTAGTCAATTTTATGTTTCGTATAATAAATATTCACTGGTAAGGCACAGAAAAATTCCTAAGCCAGATTATTATTGTTATTTTTTTTTCTTCCGCAATTTCTGCATTCTACACTTCCTGTAATTTTTTTCTTCTCTGCCTTTTAAAATATCTGCCATTTTAGATTAATATATATTATCTGATATTAGTGATTAGGTTTGAAGCATGCCTGTGACTGCGCGTGGCTGAGGTTCCTTTAACGCTGCCGCAGGAGAATGAACATATGTGCATTACTCTCTTCTTTTGAAATACTCAATTGAAGTAAATTCTTTATTCATAGCTACCGAGTAAATTTTATGAATCGTATAATAAATCTTCACACCTGACGTACAAAAAATTCCTACGCCTGACTATTATTAATAATAATATTTTAACTGTTTCTACTATATGCAGTTGCTGAATTCATTCCATACTTTCTGTTATCCTTTACAATATCTTCCCCTTGTTTATTATTCACAAACCCTTCACTTCCAATGAACTGGGCCCTTAAGAATTAAATAATACATAAAAAAGAAAAATATTTTTAAAAAATAGATCTAATTGGGGTCACCTCCCGTTTAGCTGCTCTACGTAGCTGCCTATTAGGAAATATACCATTTCGGATTCATATATGTTACCTAATATTAGTGATTAGGTTTAAAGTGTGACAAAGCGTGGCTGAGCTTCCTTTAATGTAGCCGCAGCAGAATGAACAGATATACAACACTCTCTTCTTTTTAAATCAGTTGAAACAAATTGTTTATTCATAGCCATCGAGTCAATTTTAAGTTTGGTATAATAAATATATACTGCTGAGGCACAGAAAAATTTTTAAGCCTGATGATTATTATTATTTTAACTGTTTTTACTCTCGGCAATTGCTGAATTTATTCTACTCTTTCTGTTATCCTTTACAATATCTCTGCCTTGTTCATTACTCATAAGCCCTTCACTTCCGATGACCAAGGCCATTAAGAATTGGGTAATACATAAAACGTCATTCTTTAATATAGATGCTTAACTGCAAGACTCGCATAATCACATTTATCAAAGACGAAAAGATTGCACACAACCGATTACTTCAACACCGCAATAAATGCGAACGGATATTTTGCCTTGAACCAAATCGAAAATCAATGTTAATGAGACTTAAGTTGAATAGTGCTCTCGAACCACTTATTTCCAAATACGATACGTTGCAGCTTTTCTAGCGTGAAGTGATTAATACAAACTTGTCTTGGAATTGATGTTGCAGTACTCGAAAATCACGATTTTTCATAACTGTTTTATTTAAGAATCGTTGAAGAGGGAACAACATTCAAGAAATTCCCTAAACTAATGGATAGAAGTATTTAGTAAAATAAATAAAATGACTTCCGATAAAAGTCAGAATAAGGATAAATTTGTAGTGAAAAAATCATTACTCCGATATCGTTAAAAGTAGCAGAACAATGCTGCTATAAAATAATCAACAATGGTACAAAATGCACATAGATGTAATGAAATAAACCAATTCTTGATGTAATGAATTTTAAATTTGTGAATGATTAATAGTTTATTTGAATTTAATAAATAATATGTATGATAATTCGTAATACTAAAATAGAAACAATTCTTCTAAAAAAATTTGTAAGCTAATTGATATACTATCGTAATACTTCATGTGGAAGTTTAAAATTTTTTAGAATATATTGATTTAAAGGTTTTCACTAAATATTTAAAATTAATAAGCATGTATTCTTATTTTATATTTTTCAAATGCACCCAGAAATATATTTCGGGGAGTTATAATGGAAAGTATCATACTTTTCAAAAATTGAATAATTCAAGCACCGAATTTGTTGGAATTTCAAAGCTTGTTCAACTCGGACAAGAATAAAACATTATTCTAATTATTTGTTTAAAATTAAAAAAAAAATATACTTATAATTTATATTTGTCCTTTTGTATTTTAAATTTAAAATGGGAGTATTAATTATAAAATGGAAGAATTTTTATTTCAAATTAAAAATATATAATATTTTTAAATAAAATACAATATTTTATTTCAATAAAGGGAAGAAAGGAAAGCTAAGGAAGAAAAGCTTTTAAATCTGAAATTGCAACATTTCTTTACTTTTTAATTCTTTTTCTTTCCTTCAATAGATATTTTTTGTGTCAAAACAGTGTCCATTGGAATATTATTGATTACGTAATATACACAAATATATAATTTGTATGAAATCGGCAAGGCTCAGAATTATTAGGAGGGATATTTTTCTTTTAAAATCATTATGATTGATTTTCTAATCAATATTTGTGGATAGATTCCTGTATCAGCTACTTTTTCTCTAATTTGTAATTAAAAGTATTTCCCTTAGATCTGGTTTAAAGACAGCCATAAAGGTAAAAATAATTAATTTAAGTCTGACATATTTTTGATTCTAAATCCTTTCACATTTTGAACTTAATTACATTGAGTTCTATTTAACATAGAAGTACCATCTTATCTATTTATCATCTCATTTTTTGAGAAATCATACAATGAATTAAAATATTTTCTATTTTTAACAGTAACAGATAAAATGTAACATATATTTTTGTAAAATATAAATAGTTTTTAAAAAATTTATTTACTTTTATGGCTTTGTGATTTGTCTAGCATATTTGTAATTTTAAAGCTTTTTCCATTCAATTTCATAGGTTATCATCAACGATTCTTGAAATCCTTGTTTTTCTTGTTTTTTTTTGTTTCTTCAAAAGAATATCTTGATCTGTATATTTTTAATAATATAAACAATGAACTTAAAATGCTAAAATCTTAACGAATATAGAATCCTTGCGTAATATATAATATATCGTAATGATATTGGTATTTTTTTAAAAAAAATCGCATTTAGTTGCAAGCCTTAATCATCAAAACATTAATTTAGCGCACTGCTTCTCACAAAACTAATTTTAAAATGAAATCTCAAAAGCTTTTAACACAATTATTAAAAATGAGAAATTTCACTTTTAGCTTTTATTGAAAACAATAAGCTGAATATTTCAGATATATGTTTCAAAAGTGAAAGCATGTTTATTCTGTTAGCAACATAATACCATTTTCAATTATTTAGATTATTTGATCTAGTAAATACATGATATTTCTTTGAAAAACAAAATCGGTGGTTTAAAAAACTTTTATTAGAAATTTCTAGTTTTTAAAAATTAGGACTTCAAAAAATATACGTATTTTACTTTTTAAAATTCCTTCAAGAGGTGTTTCAAACCATTGAGGTAATATCAAAAACGAGAAGAAAAAGACTCTGGAGCAGTTAGTGAAAATGTTTTAGGATTTTTGTGATTTGTTCATAATAATAAAGCATTCTTTTATTCTATTAATACTTGAATACAGCTGCAACACCGTTGTCACTGAATAGAGTATCAACAGAATTTGTTGTGAAGGACTTTACATATATTCTTCGTCTAACTCGCTGGCAACTAATTCTTCATACTCGAACTGTCTCTTTGATGAGCTTTGACTGTCTCTTTGATGAGCCCTTTTCCATGACTCACTATGCCGAAGCAGTTTTGTTCCCGATGTCATCATACCCTGTTAGCCGGTACCTTCTACAAACGGTTATCCTCCCCAGTCATCCTCCAGGCGAAACCCAAACTCCGCATTTCACCAATACCTGGCATCGGGGGAAAACAAGATCCAGACCTTATCTAAATATCTGTACTATTAATCTTTGCTGGTTATAGTGAAAAATTACTACTCTGAAATAAAATGTTACTTAATTCACGTTCGTTACTGAGCTCTTTTCGGCTCACCAAATCCAATTCCAATATTGCTTTCTTACAAACATATGTTACATTTTACCAGCATTACTTAACTTTTATAACCCACCAAAATAAGTTTGAGTGATAATCTGCACATCTGCCAAATGACAGAATTGTTTTTCTTTCTCATTTTCATTACTAATATAAATTTAACACAACATTATACTAGAAATTTACAAGAGGAGAGTAAGCAGCCTTTAATTTTCACCACACATTCATTGGAAAATGCTCCATTCTCATTCTCGTGGAACTTTGAGACCATTCTTATGAGTTGATTCAGTCCATTAAGCAATCATAATCAAAATATACAAAGTGTAAATCGATATCTTAATTCGCCATTCAGAAACTCCTCCCATACAACTTTACTTTCCTCCAAAGCTGATACCCTAATTTCATATACAATCCTTCAATCTGAACCCACTACTATAATGCATGTATTAACCGAGCCTGCCTGAGCTTAGTAAGCAGAAAAGCGTAAAAATAATTTTCCAGCTACAGACGAGGGTTATCCGTTTTCTATGTCAGGCGCAGCCAACTACAGACAATTACCTATGAATTTCTTCCTTTACAACATCAACAAACTTTGTAGCTCTTTAAGTTCCATTATGCAAATGTAAGCTTAAACTGAAGCCGCCATTCAGTCAGCATCTTCTTAGCTAGATGTCATAATATACTTCTTTGTCCCACAGCATACCATGAATGATGGATGAAAAATATCTTCCCCATCAAAATAACTCTTTAGGTCTTACTCAAATGGGTAGCTTTTGCCCATACACCGCCAAAAAGAAGCGAAGAAAAAAACATTTGAGTACCTAGGTATTGGAACACCCGTATTTACCGAAAGAAAGAGAATCCCTAAGAGGACTTCATTAATACTAAAAGGTTCAGGACGCCCATTCAATGAAATTACGGAGGGTCTCAAGATGTCTGAGTACCTCAGCAAAATCCCGTCTGCCTTTCGTTATGTTTGGATATTTCGATACTTGTGATAGACACTCGGCCAGATGGATTTGGAAGACAGACAGGTTTTTGAAATTTCTTTAGCGTACATTTGCTTAATAATCATCATTTAAGCACAGCTCTCTTTAGTAAATCAACGCCTAAAGAACACGGGCGATTATTGCTGTTTTAAGGGTACATGGAATTTTCCTTATGTTTGAAAAAAGAGCTCCAGCGTTCCAGTGATCTAATATACCTCAGCTCGAATGATTTTCGAGGTTAATTAGTCACAAAGCTCTTTATTCCATTGTATTTTCCATACAAGTTCACTTTCATCAAATATTTGATTACTACATAAGCATACACGGAATGTGTCTCAACGCGTCATTACTGAGGTTATTTAAGAATTTTCGAAATAATTTTCTGTCATCAGAGAGCAGGAAAAATTCAAAAGGTGTTTAGTTCATATTTAAAGGTGGTTGAATCATTAATATTGCTGCTAACTCCCAAAGAACCATAAAATTTGCGTGGTATAATTGGAAGAGCTTTTAATTAAACCAGTGCCACAGCACAGTATCGTCTTGCAGGAATCAAGCAAATATTTTACATACTAATAAAAATTACGGTTTCTTTCCCTTAAGACTTCACAGCAACAAAATAAATTGTTTAGGTTGAAAGAGTGGCTCACATTCTTTTCCATTTATAATTCGCTCCTTTTGTATAACCCCTTACTTTATAAAATAACTTTGGGTTTGCCACGTTAACCGCAACGAAATGTGTTCTATCATGTACAGCACGTGGCAATAGGGAATTCTCTAATTCAATAATTTACAGCAATTTAATTGTTTGAGTCTTTCGATATTTTGTGTTATTTATGTTAAATTATGCAATATGCATTTAAAAATATATACTTGACCAGTGACATGATAATGTGTCAAAAATCAGCTTGAATTTTTTTATAAGTTAATCAGTTCGATATACCATAAGATAAATTAGGAAATTTGTCGCTTAATAGTTATTTTATGTATCTTAATTAAAACTCTTATCACAGTGCAATTTTTTAAAAATAAAACTTGAATAACTCAGACCACTTTGAATACTTTGCTTATATTTTTTGAGCCCATAACTATTATTTGCATCTATATAAAAATAATAACATGAAAATTCTTTTTTATTATGCCATAACATAAAGATTGAGAGAAAGAAAAGGAAATAGTAGTAGCAAAAGAGACAAAGATTATGTGAAAAAAACATTCTACATAATAAATTTTATTATTTAAAAATTAATTAGTACTACTCCAAGTGTAGACAGAACAGTTCGGGCAACAGATCCAACCTTTAGTTTAAATGCTAAAATTTTCTGTTTAGATCACTATTTGAAATCAGGCTAATAGTAAAACGAATGCCAATTTTCAATATCATGCAGTTTGGAACATGAGGAAAAAAGTGATATAAATCAAAAACTGACATTAAATAAAACAAAAAGGCTATTTTTCTTTTAGAGTCTTTCTTCTTACTTTCTATTCATTAATTAAACTGATATTAAAACTGATTATAGTAAATGATAATGTCAGTTGAATGCGGATTTATATTTCATAATTATTATTCATTAGGACAATGATGAAAATGTCAAATTATCTAATTTGAATTAAAATCATAATCGAAACAATTGTACTTGAATCAGGATTTGTTAATATCACGTGTTGTTCATTTCTCACACCTTTTTATGTTAATGCTTTCTTTATATTCCATGATGCACAGTTTAGAGAATTGTCATTCATATTAATCATCATAATTACTTTTTGCTTCTGTAATGTCTAAAATAAAAAAAAAATAATATCCAACTATTCGGTAGTCTTAGGACTATTTAAAATGTAATTAAATTAATGTAATGAAAGAGTATGCATGATATTTTTGTTATGGCAAATGGCACCTAAGTCTGAGCACCAGCAACATACAAAAATATTATATTTAATTTTGGATTTTCTTTTTGGGAATTTTCTTTGTCGTTTTAATTTAGATTAGCTTCTAAACTTTACGAAGGAGACTTATGGTAATAAACAGATGGATTTAGCAGATAAAATGTACATAAAAATGTTTCTTGTTTCAAATTTTATGAATCATAATGTTTCCGTTGTTTTTTTTTTTTCCTTTTATTTCTCATAAGTTTTCTCATAGTTTCAGATGCAGTTATTTTCATTTCTTTAGAAATACATCTATCAACAATCTGTAAAAACCAATTATGATATTTTTCTCTTTTAAATTAAATTAGAAACAATTATGATTAAATCAATGATCAAATAATCAAGTATCTTGCTACGAATTAATATCCATTTTCATAAAACAATATACGCATAAAGATGCAAAGTTATTTAACTTTTTTAGACCAAACAGATTGCAGTAATTATATTTAAGAAATAACAGCTGCAGAAGAATCTCACAGCCACCTACGAAACCTGTTCGAAAATCCCTAAAACTTCATAGCATTGCCTGGATCTCAGTCTAGAGGGCTAAAATGCATTTTGAGATTAGTACTTACTATGAGAGGGTCTGGAGGGTGTGTGTTGCCAATTAGAGGGTATTAGTAAGCTTTGCGTCACGGGTGTATCTGGGATAGAAGTGACGGGATGATAGCACTATTCTCTCTAGAGGGTTTTCTGTCCATAGCAGAGATGTTAGTTTGCTTAAGAGGGGAATTCTCCAGTGAGGTGGCGAGTAAAGTTCTTACTCAGACCGGGAAGATTATCACTATTACACCCGGCTGAATGTAACAGAAAGTTCTCGAATTAAGAGATTAGATGTTCATATACTTTCATACAACCAGCTTAACTGTAGTAAATACATGAAAGAAATATTTGGTCCAGTTAACATTGATATGCTGATAAATAAATGGTTTTCTGAGAAACTGGTTCAGAATGGGACTGAGATAGAAGCAATTTAGTCTATTTTACTAATTGCTCTTCTTTCAGAATACCTGTCGTTAACCATCGCAATCGAATAGAATCCAAATAGAGGCATAAACTTGGTTTCCTCCTTATATTACAAAATATTAATTAAACATTCAGTTTGAAAAAGTTATAAATGAAAAGTATATGTGTTTCACTTTTTTAATGAGACGAAATTAATACATATTTCTTCTTCAATATACTTAAAGCATGGAACACTTTCAACGCTACCGCGCGATATCGATTCAGATATCAATTCTTCAGATTGCTGACATTTTTATATAAAAATTAATGAAAAAGTGAAGTTCCCTTTAGATATGTAAAAGAAAGTTCAAAATACAAGGCATAAGAGACAAATTTTAGCCCACAAAAACCTGTATTTAGAAGTATTTCAAAGACGAGATGTTTCGTCGGTAGCGTTAAACGTGTTAAAAGTAACTTTTCGCTGAAAATATGAATTGCCATCAAAAGGTTTTGAGCTTAGGCTAGTTCAAAAAGACTGATGAAACAGAAAAACAGCGAATACATACATATGAAAAAATTAATTCTATCAGCACTACAAAAACGCAAGTAAAAATCGAAGCATTCAAAGCATTTTATTTATTATTCTTTGTTTTTAAGAATATTCTTTTTAATTTAATCATTATTTTCTAATTTGTCGTTATCAATATTTAAAAAAATTATTCCTAAGAAAACTATTCACTTTCTTATCATTTGATTTTACTTGTTATTTATTAGAGAATAAATAAAAATTCAAAATCTTCAGCTACTTTTCAGCTTACAATGATGCTACACCAAAGAGTGAACGCATAAGCATCAGAAGATAGGATGTTTAACTGCATAGTATTATAAATATGTTACTTTGTTTTCTTCTATTATTTTCTCTGCTACTTTTTAACATTTCCTAGTATTTTGTATTGCAAACAACAACATTTTTTTGATCTTACAGTTTCAAAGTTATCTGTACTAACTATCTGTAACAGTGTTCATGTGCAATTTTTTAATTTCACGTAGCTTCCAATTTCTCGTTAACCAATTTCCTTTGTTACTCCAACAGCAATGCAATGTAAAACATAAAAAAGTCCTCCAGCTTAATTGCCTGGAGCTTTTCAACTTTTTGAATCTTTTTATGTTTAACAGTTGGACAGTAGAGATAAAAATCTGGCGAGGATCAAGTGAGGTCACACTACTAAGTGGTATCTTTTGTATTCCATATCATGCCTGCAATAGTGATAAAAAAATAAAGGAGCATAGAAGGGAGTTAAATTCTACTAACACCATTCTAATAATAGCTTATGTACTAATAATGTATAAACTATTACTTTTCTAAAGAAAATTTAAGTTTCATTTACAGTTTTACAGTTCAGCTTGATATAAGGAAAATAAATCAGGATTAAAATAGGATTTACCTGTTTAATTATGGTATATCTCCATGTGGAAAGGGAAATTAATGGCCAATTACAAAGTTAAATGAAGAATTGTCTGGTTTTTTTATGAAAGACTTCAGAAATGTAACGAAGTGATAAAAGGTTCATATGTATTAATATATATGGATTCTCACGATATAACGGTGTGTACAATTTTTGCTGTACATAGTTGATATCTTAAAACAACAATAATAAACTCATATCCTTATTTTCCCCCCTTAAATGGACAATTTCAGCTATATACGAATGATTTGTAAGTAGTAGAAATCTTAAGAAAAATTTCGCATCTTAATGTGCATGCATGATAACTAGGAGCTACATTTACTTAATTTGCTTATTATTACCTGACTTACTTTTACCTGCACAATTTCAGCTGCATACCAATAATTTATAAGCGGTGGAAATCTATACAAAAATTCCTCCTTTTAATATTCATGTTTGATATATAGTAGCTGCATTAACTTGATTTACCTTAATATTAAGATATGCACCACAGCAAGCACCGCCATCTAAAATCGTGAATATTCCCATCTAGCTGGTATGGACAAACGTATGTGTATTATTAAGATATATAGAGAAATTTAAAGGATGGATTTAAAATAACCTTGAAAAATTGATGGGGAAAATCAAATGCATGAAAATAAACAAAATTTGAAAAAACATAGGGCTACAACGCTATTTAATGGACCTAGAGAACGCTGATACGAGAGTCTGAGGAAGTAAAACAAGCCAATTTCAATAACAATATTGATTATTCATGAAAAATGCACACTTCATGTGCTGCGACTTTGTGATACGTATGTTATATATGATGATTTAATAAGAAGCGTTGTTTTAATAAAGGTAATTGTGATCACACAAGAAATATAAAAGTTTGAGAATTTCATAAAATATATAGCACTGATACAAAATTTATGGTGTTCTTACGTTTAGTCTTTGATATGTAGAAACAACAAATTCTTATTTATTCTTTCATGACTTAAAGAGAGGATAACAGACGATTCAGATCTTCAAATAATCCTGCTTGCGACATTATAAAGGTCTTAACATCGCAGGCTAAAATGCAAATTATGTATTATCATACGTTAAATCCTCTTAGTATCTGAATAAATTACACAGTTGTGTCCTTTGGTTGCAACTAATTTGGTTACTTCCTGAATTCTAGCGAAAATATAAAAAAATCCTCATATTTTCAGTTTTAGATCTGGCATTCATTCACAAAGACACGTAGATTCATTCTCAAAATCCTCCAATTTGTAGGATTTGAATTCATTCATTTAATAGCACAAAACTGCAGAACTCATTCTAGAAAGTCACAACGATTTCCCATTTTGCGTCATTATGCTAGTCATGTCCGAGAACCTATTCCACGTTCTCATCTCTTAAGTCGAACGGGGAGCTTCTTCCTTCCCCCCCTCTTCAGACAAAAGAGAACAATCAAGCTCTTCTAATTACTGGCTAATTAGAGTTTCAAATGTTGAGCCCCGGTTTAAACTGACTTTCAAGTTCGTTGAAGCGAATACGGATGGGAAAGCAAAACGGCTGAATTCACTCAGATGGCTGGGTTTTGGCTTTCGGGAGAAGAAATCGCAGGTACAGCAGGAAGAATGCTTATAAAATGAAAGACGATAAAATTAAATGGCTGTTTCGTCAGGTATCTCGCAGCCATGTGGTTTGAAATAGAATGGAAAGCTGTATGGATGTTTAGAAATGATTTTAATCATTCCCTACATTAATTATTTCTGTGTGATATTTTGCACACTTCTGCTGAATTGAAAGAAAGAAACATGTTCACATATTTGAAAGTGAGAGAGTGAAATTTATCGATTGAATCTTTGGTAAAATTATAACTAAAGTATTGTCCTTGACTGGTCAGATGAATCTAAATTTACGAAGAGGGCCGTGATGGCCTAGGGGTAAAATTTTGAGTTCGAAACCGGAGGTTTCTAATCCGAGGGATTCCACTGAAGATGTGCTGGTACACGTTAAATCCGGCGGAGCCAACCCCTTCCCTCTGGTGCGGTGGAGAAGTCTGTAGAGGAGAGGACTAGTTCAAGTGTCGTCCTCGTCATCAGCCCACTGTAAATTGCAATGTTAGTCTCTAACCTGTCTCAGCTCTGGTGTTACTTTAAAATAAGACGTTAATGTAACTAAACTAAAGTGAAGTGTAATCAGAATGTAGAAAATAAGGTAGCCATTACCTGATTCTACGAACACACAAAACAAATGCAAACGCAATGCACAAAGCTGGGCAAATTAAACTTTGGATCTTCAGAAGCCTGTTAAAGGGCTTCCATTGATCCAAACAATAAGACATTACACATTCAGATTATGTTTTCGTAACTAATTAAATGAACAAATAATTTGATGCCAAGAATATGCGAAAATTGACATGCAGGTGTGGACTACTTCTAATTCATTCTTTTCATTGCATTCCTCATTTGTGTTCAGAAAGATAAAAACCTTATAAATTGCTTGAAATCAGAAGCTACCAAGAATGGAACCAGATGCCTCTGTTCTTGCACTATAGATGTTTAGCAGTTGGAGTTCGCGGAGTATATTTAGCTACTAAGTCACAACTCCATAGAATTGCAACAAGAATAAACCAAGGAAAGTGATAATCTTAAAACTTCTTCACATATTCTTTAATAAATGTTTCATGCCTTTTCCTATGCGGAAAATTTTGGACCTCGGATAAGGCCTGGATTATCTTTCATGGTACTAGTGAATTACATTTACCCAATATATGGCATGAATGTAGCGTTTTTGCTGAATCTATCAAGGGAATATACATTATAAATGATTTTTTGCCAGTTGATTGACAGCAAAATTTGAAACAAGACTCCAGTTGCATATGCAAGACAACATACTGAATTTAGTTGATTTTGCATTGCATTAATGATTATTCAAAGGACATTTATGATTATGCATGTAAAACTGCTAAGAGGCCGACGACCAACTATTTGACGGATTTGGTTCATAATTTTATAAGCAATACATTTTAGAATTATACTGCGTACTAAATTTTATCAACTTAGCTGTTTATATTATATTCTTTGAATGCATTTTATTCAAAAATTGATATAAATTGACAAATTTTATCGTAATTTCCTATGCAAATTTCAGCAGCTTAACGCAATGCAAAATTGTGTTCTGAGACTGTCAGGATAACAGACATAGTGCCAAATATATATTTTTTTATCCTCATGGATGTCTGAAACGTAGGGATTCAACATAATTTAAAGTTCGAATTATGTGACAATTATTATATTTTCTCTGCGCATAAGAAAATAAAAATATAGGGCTAAAAATATGCTATCAAATATAATTCCGAAGGAATATGGATTGAATTAATTGTAAATGCACAACTTATACTTATTTGAAAGAAAAGTGCGAAACTATTCTAAAAGAACTAAAGAGAAACTAAAAGTGCTTATTTTACTAACCGAAACTATTCTAACCAAATCATTCATACTATTTATAAAGTTGATTTTTTAGATTTCCGTAGCTTCCATCAAACTATTGCCTTTGAATTTATGGAATAGACCTTATCTTAATGAACTACTTTGTACATAATTTAGCTAGATATAGTTCTAATGTAACTGGACATCTATTAATCAATGATCTAATAATATTATTAATTATTTTATTTCTAAATAAATGATGTAATTTGATGTAGCAAACATCAAAGAAATATCTGATATGAATTTACTTATTAGAGATTACTTTTTCATCATTACTGATTATTAGAAATCATCAGAAATGGTGATCATTGCTAAATGTTAGACATTCGTTATTTTGATTGCGCAAAGGTATAATTAAAATAAATCTAAAATAATCGTGAATCTTACATTAATTTGAAGCGACGCCATATTGCAAAAGAAATATAACAATTTACATTAATTTTAGTCTTTCAACACTAGAAAGGAATTTCATTCAACATTTTCCAATGTGCATTACAGCATTCAAGCTTTCCTTTCAAAGTCTTTTATAGCTCCGCTTCGTTCCTTTTGAAAAACCACTCTGAGGAGGGAGACAACATTAATTATTTGTCAGGGTAAATATGATGTTGAAAACGAAACCCAACCACTATCATGCAGTCGGTCTACACCATACGCAAATTTTGACGAATGAGCTACGAGGAATGAAGGAATGGAAAAGAGCATATATCATTCAAACAGTTGAATGCTTCCTGAGGTATGTTGGACATGATGGGAAGAATACAATTTTTTCTGGGTTGATGGAGGAGAAGAATGCAGTTTAAATAAATATATAAAACAGTCGCATGATCATCTTAAAAATATTCTTTTGAAATAGTAATAAATGTTGGGGTTTTGCCAAGCAAGTTATTTCAACTGGGTTTAATATAAACTGAGAAGTTTCCCTTTTGTATTAGAAAAATAAAACACTCCACTAAAATTTTTATCACGACTTTAGGTACCAGAAACATTTAACGCAAATTAGTTAAGGAGAAATGTAGCTAAAATTTTTAACGAATAGAAATTCCTTTTTATGATAAAAATTGAATAATAAGAGTCAAGATGACTTTTTTTTAATACTTTCTTTCAAATGAACATATCAGCTACTGTTCGGATGGAGTGATTTCTTTACATGTATTAATATTTATTGTAATTTAGTAGTATTATTATTTCTGAGCTATTTTATTTCAAAGGAAAGTAAAAACAAAACTAATTTTACCACTCTCTCTGTTATTTTGATTTCATTCATTATTATTCTCATTCCTAGTAAATGCTGAAATAATTTATTCTAATAACTAACCAAACACTTTACATTCTCACAGGAGGTAGAAAGTGAAACAGATTTCTTTATGTAATTTATTTGATAAAGGGGGAATATTTTCTGTTTTTGTACTAAAATTCCGATTCTAATACATAGCATTAAAATTTTTTCTATGCGTTATTTAAATAAAAGTAATTTTTTATTACGACCTGGTGTCTTGTTTTACCAGTAACATATTGAAATTTCTTCTGCCCTCTGAGCTAATTTATTTCATGGGAAAGTTAGGGAAATGGGCAAGTTTAAACGCTATATACATAATGATGATGGTTTAATTCATTGCCAAGAGGTAAATACTGAGAAAAAAATTTCTAATAAATAATCTCACATTATAAATTCTTACAAGAGGCAAAAAGAGGAATATATTTCTTATCTTTCAAAAAATGCTAATATTTCCTATTTTCTATCAAGATTTCTATTCTAATTGATAGCATTGAAATTTTGTCCATACATTAATTAAATGTAATTTATCTTTCATTACGGGCTGTTGTCACTGTTTTTCTGTAACTTAATAGTATTTCTCCTTCCTTCTGAGTTAATTTAAAAGGAAAGTTTACTCGAAGGTAAATTTTACTCTTTTATTTATATGATGATGATTTGATTAATTATTGATAACAAAACACGAAGATAATTTATTTTAATAAGTAACTACTCATTTTAAATTTTCACATGAGATAAAAAGATAAACAGATTTTTTATAAATATTCTTCGAGAAAAAGACTCATATTTCCTGTTTTTCTATTAAAATTCCCGTTCCGAGAGATATCATTCTTATTTTGTCTATGCGTTATTAATATGTAGTTTTTATTAAATGTAATTTATTTTTTATTAAAAGATATAAAGTTTTGTTAAATACAAGCATTGTCAATGTTTCTACCATATTAAGTTGTATAGACTGAATTTCTTTTGAGATATCATCCATAATTTAATAAATTATATTTCATTTTGAAACGTCTTTGGAGGATCACATTATTTAAAACTTTCCCTTTATCACAGATTATTTATAATGAAAACCAATATTCTATATTCATATATTGAGTTTGAACAGAAATAACTTAAGATTATATAATAATTGAGAGTGAAAATAATTCTTTTAATGTCAAAGTACCTTAATTTATTCAATAGCTTTATATCATGGTTGAATAAAATAATCCATTTTAAATTTTATTGTTTATTGTATGTTATTAATAGATATTATCTTAAGAGCAATGTATATTGTTATAATGTTTTTGTATAATAAGGTACCTATTTTTTCAAAATTTTTATTAATTAGCCTTAATTTTTTTAATTAACTACTGTGATGATTAAAATTTATAATAGGATGACATATTTGTAGAATAATAGGTTTTCATAAATTAGTATATTCTTGTTAATCAGTATTGTTATTTATATTTTATAAGTTCCTGATTTCAACGTCCCTAATGAATATAGACTCCTTTTTTAAACTAATTTTATTCATTTAATCTGATGAATGCTTTATTGTTTTAATATAAATGTTATTTATATTTAAATATAATTACATTTACATTTACATTATATATAACATTTAATTTTAAATATAATGGTATTTTTTGTCATAATTTATGAGATATTTTATAACAGGTGGTAGTTTTGTTAACTAATTAACATAAAAAATTCCATAAGTAAATTTCCCTATTTATAAAATGTATGAAACGATTTAACTAAGGATTAAAGTATAAGTAAAAATATCCGAACAATAAAAAAAGAAGAAGATAAAAGTTTAAATAGTTGCAGCTTCTCCTATCCCATCAGTTTCTATAAGTTTGCTACTTAAAATTTCTGAGACAAATTTGCAGCGAATGAATTTCGCTCGAAGTTTCAATTGATAAGATCCATTAGAACAAATAAATAATGTATAGCTGAAACAATACTTTGCTTGGTATCTAAAGTTTCTACCCTTACCTCTTGTAAGGCTACTTCTAGTTCTTTTCAAATAAAAAAAAATGTCCTTTCTTATTGGAAACGTTCACTTATTTACTATCAATGAAATGGTACACTTTTAACTCTAATATTACAATCCGGAAAAGGCGACAAAAGCTTAAAATTGCCTCCGAAGGAAGAAAGGGGAGATTTATTTCTCTAGAGAGTTTGGGGAAGTTGAGTTTCTTAGAGTCCAGAATTATTGCTTTCTACCCAGTGGAGAAGTATTTAGACCACACAGAAAGCCAGCCATTTACTTTGCTCTTCTTGCAAGTTGCAAGCCATATCCTTGCAACTTGCAAAGAAACTTGCTTCATTATGAAACTACCGGGAATTTCAAACCTTAGAAGAATTTTAAAAAAAAACATACGGGAAGGGTAAGGTATAAAAAAGTTTTAGGAAAAGAGATGCATTCTAATATCGTCTAAATCATAAAGTTGAACTATGAAAAAAAAGTAAAATTTGTTCTTTCATGATACGTTTTCGCTGAGAAGAAACTTTTTAAAAAGGGATTCAACCTCAAACTCATTTCGTTTTGAGAATTTTTCATGTAACTTAAAGAATAAAATATTTTGAAGAAAAGTTGAAAAGCAACTAAAGAAGTGGTGTTTGAGCATTTAAGAATTTATTTTTTAATCTTCATTTTCATTTCTATAACTGTTATTGATAAAATATTTTTAAAAAAAAAAACGAATATTTCACATCATATTAATTGGAATATATCTGACATTTATCTATGCCTTGTCAGTCATTCCTCAATTAAAGTTATCGTCACTGTTATGATATGATCACTTTTTATCCTAAATTGCTTTTAATCATTATATGAAGAACAGTTTTATAAATAATATAACTTAAAAAATCATTTGACAAGTAGATGTTTTAAAAAAGAGATAAAAAATGTCAGGTGATGTTTTTTTAAAACATGCATTTATATCTTGTTAAATGGCCTTTACTATCTCTGGAGAATGCATTTATGAATATATTTAATTTCCTAACTGCTGTCTCATTTTGCTTAAAATTTTAGCTATTAAGAATGCAGATTGTAATAAGGAAGGTCCATTCGCTTTGGCAAAATTTTACTTTCAAGACCATTATTATAAGCATTTTTTAATTTAAAATTTTCAGTAACTTGGGTGTTTAATTTTTTAAATAAAATTTTTCTATGCAATTTATGTTTCAAAAAGGAAAATCGATTTTAGAATTGGTGTTATATATAGTTTTCTCGTAAAGGCGTTTCTGAATAAAACAAGAAAAAATGATTGTGAAATTTAGAAAAAAAAAGTCATTTTTAAATTCAAAAACATAGATTTTTCCCTTTTGTTTACAGATGAAGGAAGATGTATATTCATCATAACTCTTCACAAAATTTTATTGAAAAACAAATAAATATTAATTATTTTCCATATAAAAAATTCGGTGTCAATGAAAAATTATCATGGAAGATTTAAATAAAAAAAAATAATACCCATTCCAATAAGAAATGAAACCAAAATTAATTTTATTTTAATAAGAAATAAAATTGTTTAAATAGAAAATACTAATCGTTATTGCAATCACATACAATAAGTTAACTAATTTTAGCATTTATAAACATTTTTTCAAGCAATTTTAAAATTCTATCGAGCCAGAAGAATGCTAATTTAAAAATAATCAGAAAAATTATGCACTTCAAAATAGTTTACATTTTTGAAAAAAAAATCCTTTATTTGAAGTACTCAAAACTTCAATATGATTGAATCAACAGGCAATTCAAAATTAATAAAAAAAACTCGGTGTTTCTATTAATCATAAAACATATCTTTATCGATAACAACATGAATTTCCACTTTCGAAAATAATAGCAATACGAACAGTGTAATCAGTTATGCTTAGATGATACATTAGCAAAACGGATGATATGAATCTAAAAATAACAAATATCTAAATCCATTTAAATGTAGAAATTTACAACAAGGGTATAAATAAGAAGGAATGTTCTTAAACACAAAGCATATAAGGTATAATTTATATCCTCTGCAACAAATACGAAACGTTGGATACTAAATGCTTCGGTAAACACCTAATGAATCTTTCGGATAAGTGAGAAAAACATTTTGCGTGATCGTCTCCATTTCGGATTTAATTTGAATTTTTTTTTTACTTCCTAACAGTGTTACTGTGTTTTCATTTTGGTTTTTTTTCTCTAATTTCTCCCCTCTATTTTAATACGAGGGAGAATCTGCAGCGGTAATGCACTTTCACTGTAGCGCATTCTTTAATTTCTGTAGTCACGGAATCTAAACAATATCAAAAGAATTCCGCTAAGCGGGGTTTCCCATAAATGCGAAAGCGATGCGGTGTGTAAAGCGTGGATCGAAGAGGGGGGGGGAGACTAAAAGGTAGGGTTTCATAAATAATTCTTTTTTCCCTTTTATTCTATGTAAATGTACAGAGCCTCCTTCGTAATTTATGATTCTTGGCATATTTTAGGGAATAATAATATTACAAGGAGCTTCTAGTTTTGATTTCCAATTACAGAAGAACCTAAGAAATCCTTCTTATAAGAATTCGTTGAAAAGTATGTGGCAATGACACTAAAAAACATTTGAAAAAAATTATGTTGACTTCCAATTCTTTTAGCATACTTGGAGTCGGAAAAAATCAATGAAATAGATTTGACACAAGAAAAAATGAATGCACATATATTTTTTTGTCTCCATCGGAAAAAATGACTGAAATTGAAGAAATGTGCATTGTATAAATGATATAAATGAATTATTACGTTGTTCTATAGTTCCTAAAATTAATTCTCTCGTAAATTTATTAATGCTGTTGACAACAGAATCAAACGATGATGTTGAAACTGATGAAAATATTAATTAATTACTAAACTGCAGAATTTTTCCGTTGGAAGGAAATCAATTAACAAACTTTCTTCAAGTATGGATATAAATAGGAAAAGAAGGTTAAAAAGCGATTAAAGAGACGTAAAAGAACAAATTCGGCCCAAAGATATATAAAATAAAAAAATAAAAATTGAAAATAAAAATTCCTGGGTATATCTTGAGAATATATTTCTTCCAATTGAAAAATTATCTGAAAATTTGACATTAACTCTGATGAGTAGAAATTCAAAATTATGGCAACTTATCCCGCATAAATAAGAGAAAAATGCTTTTATATTTAAAAGTATGCAATTTTCATTTACATAGATATTTATTTATCAGGTATTTATATATCAGTATTTCTATTGGTGCTCTTTATATTTTAAATAATTTTTATTATGTAAAAATGGATTAAATCTATAGAGCACTAGCGTTGCGCACAAGCAACTTTGGGGATTCTTTATATAACGAATCGATGTAAAACGTGATGAGTAAAATTTAATTTCATAGCTCTAATTCGAATTTGCTCAAATTACTATTATTATAATCACTTATGGAAAAAATATAAAAACAAAGCCTTCATCAAAACAATTTATGATGAAATTTTAATTTAGCGTTTGAAAACGCTTTGAAAAACCTATTTTTTTAACTCATGATCACTTAAATACGTGCTCAAGATTTTGCTTGAAATACTTGCTTCTAACTAAGCAGAAATGTTTTTTATCATGCTTTTCAAAGTAGATATGTAGCAATCAGACTTTTAAATATTATTTTCTGGAAATTATCGATGTAAAAAAAATGAAATTATTTTTCAATTCGGGATTAATTTTTAACTTTATGACCTCACTCATGTTTTCCTCACTTACGTCTAATATACGCTTATATGTGAAAGTACCATCGTATTCATAATCATTACCTTTTGCAATGCCATTAGTGTTATGTTTAAGTGAAAAGTATGTTATTTGATGCTTTGAAAAAAATATTTAGCCATTTACCAATTGAGGGATTTGCTGCAAAAAGGAGGTAGCTCTAACTAGGAAAATTCCCAGAAGGCCACAAAAAAACATCTGAAAGTTTTTTAATCACATGTAACTCTAACATAATGCATGCAACTCAAAATTTTCCTACATTGGAGCTACATCCTCTTTGAAGCAAACTCTTCAATTGTATTTTTTTTAAAAAACCTATATTTAGACTTCTAAAACTAACATGCAATATTATAATGCGATTGAATAAGTGATAATTCCGTCAACGAGATATCATTACCTACCTCACAACAACAAATCAAATTTCAAAAGATTTCATATTATTTTCTTCGTAATTATATTACAGTCCTTCCATCAACGCGTGTAAAGTTTTGCACCGCACGATGATGCCGAATTAAAAACAGGCCTAGTTTTTTTAAAAAACACTTTGGGTGAAAAAATGTATTTCGCTTTAAAAATCAAATTTAACTTTACATTTTATCTGTGGTCATGGTGAAATATAATATTCATTAAACAAGCAATCCGTCTAGCAATTTGTTTGAATAGGAGTATTTTATCTTATTTGAGCATTTTCAAACATAGGCACACGTGATACACATGTGTATATGGGGGCTGAGTTGATCGATAAACTGTTTATTCCATATTTTGAATCTACTTTTGTCTGTTGCAATCACAAAAATTTGTATAATATTTATATTTTAAAATATAGCATTCATTTAATACTAGATAATCGAGCCAACTAGATCTGGCAATTTCATTAAAATTATAATTAGATATGATTTTTTATACCGTCTGTGAAACAGACGAAAAAGAAATGACAACATCTAAAAAATTCAGGTCACATCTCAAGGAAAAAGAGAATTTTTTAAACTTAATTTTACAGGAATTGTATTTTTCTGGTACAAATATACTAAATATTATTTTTGTTAGCAATACTCTTCGTGTTAGAAATTTTAAAATTTCTCAATCTTCTGAAAGTTTAAATGAATTAAACGGCCTTCTGAAGGTGTACAGATCATATAAAATTTTCAATGATATGCTCACGGATAATTAAGAGCTAACATTTTCTTTAAATATCGATATGTGTTTTAAAAGTCAAGGAGCAAAGGAAACAGAAAACGAGAGATCGAGAAAAAAATTTTATACGAAGACAAACAGAGCAAATTCAGAACGAAGAACCGAACTTTAAAGTAATATTTCTTGGGACGGAGGTGATTTTATTATTTTATCCCCTTTAAATGAAAAGTTAAAGGTCAATAAACATTCTAAATAAGACCAGAATTTTTTTAAATCAAAATAAGCATTAACTGATAAAAATAAAGCACTGCATAGAGGCTCTCAGTTGACAGGCGACATCAGTTAGGCTTAGTACGGCTCAGCTGTAAACGTAACTTCTGTTATATTAATGTAAAAAGGGGAAAAAAGAAAGTAAACTTACCCCTGGCAGTATTTTGATATTATGCAAACTATTTTGAGCCTCCATCGCAGCTTTTCTTTCATAGAATGTCACAAAACAGCATCCTGGAATTTAAATGTTATTATCAGTACACCATTTTTATCCTGAAATCATCCTAAAATAAATTATTTCTTGCATACAACATACGAGGGCCATTCAGAAACTAACCTCCGATTGGTCACAGTGCGGGTAGTGGGGGGAGTAGCGCGCCATCTGTGCATTCACGCACTCAGCAGGTCAGTCGGCATCAAGCCGTAGTCGAGTGAACATCGTACCTGAGCTAGTTTAGTTTTTGTGGCAGTTTGAAATGTGTGCTGCAATAGAAAATCCCGCCAAATGTGAGGTGCGTGCTGTTATAAGGTTTTTTACAGCCAAAGGATACTCTGCAGCAGCTATTCATCGTGAGCTTTGTGCCGTGTACGGACCAAAAGTTGTCGAAACCCCGCCCATTTGGATGAGTTACGTTAGGCGACTGCAGCGCCAATTGTAATTCAGTAGATATTGAATATTCGAACCGAAAGGTTCAATTTGTAATGTGTACCTGATATTGTTATGTGTTGAGGTGTATTGAGTGTGTTTTCTTTGTGATGTGTGTGTGTCTGTGTTATGAAAAGAAATAAACGTCGTAATAACGTTTAAACCGTTCATGGATTGTATTATTGACATTTCTCTACATACCGGCGTCCCAAAATGATATAGGTAAGTGAAATATCTTACCTTTTTATTGATTTATTATCAGATTTTTAAAAGTAAATTTGATAAAAGTTATGAGTGAAGGAGTTGTCCGTGAATGGGTACGTTTATTTAAAAGTGGACGAGAAAACGTTCATGATGAAGAGAGGAGTGGTAGACCATCATTGGTGACTGACGAACTCGTTCAGACAGTTGATGCAAAAGTTCGTGAAAATCGACGTTTCACAATGGCGGAGTTGTCTACTGATTTTCCACAGATTTCTAAGACTCTTTTGTACGAGATAGTCACAGCAAGATTGGGTTACCGTAAGTTCTGTGCACGATGGGTGCCGAAAATTCTTACCGACCACCACAAAACTCAAAGAATGGCCTCTGCATTAGACTTTCTGTCACGTTATGAGGACGAAGGAGAACCATTGTTAAACAGAATCGTGACCGGTGACGAAACCTGGATTAAGTACGTGAACCCTGAGACAAAAGAACAATCAAAGATGTGGGCACATTCAGATTCGCCTATCAAACCAAAAAAAGCCCGGCAAGATTTTTCTGCCAGAAAACTGATGGCAAAGGTGTTTTGGGATGCCAAAGGGGTGTTGTTGGTTGAATTCATGGAACGTGGGACGACCATTAATCAAGACGTGTACTGTGAAACACTAAAAGCATTACGACGGGCTATACAGAACAAACGCCGTGGTATGCTGACTTCCGGTATCGTTTTTTTGCACGATAACGCCCGTCCTCACTCTGCTCGCAGAACAACAGCCCTTCTTGAGTCCTTCAAGTGGGACGTTTTCAACCATCCACCTTACAGCCCAGATCTGGCGCCAAGCGATTATCACCTCTTCATGCATATGAAGAAATGGCTCGGGTCCCAGCGGTTTGATGACGACGAAGAGCTCAAAGATGCGGTCACAGGCTGGCTCAAGGCACAAGCGGGTGATTTTTATGCAGAAGGAATTTCAAAGCTTGTGAAGAGATACGATAAGTGCCTCAATCGTAATGGAGACTATGTCGAAAAATAGTGCAAAGATGTAGTTGTAAGATGTATATATTAAAATATTTTTACTTAACTTGGTGTATTTTTTTCAATTAACCGGAGGTTAGTTTCTGAACGGCCCTCGTATGAAATGTGTAGTGGTGAATAAATTTTGGCAATTCTTTGAACATGTTTTATAATGAAATAAGAACTGGACAAAAGGACCATTCTCATTAAGAATACTTCATAATTTAGTTTTCTTTTTCTTATAAGTATTCCTAGTCAATCACTATTACATTTAAAGTAGTTATAACAAATGTATATATTAATCACTAATTACTAATGTATATATTAATCACTAATCACTAATGCATATATTAATCACTAATCACTAATGTATACATTAATCACCAATCACTAATGTATATATTAATCACTAATCACTAATGTATATATTAGTCACTAATCACTAATGTATATATTAATCACTAATCACTAATGTATATATCAAACACTAATCAGAGTTTTAATTTTCATGAATCATCTATATTTCATGTTTCATTATTTCAGAGAAAGAAAAAAAATCACAAAAAAAAAACATTCTCAAACAAATATTTTTAAAAATTAACGTATCTTTTTTATTATCTTATCTTAAACAAAATGTACTAAACTTTAAATTTTTAGGAGCCTCTACTTCTGGGGAAATTACAAAATATTCCTATTTTCTAAGTACGCTGTAAAAGCTTACTTTCTTACAAGTAAATTATTAAATTTTAATGAATTTAGTACAATTGAAACAGTATTTACTTCATTTCCTTAAATCTATTAGGTAGAAATGTTCTGAAAATATACGTCAATAACTAGGTAAGAAGCCAGCTAAAAATTTATATAAGAGGTTAAAATTATGAAGAATACAGTTTAAGAATATCTAAAAATAGCTACAAGTGTTCTAATTTTTATCAGGAAGAATTTCGAATTCTTAACTGCTCATTTGTTTTTGATATGAAGATAACTATGATAATAAAATTTTAATAGTTTATATAAGTAAACATAAAAAAATCAGAAAGAGAATATATGATGTAGGTAAGATTTATTTTTATTTTTCCTGAAATTTCAAATATACAAATAAGTGGATTTATGAATAAAGAGATTAATTTTATTGAATAAAAGAATTAATAATCCGAAATATGTAACAAAATCCAGAAGCACCAATTAAAAATATATTTAATTATATTAGTAAGAAATATCTAATAATTCGTCAGATAAACACAAGAACTGAAATATCTCAAATGTTAACATATGCGAAAAAATAAGACTGTTTCCTGTTGTTTCATGTTTTCTCAACCTAATTGATGCCGATATTGGAAAATTCTTCTAGGAACCGATAATGGTTTGAGTGTAAAAATAAATTTCACTGACACTTTAACTGTTTTCATAGAATGAAGGAAACAGAAAAAAAAGCTCCCCAGTCCTAAACTAAATTTCCATAACATAAACTACTCGCGCGTTAACGCAACTGTGAAAGAAAAATATTGAGAACTTTTAAAGATTATCAGCACACTTCAATTCCAATAAAACCTCACGGAGTTAATACGAAATACGTGCTTGAAATAATACATTTTCCGTGCCTTCAAGCGACCATACATTTAAAAGCTTATCACGAATGCCCAATCAAAGAGCTTTCTCCTGCACCTGTGCTATTGATCGGAAGAAGGGGGAAGGGGGTAGACTGATATTCTAGGATTCTCCTGAACTTACATAACCTCTGCATTAGCCCCAGCTGTTGCTTATGGCTTCCCACAAAAGCGATCTGAAAGAAGGCAATTTTTGTTCCTGCACAATGTCCCGCAGACAAGAACACCAAATCAGACGTTGAGAAGGCCTTTAGATTAGAAACTTGATGTCCTCTCTTACACGCGCAGCATATCTAATAAATGTATGAGGGGTAACTCATGAATCTAATACCGAAGTTGCTATTCACTAAGAATAACCATCGCCATGTCTCCTGCGAATAGCTCCTTCATTAAGGTGAAGGAAGGAAGTAGCTGCAGCGTGTTAAAAAGGGGGAATTGGTCATTAACAAACGTGGTATGATTAAAAGAATGGGACTAAGTGGTTAAGAGTCATTTTCTTAAACGCCTCATTTGGTTGCCTCGGAGGAATATGAGTAATTCTTACTCCAATGTTTAATTTCTTCACACTTAAGATTTTATTACAATAACGGAAGAATGATGTATTAAAGTATCCTCATAACATAAGTAAATAAACATTCTTTGTGCTTTAAGTAGTCGAAATATTGCCCAAATGTGACGTTAGATTAAACAGTTTCTCAGTTTTAGCTAAGTGCTTTCTACAATTTGAATACAAAGTTACAAGCTAATTTGTTTTCTGGAGAAATGTTTTGTTAAATTATACTTGAATTAAAAATTTTGAAGCAAAGTTAATGTAAGTCTTAAAAAAATGCCAAAATATTAAATTTCTTTAAAGCATAGTAAGAAGTTTAAACTGTATCTCTAAATGAATATAACATGTACCTGAATATGTCAACAATTTAACAACAAGAAACTAATCTGTATTCACAAAATACTGTTCGTTGTCGTGAATAATATGCATTATTATAACATTTTTTAGTAAATATATATTCGAAAGTGGTGATCTAAGAATATAAGAAACGGAAGAAAAAATAATAATTTCGCATCCCATGTTGTTTGATACTCTGCAATATTGTTCAATAATGTGAATATTATGTGATATATTTTAGATGCCAGAATTGTATAACCACATACGTCGATCAGAATTTTCACTGAAATTGCATCCAATTCAAGTCATTACTTCACTAATAAAATTTACTAGTCATAAACATATTCAGCTTGCAGAAAATAGAAAAGTGTTTTAAAGTAACATTTGATCAAACTGATTAAAGCTCGACATTGATTAAAGGTTTTCATATACATTGAAAAATCTTCATCAAAATGCCTTAATCATTAATTTTAATACTTTTATACTAAACTTCTGCATTTCTTACCCTGATTTTTAATTAAAATATATTTTAATTAATGTTATTCATTTTATCCAATATTGAATTGGAAGGTAAAGTTTGATGGAGAAGCGACTGTTTTAATACACGATTTTAAATAGTTTTACTGTTTCTAATACTAGTCTCATACTAGATATTTCAATACATTTCAAAATATGTTATATTTCTCTTCTTTCAAATTATTGGTCAGTGAAAATTTTTTGATTCTTTGTAATACTTTGTGAATCTTTCTAAAAGAAGCCCATGACTCACACATTTTTATAAATATATGAGATACCAGCAACTTCTGTAAATACCTAGGTTCATGCGCGTCTTAGAAATGTTAGATATTTCACAAATAATAAGTAAAATATATCTCAATTTAAAATGATTTTGATGTATTCATTTGAAACTACATATTTTAAGATATGTTATTTTTTATCTCCTTTCAAACTGCTGATCGTTTAAACTTTTGTGATTATAAGTAAACAGTTGGTAAATTTATCTAAAAGAAGACCCCACACATTTCTAAAAATATGAGGGGGGGATCAATTACATCTATAAATACATTGCTTCATGCGCTTCTTAGAAATATTTGACACATAAATTCACAAATAATAAGTAAAATATATCTCAATACAAAAAAAATGCTGTAGTATTCATTTGAAATAACACATTTCAAAATATTTTATCTTACTCTCCTTTCAGATTATTGATCAGATTATTCAGTTTGTGATTCTTTGTAACCCTTTGTGAATGATCCTAAAAGAAGATACCACATATTTCTAAAAATATAACCAACTATTTCTATAAATACATCGGCTCATGTGTTTCTTAGAAACGTTCGACACATTCACAAAGAATAAGTAAAATATATCTGAATTCAAAATACATATTGAAGTATTCATTTGAAATATAAAGCAAAATAAAACCGGAAAAGAAAAGAATAAGAGAAAAACATATATTTTGTTAATGCACCATACATATTGGTGCAAGTTCTTGGCTCAAAGGTAAGTATTCTACTGGCGTCCCCCACATGCATATCTAAAATAGACAAACTCTAAATCTGAATACAGCCTCAATATAAGAATACGAGAGGAAAAAAATCTCCTATCGTAGGACAGAGAATATCTGTACTCTAAATCTTGAGTTTTCAACGGAGGTTTCATCTATTTTTGATGACATTCGACATTAAGATTCAGAACGCCGCACATAGCAAAATCTTGTTGAGCGAATACATCGAAGTGACACAAATATAATTTTTGAAAATACACGATGGGTTTCGGATTTCCCGAAAAAGAATGCATTTATAGGCGCGTGCCTCTTGGGGGTAAAAAAATATTCATTCATTCTCCTGCATTTCCCAACGTATCTTTGATTATGCGAAGAGTACAAAGATTTTGGGCACATTTCATAACTTATTCCTGTACATTTTTGCGCTTCGTTTTCTCCTTTTCCTCTCTGTGTGAATTAGTTGCGTAAAGTATGCATGAATTCTTTAGTTTTTGAATCATTACATAAATGGTGGTTCTTTGAAAACATAACTCGGTGTCTTTGAATAAAACATGTAGCTGAAAAACAATTACCTTAAATTGATATATTTTCCGAGCTGAATATATATATTTACAACGATATCATTAAGAAATAGTCCAATGCAGTTAATGTTTTTTATGGAAAATTAACAATTGTTATTTTAGAACTAATATACTTTCATATAAAGAATATTGAATATGTTTTGAATCAGAATATGTTAAAAAAAAAAACTATTCAAGTTGAAAAAATGAAATTGCGTTTCACAGGCATATTATAAATTTGGGCAATATTTTAAGGATATTAGTAAGATACTAGCTGTTTGAAAGATACCATCAATTATATAAATGGAATATCTCGAAGCTTGTTAGCATTCGAGTTTTCTGTACTGTAATATTTCAAATATCAAGGTCACCATTAGAGCCCCTACCCCTTAGTTGTTGCAGTTGTTTATTTTAGAGAAGCTTCATATAAAACTGTAATTTAGTGTGAAAATCAAGACAACATAGTAGGTCAATATACAAGTAGCAAAAATTATGAAATAAGGATTGAAAAAATTATACTAATATTTTTATCATGTTCTTTATTCATTTTAAATCAATGAACTAGAGGATTGATTCACATACCACTTAAATGTTTTAAACTTTATTTTCTATGTTTGGAGTTTTCTGCTATATGAAAGCACAATTATAAAAATTAATTATTTTATAAAGCCAGCTGCAATCATATCCATGATTTTAATTCGAAATAAATTCGCTATATATTTGATAAATAAATTTTGAAAAGAAATATTTCGCAGACAGATTAGATAAAAACGAGTTCGATACGAGTATTTTCTACTTAAAATTTTTATTCTTCAGTCAGTATCCATGTACTTCGCCAAAATTCTTCTGATTACTTAAAAATAAAACGAAAACGTAAAAAAAATTCCATATGCTTTCTAAACTGAAATAGAGAGAGCTCCATTTCCATAAACCAATAGTCCAAAGAAATAATTTTCCTTTATTTTAGTTGGAAAAATTATAACTGAAAATACGAATCAAAACTTTAAAAATTAAAAATTATTCAATTTTGACACCTAATATACATTAAAACCTTAACATTTGGCACATAATATCGCACAAAGTATTTTACGTTACAAAATAGTTCAATTTTTTTTTTTACTTCGATAAACACACTTTTGAAAATTTATCTTCTTTCTTGTATTTTTTATTATTATTCACTGCAAATTCTTCTGAAGTTTATAATATTGAAAGCTGTTTAATATAAATAATGAAAAGCGCTTCAAACTACTATGAGATAGAATTTTTAACTACACTTCGAAACAATATGCAATGCAGAAACTATTAATAAGATGTCAAAATACTTTATATTTTATATGATGGAAGAATCGGTAAAATAAAACTGACTCCAGAGCAAAGCAGGATCTCTACAATAAGCAACATTTTGAGCTTAGCATAGCGAACATCAATAGCAAATGATATAAAAGAATCTATTGTTTTGGTTAGTTATTTCAATAAGGGGGAATAGAGTAACGGAAAACTGACCAATGGTCTGCGTGTCCGAATTGATTGTCTCCTGTTACGAAGATCGATCAAAACTGCAATTATACGGGGAGGTATTTTATTTATTATTATTTTCTCATTCCTTCTTTCGTTCTTTTTTCACTTCCTTTCGCTTCCCCCGACGCTATTAAATGTGCAATTCCTCTGCCGTCCTTTTCTTCAGGCTTCAAATAACAATCGACAGCAGATGCTTTCTTTATTGTGACCTTAATCAAACTAGAGGAGGTAGAAAGGGATAGGGGAGCATAGTCAACAATACTACCAACAAAATATAAAGAAAGGAAAGATTTTTGTCATTTTCTTTTATTTCATCTGTCTTCCTGGAAAATCAATCATGGGAATTTTAAAAGAAGAAAAGCAGCGCCACTGATGTCTGTCTGCAATCCAATATAATGAATATAAATCGAAAAACGTTGATAGATAACTCTTGAAAATACTTTTCAGCAATATACACGATCTTTTCAGTCAGAGTTTAAAGAAGAGTGCTTTTGTAGAAAGAAAATTACGACGTCGCCATAGTAGCTGCCCTACAACAAAATTCACTTCCTTATTTATAAAACTTTTGCATATAGAAGTGAACTATCTTGTTAAAATTTCAACAGTCAACTCTTTTGTTAGACAACCTGCTGCCTTAACTCTGAAATGCAGAGACATTTTAATAGTTAATTGTTATTTTATTCTTAAGCCACTTTGAAAAGAGCCAGCCATTATGATAGAGGAAATATATTCATTCATTTATTAAATATTAATTTCAAATTAAAAGATAAAATTGTAACATAAAATTGGACAGGTATATAACAATGCGTTTTGAAATATAGCTATAAAGATCTTTTTCACATCACATATAAATTAAATTCATAAAATGAATAAAAATACCAGAAATTTAAATTGGCAATCAATCATTGTTTTACTAACGCAATTGTAGCACGTCAGTAAATATTTTTGTGTATAAAATGGTAAACTGTTAACACAATATTGGAGATATTTTTCGTACTACTTATGAATCCATTTCATGAAATGAGAATTGAAGAGAATAAAATATGGATATAAGTAATTTTCAGTAAAAACAAAATTCACTAGAAGGATTATTCAAAAGGGTGATTTATTTCGCTGGCTCAATGCACAATTTTTCCATGTATTTGATTTTCCAAACAAGTTATATTAAATAGATAGTCATTTGGAGATCAAAACAAGCTTTAAAACTAATAATTTTTGTGCTTTTAAAAATATTTCAATGAGATGTTTAAGTGGAGTTCATTGCTCTACATAAAAGTAAACAGTTTTAATTCAAGTATATTTTAATAATTTTCTAATTAGTCCTTAAAATATAGTTTAAGAAATTTAATTTAATTTCTATATTTATTAATTTACAGTAGCTGAATTGTTTATTATCTAAGCTACTTGATACTCAACAGGAAGTCTTAATATTTAATTGAAACAATTTTTTCAGAAACTTTTAATGAAATTTCACCCAAACATAGGGAACTTTCCTTTTTTTCCCTGGAAATATTCTATGTATTTTGAAGTAACTTTTTTAAAAGCTATTTTTCCCTACACATTTTCTTGAATATTGTTAGTATTTGAATTCACTTACTTAATTATTTGACATATTTATATCATTTCATGCAATTAATTTAAACGGTGCTCTAGATTTCAATGTACTTTTCATATTTTTGCTTCAAAGATGTTTGAGTTTATTATTGGATAAAAAATAATTTCAGTAGAGTGAAAAATCTCTGACAATAGCTTGCAGTTAAATTTCTTTACAATATACTAACTATATTGTATGATTTAATATGGGGATTCTAGAAGAAGGCTGCACTTAATCTTAATTACATGCAAATATGGGAAAAAAGAATTATTATTAGTTTAATTACGCTTTTCAATGCTTTTGCATTTGTAGATAAATAGCTAAAAAAAGAACTGTCTATGTTTTAGTTCGAAAACTTGAAGTATACAGCACCAAGTGAAAAAGCAACAATCAATTATATTTCAGCACGCTGTTATCGAATGAAATTAATTTTATAGTTACTATGATGGTTTTTAATTTCCTTAAAGTTTTTATTTATCTATAAAAATTAAAATTATTTTAATTTTTATAGATATTTATTTTATTTAGATAAATATTTAATGCAATTTTCTGTTTCATATATGAAAGATGTATATTAATGTCCCTGGCCCTTACCGTCATCAAATGTTTCAACCAATCAAAAACAAAGTTAACTATTATCATAAAACAAATATTATTAAAATAAGCTGTTTCACTACTTATTAAAAATATTTTGGCATAAATCAGAACATAATGCAGCATCTTTTCATAATTTCTTCAATCGGAAAACTATTAGTGCAGGAAGGAGTTTTTTTTACAGCGGACCCTGAAGTTGTAAAATAAGTAACAAAAGAATTAATTAATTTAAATGAAAGACGAATTTTGAAACAATTAATTGATATCTTCTTAGTTAATATTAGTTTTATCACTATTTTTGCAACAAATTTTGAAGAATCTGAAAGAAATATTTATGAGAAATTTTTTACTCGTTATTTTTCTGTGGCATACCAATTTTTGTCTTGACTTATTGACCTATTTAAAAAGCTCTGATTTAGAAAATGTCAATTTTCTTTTAAGACTAAAATTTATTATCAAGATATCCAGTTTTCAGTAATAAGTAGTTAATGTTTCTTCTCTCTTGAATGAAAAAAAAAAATCCCCGTTTTTCTCAGTATAGAGTGTTTGTTTTTAAGAATACATATCTCTACGCCATCATCATATTATTATCATGTAACTCAAAGGATGAATTCACTTTTTTTGAAAAAATGTTTGAACTTATTTGCAAGCATCGTATCTAATTAGTGATTTTAAAGAATTATGTAGTCATAGTGTTAAACAAAATATTCCAAAAGGCCAAATATAAAATTTCTGCGCATAATAATATGATATGCAAGATCCATTTCTAAAATTATTTGCTTATGTTTAATAATAAATACAGCGAACTAAAATAATTCAAATACTTCCAAAAGTCTACCTACCATAAGACGTAAAAATGTATTGTTTTAGAAGCAATGGCAGTTCAGGAATCTACTGAAAATGATCATCTTCTCGAACCCCTAATCCCTTTTCTACTACGTTTGAGTGATAGCGCTTACTAGAGATTATTCAGCTAATACTATACTTATGATTCCCGAAGAGCATTTGTCTTCTTACTTACGAACAATAAGTCATAAAACGTTTCTCTAATAGGAAAGAAAAAGGATCAAGAAGATTAGTAATGCCGTTTGCTGATTATAATGGGCTAATGGATGGAAAAAATAATCTCCCTTGAATTATTAAACTAGCAAAATAGGCTGGATTCAAGTTTTGTTTTTTGTGAAACTTCAAAAACTCTCAGAAGCCGTATTGGAGAAAAATAATAATAGAATCAACTTAAAAATGGTTTTTTAGGAAGAAAGAAAGTATTAGGAAGAAAAGATTTAAAAAATTGAATTACTTCCGGAAAAAAATTACTTCATAAAGAGTTGAATATTTTCTTAATAGCTTTAAAAAATGTCTTTATACATTTGAAATAACTTTACTGAGCTACTGTTGTTATAACAAGTTGAATATAATTAAATTCAAAAAGTTACGAAATTATTGAATAAAACAATGATTGGTAATTAATAGTTTGCCTTTAAATTCAGAAGTAATTTTATATCCTCGTTTATAATTTTATACTTTTTTATAGTTTTATCATCGTTTATATTTTTATCTAGACTTTATAATTTGAATTTCATTTTATATTCAATTAAAATTAAAAACTATTTTTAAAATTTTAATGTTATCTTTTTTATGCTTTTATTTGTAATGTTTGAGTCTTGATAAAAGGGCAATTAGCTTTTGAAACCCTTCATGTTATTCAAAATTTGCGCAAAAGATGTCAAACATATTTAATTTGATACATATTATGTATGTAACCAAAGAAAACACGAAAATACATATTTAATCTTGGATTTCAAAATAATTCACTTATAACTTCAACATAATTTTATATTTTCTGACATTTTATTTAAATTATTTATTTTTTAGCCTCCTAACAATGTTAAGCAAATAACGGTGATTTGGATTTAATCACATTTTGTTCTATAAACATATTGGTTTTATAGATGGAATTGAGCATTTTTTTTTTGTTTTCTTAAGAATTTTGTAACATATGCTCCAATTTCTAATCCGCCAATACTCATCAAATGTGTCTTTATCTTCAGTTATTTTCATTTGAGAAGAAATGAGACAAGTCTGGGGGTTATTTCAATTGATAACAGATGATGAAAACCAATCAGTTTCTCAAATAAAAGGAGTAGTTTTAAGAATAAATTAAAAGTTCATTGGAAAATAAAAAAAGGATTTGTTAACAGCTTGAAATAAAAGAGTAGACAGTATTAGGCGCAAATACTAGGAACTGTTTCAGCTCTTGATCAAAAGATTTGCCTCCGAACAAAGGAAACGTGTCCTGATAGCGAATTTTACAATGGAAGGGTATATAAGAAACGGGGAAGTTCCAAGCTAAGTAAATATAAAGCGGTCCATTTTCCTGAAAATAAGAGTTTATTTTACAAAGAAGATGAAGTAGCATTCACCCTTTCAGCACCGGAAACTGAGGAAAGAATTCAGGATTTGCAAGAATTTACTGAGAGTTGAATAGGTCCCAATGAATAAATATTGATTTTTCAGGCTGAATGAAATAAGCATTCTGTCTTAAAAAATTTATGCACACGAATTGAACTTTCCTTGCTGTTTATTATGTTTTTTCATGCATGTATTTTCTGATTTTCTAGTACTTTATTGGTTCGCAAGATAAGCATTTATTTCAATCATTGTTTGTTAGCTTACCCAGTGACGTAACGCGGGTTTCCATTGTTCGGGGTATAAGCCAAAGTTACGGTAGGTATTATTATGCATTTATTAAGTTGTATTTGGTCTCCATATTTCCCCGAAACTTCAAAGAGCACAGTAAGAAAAATAATTTATTTATAGTTTATAATATACACATTTGTTAAGGGCTCCTACATACATGCCTCTTAAAGATACATATACACAGCATTTATAATATATGTCAACAATACTTGGTTAGTATAATATAAAAATAAGAGCCCTTAACGAATAACAGTTAGTAGAATTTAAAAAAAAATTCAAATTAACTTCCAAATAGAACTAGAATAATGCTTTTATGGTATATATTCTAGTTGAAAAATTAATAGAATTAAGGTAATCTAGAACTTTATTCATCTATTTTTCCTTAGAGTAATTTTTTTATTGATCTAACAATAACTATGGTGTCATATACTTCTTGCTCTATACATGAGATAATAATTAAGATAAGGTTTGATTAGATAAGACAAGATTCGTTAGCTTGTAGATAATTATCGTTAATCTTAAATAATTTTTAATCAACTTTAATTTTGAAAAGAATCTCTTACTGATCACAAAGCTTATGGCATTTGTGGGAAATATTTTAGCATTATTACAATATTGAGAAGAATATCTTCTATCTTAGATTTTACCTTCAATAACCCAAATGAATCCACATTTATTTCTGTATTTCCACTGTTTATGGCAGCTGTAAAAGCTTTTAGTATAATGCATTCGAGCTCTATGCCTGTTAGTCAATTTTGGTAGATCCATAGTTTAGATTATAGCCAATGTCATCTGAATGTAGAAATATAGCCATTGCTATGACTATATTACTAGCTAGACAAACTTTTCTGATTGATTACATAGCTATCAAAACATCTTACTAATTTTTACAATTATGCTAACAAACGAAGAAAAGAACTCAATTTCATAAGACAAGGTGGCATCCTTACTTCCATTGTGTGAAATCTGCCTTCTCATTACACGCTGCTGAGGATCCACGGAAATGCCAAGATTTTCACGCATATCTTTTGCATAATTTAAAGCTCTGTCCTGTCAGATTCTATCATTTCTCTATCTGTAACACATGCAAAGTATTTCCTTTCTGAACGTGAAGTTTAATATCGAATCTTTCCATTTGTTAATATTTTTGAGTATTGTTTTATTCATGCAACACAGGTTACCAGATGCCAAAGAAAAAAAAATGAATGCATTTTAATTAGAATAGTTTATGCGTCTGTACAAAAGCAAAGCTTTGTGTCTCTGCACTAAGAATCGAACACGTAACCCATCGGTTTATAGTTTAAACTCAATTTTTTGACAAAACTTAAAGACGTAGCAATTACAATTTTTCAATAAAAGTTAATTATATAACAATCACAATTTTTCTTCAATGACATAACAATCCCAATTTTTTGACATCAATAATGGCATAACAATCAATTAAATTAAACACACATTTAAAGAAAACCACTTGTTGTAGCAAGTTAATTGAGTGCATGTGAATTGAACTACTGATGTACAGATGCTATTAGACAATATTGAGCTCTATTCTTTTTACGAAAGAATTTAATTCCCCCTGAAAATTTGTCGTAAACAATCCGAGCATAAAATAAAGCATGTGGAATTACCGCAAGCAAATAGTTAGTATAGACTGTGTTGCTAGTCGCTAGAGTGATCGAGATAATTACACTCATTGACGGCTCTAAGTAATGCATATTATGAGACCCCACTTTAAATAAGATGATCCATTTAGTTTCGCATTTCAGCACATTTTTAACATTGTCATGAATCACTGTAGATTATATTTTAATTTTATTAACTTTGTGGTATAAGCATCTGGGATTTAAATATATATCTGTTTTTGCTTATCTACTATGATTCTTCCACATTTGTGCATAATATTTAGAAATCGCTGTTCAGATTTATAAATATTCTAATAACTAAGAGAGCGTAGTCACACATTAGGACATTTATAAATTATTTATATTATCCCTAATATTTTATAACTCAAATATTTTGTAATTTTTTCAATTATGTTCCTTTGGCAAATAGTTTAATAATAGATAGTAATAAGTTTTCATAACTGATATAAATAAAGTCCATATACTTCCGATCTTAGGCAACTGCCTAGTCTTTCTTGTTGGGAATTTGCTATTGACTACATTTAAAGAAAGGGGATTCCGTCATAGATTAAATAGTAAAAAGTTCCATTCTCATTCTAATTGGCCCGAATTGAATGTTTGATAACAATATGAAAAGGAATGGCTCAAAGTTTTATGGCAGATTACAAGATATTATTATTATTATTATTTAGTAAAAAATTTCGCCACCCACACTACTGTGTTAAACCACTGAACTTTTAAACATACTATTTAACTGAGAACTACAATTAAATAACGCATATATAAGAAAGGTTAAACATTATACAGTTTAAAACAAGGATTTAAAGAGTATGAGGCCTGCCCCAAAATAGTCATGGTGATTCTTTAAAATGGGGCATTAATACAGTGATATGAACTTAGGAAATTACTTGTAACAAAATTTAATAAACTTCAGTTTGAATCATCCTCAAGATTAGCCTAATTATTCTTCCTCCCCAACATGAGAGGAATTTGAGGGATATCGTTAATTGTTCAACAATCAAATAACGAAGAATATATATGAGCCAGTACCTCATATGAAAATTTAAATACCACAACCACTGTAAGATATTCTGTTTTAATATCTCATAGCCGTGGAGGCACCTCGAAAAAAGGAGATGCTTTTGGTATGGTGGTTGGATCTCGCCATCCTGGTGAGGGATATGGCTCCTCCCATCTACGACAGGACGTAATTCCTTGGGGGATGGTTCTACTGTGATTAGTGATTGCCCTTATGACTCAATCTCAGTTATGTCCATTGTTGCTGTTGGGGTGGTCCGGTCATTCAGTTTTCTTTATCCGTGTGCCTTTGGGCGTGTCTGAGAGTCAGTGATATGACTTAATATCTTATAGCGGACACACAAACATGTATGCTGCGTTCTTTTCCATATAAACTAAGATGGATAATCGTTTAAAGGCATCAATAAACAAATATATTCATAATTAATGTATTATTATATAAATTATAATTTTATATCGGAAATGACTTCAATTTATACACCAAGGAAAAAATTTAATATCATTTGAAGCTTGAAGAACCTATGTTTTCTTCCATTTCTTATAAAATAAAATTTGTGGAGTTTCAGTTTTATTTATGCTGTTGATATATATTACTTTCGAACTGGAGTTTTTAACTTATATTTTTCCCTGAACTATGCATTTCTTAAACATTATATACACATGCTATATACACATTTTTATTTTTATCAATAGACGTAAAGATATAGAAAAATGAAACTGAAATGTATCAAAAATAAAATGAAACAACAGAAAATACAGTCAGAATGAGTAGACCGCTTCTTATTTTGCGTTCTAGTTCTTTTTTATTTTATCCGTGTGTGGGTTTGTAAAAGATCTGAATGTTCATTTTATGCAGCATATATATTTCAAAGATGTATATCTGTGTAATATTAACGATGTTGATATTTATTCGTCATAATATACTCTTGGCACGCATATTTACCTGAGATTTATAGTAGGAAGAATGTAAATTTTTTACAAGTTTTATTTATGATCTGCGTAAAAGGCTAAATTTAATATAAGGTATCCGACTAGGTGGTAAAAGTATTTTTCCTGAAAAATTCGGGTTTTATTTTATGATTTAAAAATAAATACCAAGTTTTATGTATTCTAAAAGAGTCTTTAGTTTTTATTGTATGTGAGCTATAACTATAGATACAACAGTTTTAATAACCTATAACAGATAAAAATTGAACCTGATTGCAGCAATAATTTAAACCAAAAGTCTTTGATTTATTTTATTTCTGCTAAAAATTTTTTAAAATACAATTTAAAATTTTTAATATTTACTCTTCATCTACACAGCCACAGTTTGCATATTGTAGAGAATTTTGTTGAAAAAGCTTGAAAACAGCTTTCGTGTCTGGAGTATTTAGAACTGATGTGTGAGTACATTTTTTAAATATATTTCCTGAAGAATTAATATTTCATGATGATTAGTTTATAGAAAAAGGAATATCTCAAAACTCAATTCATTAAAAGTTGATAAATTATGGTATGCATATGTAAAAAACCTCTGAAAGTGTAATGTAAATTTTAAATTAGTTTCATTTAATCATATTTTATAGCCACTTTTAGTACAAAACATGGAGACATTTTGTCAAAAAAATCATTAAATACAATTTCAAATGTTCATAACATATTTCATTACTAAAATAATTTTTATATTGTGGCCTATTGCATTCTGCATAGTTTGAGTATAATATACGTGACAAAAAATCTATTATTTTCGTTTTTTTAAAAAAATTTTTGCTCTTATTTTTAACACTGGGAATATTGGAAACTTTTATTAACAAAAGATTTTTTCCAAAAGGTAATGGTAATGCATATTTTTACCTCTAATTCTGATATTCTAAGAATATTTCAGTTATTTAACATAATAATATATAATTATGTTAAATATATATAATTATTTAACGTTTTTTTCTCACTATCATTTTTATAATATCCTTTTAAATAGCAGCTTTTAAGATATTCGAAGATGTTCAGAGACCAGTTTTTTGAAGTTCAAAGATTTAAACTGATCACTAATGCTTCCACTTAATATATATGTATGGATGTAAAATGTGAACTTTTTTTTACCAACAAAATATATAACAAACTATTATAATAAAATTTATAAGTGCGGGGACCTCTTAATTTTTGTTTTCGTCACGTTTTAACATATGATTCACAGAATTTAAATTCCAAAAAGTAAGGTTTTTATTGTGTTTTTCATTTCTCTACTGCTATAAATAAAAAATGTTAAAAGAAGATCCTTTACGAACTTTTCAGAGGTTGCATCGATATAAAAAAATAATATTTGGCGAATTAAAAATAAAATTGTTTCAACTTGACATTGATTCCTTTTTTTTTTCTTAATAGTTCATATCATAGTATGCATACTCAACACCATCTCTTTTGACATAAAATAACATAAAGTAAAATAAATAAGAATTGTACAACAACAGAAATAAAATAAAATAACAGTAAATAAAATACTAACTGATGCTAAAAATACGAATAAAATGTTAAACAAGAAATTGATCATTTATTGCATGTTTCCAAAAAACTTCTTTATACTTGCATTTCCTTAACCCTTTAATGTAAAAGCAATGAATAATTTATCGAAAAGGATAGAAAGAAAAACTAATGTTACATTTAGAAAGAACTTTCTTTCATCGTATTAAATTACAAAGTACAAAATCCTACTGTACACTGACCGTTTTTCTTTCCCACTCAATCTTTGCAAAAACCCAAAACAGACTACCCCGTTTGATGAAGCAGAGACTTAACAACCGACGAGTAAAAACGTATCTCATTAAGGATACAAGTACTACAAGCAATTACGCGACTGAGGAAAGACAAAATATATATCTATCGTTCCAGCGTCTGCTCAATCAATTCAACACGGGGTCAGAACCTTTTGCTTCAATTTCGTCTGATTTCTCTCCCAAACTGGCGTTGCTGGGTTGTAACCAAGTCTTCGTTATTGCTCTCTTCTAAACAACATAAATACGAACAAAAGCTCTTGGATGGGGGAGGGTAAGCAGTGAAGCAACAAGGGAAAAACAGTCTGTTGCTTTAATCACACTTTGGGAGAAGAGACTGGGCAAATGGCCAAAGGGTCCCGTTAGAGATGGCTTCGGCGAGGCTTAATTGCTGTTGTAGCTGCATTGTAATGAATAGATTGGCGGTCTGAAATTCGTAGTTCAGATCAAGCGTCATGACAGTGGGAATTTGAAGCTGAATAGTGCCGCCGCTTTCGATTGGCAGTAACATATTTCATATCTCAGGCAGTCGGTGCCAAATCAAAACACCTCGTCCATCGCTGTTTCTAAATTCAATATGTTAGCCATGATTTATGTAAACTGTTATAAGTGATTATTTGAATTTCCTTTTTTCAGTTTGTTTGCTTTAAAATTACAAAATGAACTTGAAATCGAGTGTATGCATTGCCCAGGTAGCCCAGCTGTTGCACAATATTGTGTAATATTATATTATATATTATACAATATTGTTTAATATAATACATTGTAGAAAATATGTGTGTTACCAGGATATCGATAAATGTATTATAAATGAGATATTATTGCTCATTAAAGTCAAAAAAAAATTTATATCTATTAAACGAATGAGTCACATAAAAATCGTCAAATGAATTGAATACAATTTATTGTCTTTATTATACGCCTGAATTAAATCATTACACTAAAATTGTGCTTGAACCTTTTTGTCTTCTTATAAGTCTATAGATTTATATTATGCACATGATTTCTTAAAGAATTTCTACCACTATAAATAACTTTTTAAAAAATGTCATTTAAGTTATCTTTTTCAAAGTTTTTAACGCTATTATTGCCATATAAATTATAAATTAGACTTAGATAGACTTTAAAAAATTATAAATTAAACATCAAATAAAAAGGGATTGAGTAGTAGAAAGGAAAAGTGAACACACAAGTGAAAAATAGTCTGTTGCTTTAACCACAATTTGAGAGAATTTACTGGGCATTTGGCCAAAGGTTCCTTTAGTGATAACTTTGGCGGGGCCTAATTACCGCTGTAGTTGCTACATAATAAATAGATTGGCCGACTGAAATTCGTAGTTCAGATGAAGGGTCATGACAGAGGAACTTGAGGCAGAATAATGGCGCCGCTTTCAATAGGTAACAGCATATTTCATATCTCAGGGACTAGAATGTCATGGCAGTAGTTGCTATAATCACAGCACCACAATTATTGCTGACTTGAAATTCAGAATAATTGTAGTAATATATAAAAATTACAGCAAATGAAATAAGGTTAGTTTTTTTAATTTATTTATGAAAAAATGCCAATGATTACTTACAGTAATTTGCTGCAAATATAAATAGACCAGGTTAATACATTATAAATAGAATTGTATGGCTGCATTTTGTTTTAAAATACAATGTTTTTAATTTATAAGCAGACAAATTGTAAAAAAAAATATTAAATTTAGGATTAATGTAAAAATAATTTGTCCATTTAGTTTATTATGAATTACGTACATTGTTGAATTAAAACATATTGCATATCTATTTTTCATCTTAAATTTTATGCAAATTCTAATATTTTCTGACTGAAAACCATGCTAATTTTAAGAAATAACTTGTTTTATAGAACCCTTTAATAACATTCTGGAAAAATATTTTGTTTTAAAATATTTCTATCAGTCTGCGTATCATATAAGGAATTTTAAGGTATTTCCCCCCAAAAAAATAACGTCTAATTTTTTTTTGAGAAAGAATTATGTTAAATAAATATATTAACATTAATTAGTATGAACGAATACATTTCAACGCTTCTTCAATGTTAAAAAAGAAATGGTATATGTTGGTACGATGGAATTATAATTAAGATTTGAACTTACGCATCATGAATCAAATCAAATATGTCAACATTTAATGCATAATCTCATTTTTTTATATTTTAATGATTGATAGCTTTTTTATTTATTTATTTTTTTTACCAAGATTTAGAAGCTACATTTCTATTATTAGTTTTTTGTACTTTTGTTTCCAAACTTTTATTGCGCAACTCATTTCATTATTTAAGTTGATAGATCAAACATAAATAAATTAATAAAAATGCAATAAATTTTATTATATTTTTTATTATTTGATATATAAAACGAAGAAAATGTAACATGATGTAAGAATGCAAAAGAAAAATATTACAATTACAAAAAAAAAAAATCCTTTTGCTGGAGTATTGCTGAATTTCTTCTTTTTTCGACACACACAAAAAAAGACTAATTTAATCTTGAATGTTTTAAGGCAAATAGATTTCTGCTGTATTTTCTTTCTTTCAAACATAATTAATGCACATCTTTCTTGATTTATTATTTAATCTTCCAGCGGGCGCGCGTATGTGAGAGATACACTAGAGATGAATTTCGTTTTATAACTTTAGATCTGGCGGCGATGTGACCACCAGTCCTTGGCTATTTGTCCCCCTCCCTTTGACTAACTTTCAGTAGTAGTCGTAAGACTGTGGCGTTAATAGGTCTCTGTTGGTCAGATATTTGTATTTTAGAGATATGCGCGAACGTTCATGTAAATTTTTATTACATCTGATTTTGCATGATTTTACAAATAAATCTGTGATGTTTTAGACTGGCGACAGTTGGCAAATACACTTACGAAAGAAAATGCTGAATAAAAGCACCCACGTCTCTATAAAGTGAGCTAAGATCAAAGGTGCTAAACAGAAAAGTCGAACAAGGTATTGAAGAAGTGGAAGATGCGACTTCAGGGAAAAAAGATGCAAACCCTGCCAAAAAGAAAAGCGGACTAGAATCACGAGGTTCAGTTGTGAGATTTGCCAGAAATTTATATATTTGGAGCACACTAAACATATTTGCTCAAATTGCAATGCTACCATGAAATAAAAATGGAACTATTTTCTTCATTTTCATATCTAACTTTCAATTACTTTTTCCTTTTTATACATAAATTCTGTATTATTTTTTGCACTTCTATATTTCATATGCAAATTATTCTATCAAAATATCGGTAATTTCATTTCAATTATTTTTATATCAATTCAACCTGTGGTCATTTTATATTGTTATTGTAATTGATGTTCATATAGTTTTTGCTTCTTTTTAAATAAAAAAAATGTTTAAAGTAACTGTACTTATTAATCCTAAGCTATTTACAATATAATTTTAGCAGTTACGCTTTTGAAAATTTACATTTTACCATAGAGTATGTGGGAAATACGCGCGACCTTTCTTGTTGGTATAACGGCCGCGGCCGCTGGAAGATTAAACTTCAAATTTTTTATCAGCTGAAATCTGGTTTAGCTGCTGGATGAAGAAATATATTCGAAATAAATAGCTTTAGCTTTTGAGTTTTATTATTTATTCTTTTTATTAAGCAATTAACAGTATATAAAAGGCTGCTATTTTTGTTGCATTGTTATAAGTTTAAAAAATGCTTAAAATAACAGTTTAAAAATACATTTCACAAAAATACATTGCTTCCATTGTATTCTCCAACTATTTTATAAATCATATAAAATATTGTGAATTTTATTTTCTTGCATTTTCTTACACACATGATTTTAATTAAGTAATCATTTTGTATCCGTAAATAATACGTGGATGTTCTTAAAGCCAAATTTATTAATATAAATAAACTGAATTACTGTGTTTCATTTTGTATTTCCAAGGGCCATTCAAATGGTAGTTTGATAGATTTCTAACAACTGTTTTAGGAATCGTACAAAAGTAAATAAGAACATAATTTTTTTTCAATGTATATTTTAAAGCGTTAAGATAAAAAAAAATTGAAATAACAACAATAACGAAAAAAAAAAACAATAGAAAAATGAATTTAAGCAGACATTTCCATCACAATTATTCTGATTTAAATTGGTTTATATCTATACTAAAAAACTTGGTAAAAAAAAGCTTAAGCCGTCAGTAAAGTCTTCATTCATATTTAAATGCATGGATCTAAAATCCTTTTACTACTATAATTATTATTTATCAAATGATTAGGCCACGGTAGAATGGTCGGAAAAGCGTCAGTCTCGTAACCGAAAGGTCGAGGGTTCTGTCCTCGTCTCGGCCAAAGACTGCCATATTGGCTAATGGCAGTTGGGGCACGTTAAATATGTCAAGACTGCTAAGTCCTCCAAGTTTCCATAGCAAAACGATACCTCTGGGGGTACTGAATCAGGGATGAGTCGATCTCTGATTTGGATCTGACTTTTGACTTGCAGATGGATGAATGAGTGTATGAATGAGTTCGACTGCCCCCTAAAAAGGGTTGTGTCGTGTGTATGAGCTACAAGTCAGACTTTTGCCCTCTGGGTGCTCAGGGGTCTTTACCCTCAGAATCTACTGCAACTCCTTTCTGTGAAAACACGGACACGACAAAAAAAATCAAATGATTACTTTAAATACTTGTTTGAATTGCAATGTATCATAAAAGGTACTTGCAAAAAGTTATAGAAGGTCTAATAATAGGACCTAATAAATAGAAACTATTTAAAATCGAAACACGATTGCCATGACATTTTTGTAGATGTATTCTAAATAACAATGTTTCTAATTTATAAAAAAGTGCATCACTCAAACAAATTTTTTGTTATTCCATTTAATTAGTAAAAAAAAAAAAAAAAAAAAAAAAAAAAAAGTCATTGCTATTCCAAGGGGATCCAAGATGTACGAGAAACGAATTCCCTCAAATGATATCTATTTATCTTGTTTAAAATAAGTGCTTCTATGAATAAGAAAGTAATTTAAGAAACCACATCAATAACTCCTTTTGGATAAATTCATCGATTTTTACTATTGATTCAAAGGCCCTCGCATGCTGAAGCTGAAGGCATGAAATATTAATCACACTTCATATCTACTTAACACACAGTAGATCATTAAATATTTACTTTAGAAAATGTCATGGCTGTGGAAACTTAAGATTTATTCAGCATCGAGGCGAAGAATCACAGAAACACGGCAACAGATTTCGGCAAATAATCATTCCACTGCTTTCTTTCAAAACAAAAGTTGAAAAGGAGCTCCTAATTTCAAATTTAAAAACTTGGAAAGTGTACTTCTTGAATGCTGTTAATGATTTTTGGAACAGGAAATGGATAATAAAATATTAAGGAGTGAGAAAAAAACCTAGAAAACTATTTATCCTTAATTTTTTAAATTCGTAATGCATATTTTGAAATTGCTCGAAAAAAATCAAGGAAAAATCCGACTCCATTCAAAGCAAAATTTTTGAAAAGTTGAATTTAAAAAACTATTATTTATGGTTTTTAGATGCATAAACATTATAAATACAAAATAATTATTTAAAAATATAATATAACGTATTTAGAGAAAAGGGAAAATTTGAAGTAATTTTTGATGAAATTTAACCAAGACGGTTAACACCCTACACAAAATTTTAATGCAGCAATCCTATTTTTCTTTGTACACAAGTTATACAATATAAAAATTAAGGAAATGAACCAAAATCTAAGAAAAATCTTGAGATTCAAAGAAATTACGGGTGAAAATATACGTATAAAATGCGTTTTTTCCATAAATTTACAAATTAATTTTTTTAAAACACCTATAAATGAAAAAGTAATTCGTCAATAATCAATCTTTTGGCTCATTTCATTGCTCATATTGTTTAAAACACACTCAGAAATTTTTATGTAAGTGTCTCTATTAGTTTTTCAAATATCATGTTAAAGGTGGAGAATTAAAAAAAAAATTAAAGTTTTGAGAAAATTGAAGACAAATTTTAGCTAAAAAATGTGTTTTGCTTAAAATTCCCCTGGATGATAGGCCAGTCTTTCTTTTCCTTGAAAATATAAACCGTTTTGGAATGAGGAAAATCTGAATTATAAGGAATAACACTAAAAAATATCGCCAGTGTGGTCGATAACCAATGTTTATAACTTAATCAGATACCTTAATTGCAATGAAATGTTTTAGATAAGAATATTTTGTTTACATATTTAACTAAATTTGGTCAAGAATAATCATAATTAAAATTCATGAAGAGTAGACATTTTATTGATTAATGTAATTCTAACTTAACATCTAAAACTACTTAAGTTGGAAAACTCATATAATTTTGACCACATACCAGTCTAAAGCTTATTTTACCATTGATAACTAATTGAAATTATAATGCCGTATTTTCATTCCTAATTATCATAGAAGGAGCTTAGATACATAATAAACAGAACTCTTGGATTGCATAGAAATACCCATTTTTAAAAATTTTATTCCAATTTGAAAAGTTATTAATCCTGATTTCCCCGATTAAAATTTTTTTAAATATTAAAGCACTATTAAAATTTAATTACTATTAAAAATGATTAAATTTTAATTATTATTAAATCCTAGTTATTACCCGTGACTATTCGCGTGGAAATTTTGATGTATATGTAAGAAAAACTATCAAACAATGACAAATAAAAAAAATTAAACCTAACCTCAAAACAATACATTAAAAAGTATAAACATATACGAAAAATAAATAACATAAATACAATCTAATAAAAAAACATACAACTAACGCAAAAACAATTTATTTACGTTCTATACCCAAAATAAAACAAAACAGCAAATCAAGTTCGGTCAAATCCATTTTATTTATTGATCGAGATTCAGATAGCTGCAGCAGTAATATACGCATAATTTTTAAACTTTTCATTTAAGTGAAAACATGGTTGTCAGCAATCACTCTCGAACTTTCAACGCCAGTTAGCGTACCGCGCATATCTGACTTTCTGCGCATTAAGACATTAACAAAATTAATTCTTACTAAACATTTAAGCATCAAAGCATTATTAAACTTTTAGGATTATTATACATTGAACATTATTAAAATTTAATGATTATTAAACAATTAAAATATTACTAAATTTTACTGATTATTAATTTTACTGATTATTAAATATCAAAACATTGTTAAACTTTAACGATTATTAAAATATCAACACATTATTAAACTTTAATAATTAATAACATTCCGCCTTTCCAACTTTCCTTAACCTTTTATAATGTTACTAGAATAATAGCTTATTATAACGTTATTCTTTTGAATATAAATAAGCGTCTTTAAATCTACATTTGTATTATCAATGGTGTAATGATTATGAAATAAATTGGGCCGGATTATCTTCTACAGTCCTAGTTTTTACCACTTTTACTTTAACTGAACCTCTAAATTTCCTAAATATCACAAAATCGTTGGAGGAAGAAATCCTTAGAATTTTGTATCTGTTTCCTTAGAAATATCTTTCAAAAATTATTTCCAAGACTAATCTTGATTATTTTAACGATCCCTTTTATGTCGAGTGACAGAATAAACTTCAAATTAAAGAAAGAAACAAGGGAAAGCAATTTTTGAAGAAATTCAGTGATTTATATAATTGATCTAAAGAGCTTTCTATTTCCTAATGTTAATGAAATTTTAAACCACAATATATTATAAAATTTTTTTTTTGAAATTGTATAGTTTATAAAGCCATCGACACGATTTATTCAGCATTCAGAAGAAAAATCACAGATACAAAGTAACAGATTTCTGCAAATAATCATTTCATTCCGTTCCCAGAACAAAAAGATAAAGCTTAGCCCCTTATTTTAAATTTAAGAATAGGGAAAGGACACTTTACCTCTGCGCGTAATGACTTCGAAACAGCAAATGAGAAACCGTGACTAAAATGGTAAGGAAAGAGAAAAAGAAGAAAAGATAGAAATCATCAAAATATTCAATTTTTCATGCTTCCTGTCATTTATGCAAATGAGATTGAAAATTCGCGTATATTAATTTCAGTTTTCGTAAAAGATGGGGCTTTTCTTTGGAATTCTGAGTTCGCCATAACGCCTCCAGTTCATTTTCCTGCACGGCGAAATAAAAGAGAATTTTAAATGCAAGATTTCTCAAGTTAAGGTGCGATAAAAAATAAATAAATAATCAATGGGGAAAAAAGTCCCTTCTTTTGTGAAATCGGTATTCATAATTAATCACTTCACATAAAAAATAACCAAAAGGGTATATCAATACATATGAAATAAAATTTACTTCCAAGTTTCCTTACATATTTGATGTGTGCATAAATATATATAACCCAGACGCCGAAGCCATTTACTTGTGGAAAAGGCACGCATTTGTATAGGGTGGCAGCAATCGAAGTTTATGACTTAATTTGCATGCCAAATTCATAGCTTCTCGCGTTGCCCGGTGTAAGATCACATTTATGCGAAATAACTTTTAGTGTTGGTGCGACTTCGTTTAAGATAAGAGACGCCTGGAATTTGCATAAACAGTTACCGCACCCTTCTGATACGCTTCGCTAGCTTGCTGCCTTTTTATTCGTGTGAGCATATCTCGAATTTCGGCCTTATAAGCGAATTGCCTTTGGGGAGAAATGGTGTACTTACCGGAATGATAGATAACGTCAGACGAAAAGAACTCCTCTATACTTTAATCTGCCGGCGCTCGCACACTTTTTACAACTCCGTTTCTCACACAGGCTCTATTAAACCCAACTTGCGCTTTTCATTGTTTCGGCAATTATGACCAAGGTTGGCGAGGAAACAGGAATTAAATTGGGAGTAAGAATTTTATTTATTTAATTTCGGAGGTTTATATTCTCATTTCGATAGCATTTTACTTACTCAAAAATATTGCAAGCATGCATGAATTCCAGCTAGATATAATTATGAGATACCACATTATAGATAATATTGAATCAGGAAAATTAATGTTTGGAATTGTGTCTCTCTGTGAATATGATAATTCTAAACTCCAAAGACATAAACAAAAAAGTTTTGGTACGCTGTCCAGCTACTAATATCATATATCCATATTTATACGCTAACGTAGACAAAGTCTATCCACAGGGTGTAAGGCACTGATTTGGATGGTAGGACATTTGAGTATAAAAATATAAAACAAAAAATAATATCGAAATACAGCAACCAGATTTAATAACATGTTACACAAAGCAGTATCGAAAATACAAAAATTCTGAACAAAAGCATAAAGTAAAGCAGGTATCTATTATAAAAGTCTTCATTATAATAATTGCCAGTTTTTCCAACAGAATTAATTCCCCATAATTGTTTTTTAAAGAGAATATTCCTAAATGATAAAAGATGTAAAATTATATTTTTTAGACAAATTTCTGTATTGAGAGCTCTTTAGAGATTCAACTAGAAACTCTACAAAGCCCTCTTAATTTTATCTCACTAAGTATATTATTAAATAAAAATTTCAAGCATTAATGGGTTTTTTATGTTACTAAACCTGGTTAAATACTGCTCTCCAGTACAAATGCAATTAATAATTCAGCAATCGATATCAACATTCGAACGGCGTTTCTAATTTGATGCAGCAGTTAGTTTACAACGTGAATAAACGTTTCAATATACGTGGAGCAAGACCTGTTAAAAGCATTGAAAATATTTCTAATATCAGCAGTTAAATTAGGAACAATAGAGTCAATAAAATGCTACTTCGAATCAGAAGAACTTAAGAATTACTTTCTTCAGAATCTGTCCGATAGTTTGGCCAGTCACTTAGCATGAATACTTTAATTTTATTTATTAAGATTCCATAGGATTAATAATTACTGAGATATATACTAATCACAGAGATAATATTATGAATTATAGTTATTATTTTTAATTATCATTATTGCTATTTATTAATTCTTTGTTCAGAAAACTGAGGGTTTGTAACAAATTTTGAATACATTCGATATATGTCACAAACCTTTAAAAATTCATTTAAAGTGTTCTTAGTACATGCAATCTTTGGCAGTTGGCTTAAAGATCATTGGTAAAAAGTAATTTCGAATAATTTTTTCTTATTATAAATCAATTCACTTCCTTTACGTAGAAACCGAAGAGAAAAATATTTTTTTTAAGTCTTAGCCGAAGTTTTAAGGCAAGAGATGTAAAATATAAATTCGATTTTCTTCTAGATAATATGAAAATCAAAACGCTCTATTTTTTATAAATATATGAGGAAGGCAAGATAAAATTCCGTTGGGATTCAGCAGGTGATATTATAATAATTTGTATTATTAACCCTATTATGATGATTCGTGTAATTTTGAGTTTCAAAGGCTTATCATTTAATGACGAGGAGATTCGCTCCGTTCTAAACGGAAATTTAATAATTTAAATAATCTAACCAGAAGAGTTAATGTAAAGAGAAAGAATTATTTGGAATATTAAATGTTTTTAATTTTCTCATCGTTAGAATGCTTTGGTTAGGGAATAGAATCTCAACTTCGAGATCGCTGATTCGAGGACTAATTTCTGGAAGATCCGTCGAGAATACAAGTCTGTCTCACATTAAATCTTAAATCAAATCCTAAACATTCTCACTAGTGTTAAGTGGAGACACACAGCTTGACTTGCTGTGTAGTAGGTGAAATGTAGCCTTTAGCATGCACTCGAAATTACTAGGTCGGCTCTAAAATAGCCACGAGATTTATAGTAAACTATATTGATTTTCTTTAAAAAATGCCGTAAAATTGCGGAATATATTATTTGAGTCCTACAATTAGCATTGACTCAGGGATTTGTTTGATAAAACAGGCAACTTTTTAAATCATTCATTACATTAAAAAATTAATATCTAGTTTAATTTTTTGGCTTTCAAACTTGTTAATATAGTTCAAAGAATATGATTACCACTTATTTTCCAATTTCACAGAAGTATCTTCAATGAGATCCTGCAAAGCACACACAAAAAATTACCTATTTATTTTTCCATATGATGACGTATTCTTCAGTTAGTTTAGATTAATTGTATTAACTCCGGCTTTAAAAACAACATTAGGGCTATTTTGAGAGGGATTTTGTTATTTTTAACCGCAATCAGATGAGGGGGACAAAACCTGAGCTGATGCATCCTCTCCAAACATCAACACCACGCTAACGGGAGGACGCTTTACCCAAAGGATTTGACGTGCACCGAACACGTTCTCATGACGGTTCCCTTGGTGCGAACGGGTCTCGAACCTGAAACCCTCCAATTGCAAAGCCAAGTTCTTAACATCGGGGTACTGCGGCCAGACATATTAATCAAACTAGTCCACTTTAATTCTGTATTTTATTTAAATAAATTTGTTTTAATTCATTTTGTTACATTGCCATTATCTGTAAAATATCTAGAACTAAAACTGTGTTTTGACCTAAGCTACTCAGGAGAAACCGATTAAATTAACAAAAAAACATTCGAATTTTAATAATATACCTACAGGTGTGAGAAAAGTATTCAAAGAGAGGAAAAAATCACAATTTCCGCCAAAAGTTGTTCTTATTTTTACATTTTGCGCAATCTAATACTCTACTTTCAGGCAACTGCTAATATTTATAGTTCAGATGTATTACCAAAAGAGTCATAAATTTAAACGAGGGAAATATGTTATGAAATATTTCCGACTTACTTGTGCACCAAAACCTTTGAGATTTCTCACATAAGTTTAATGATACCCTTGATATTGAGTGGTTTTGGCACAAAGACATTGAATTGTTTTCACTCGCCTTCATAACCATTAAAGGCGATATGTATATTCCAAACATATTTTGAATTTAAGTATCAAATGTGCAGTAGAAAGTACTAGTTAGATGCTATTTTCTAATACCTTTATGTGCGACTCAACAGGTATATTTATTTGAACTTAAGTTTTATGACACTTTACAAAATTAAATAGATTTTTGGCAGCACTAATTTAAAGAAAGACTTTCCTGTCATAACCTATAATAAGTTTCAAATTAAATTTTATATATAAAAAGAATATTCATAAAGCTGTATAAATTCTGTACTCCATAATCCACAATTCTTTGACTCTTTAAATAAAATAAAAGATAATTCAACTAAAAAAATTCTAATATCAATATTAGGAAATATTCATAAAATACAAACTGTTCCTCTTTAAAACGCCTGGATTGAATATGGTAGCAGCAAACTAAAAGTGTTGAAAGAAGAAAGAACGAACATCAATTCTTATATGTCCAAGTATTTATAAGCTTCATATTTGTGCATAAAAGCTGTTAAGAGACTTCGAAATTTCAGGGATTAGCTTCTTTTCCCGCTTTTTTATGATCATCTAAACGTCATTAATTCCAGTATCTCAATGTGTCAAGTTTTAAGAAGAAAGTGATATCTTTTTAATTACTTTAGTTTCATATACAAGAATTCTTTAACAAGCAATTTATTAAATATAAATTCTGAGACAAGGCATAAATGAAGATACTCATTAATTTAAAGTAGATAAATATTGTTAGCGTATTAATAAAACTTCATAAAAAATTGTTTATATTAGTCATTCGAAAATAAAAATTTAAAAAAACAGCAACAACATGATCCTTATACTTGAAAAAAAATAAGAGTAAATGTTTGGTTATTAAGATATGAGAATTTTAATATTTAAATAGTTTGTAATTGCTATAATCACTAGATAATGGAGAATAAAGGCCAATAGCCAATTTTAACATTTGTGTTAGACTTAAATTTTTAATTCCACATTTTCTTAGAATTTTTTTTTTCATTCAGATAAGAAATTTCTAATGCTTTTTATCCAAAACATTAATAAAGAGACAGAAAAAAAGCTGTATTAATTAAATTTAGCTTTCTTCTGTTGTGAAATGATTTTCCACAATTAAAACATTTGAATTTCATTCTACATATGTAACTCCTCCACAAATTCTGTCATTAACCGGATATTTATTCCTCTAATTACTCTGCAGATAATTTTATTTCTCGGTTTTATTTTAACCACAACATAATGATATCTATATTAAATACTATTTAACGAAGACACGAAAAGCAATGCAGCCAACATAAAAAAATCGGACCACAGATCTATAAAATACTCGATTGTTTGAATATTATTAAAAAAATATTTGCAAGCAAAATATTGTAAGATAGCTGACGACGGATCAGATAATTTTTTAAAATACAAAATGACATGATTTCTTATACATATAGAGGAATAGTTAAAAAAGGGGTATATAGATTTTTACTTGAAATCAGCTTACTTACAGATAAATATGCTGAGGGCCTTTTTTTAAATTTTGGTATGCAATTTCGAAGCAAATATTTTTGCACATTTTCTGCAAATAAACGGTTGGTGAAAACCGTATGTATTTGCCAGGAGCTCTTCCTATCAACACCAATAAAATACCTATACAGTATTTTATACAAACATAATACATAATTTGCTCGCATTTCACATTTCATTAATTTGTCTGTATGCAGTATCAACATATCCAAATTAGAAATTAAAGTAACTATTATGAGTTGCAACAAAGTTAAAATACTTACATATTATCTTTAATATTTTCTTTATGTTCACATTTTCTATAATTTTATATATCAGAGGCTCATATATAAAATTATATGAGTGACAGAAAGAATAATGAGCAAAACTCACAAAACATTGCAACAAGGATAAAGCAAATATAAAATAAAAATGATATTACAAACATTAAAATGAAATTTGCAAAGTTGCCCTTTTTAATGTTAAATGATTGATTTCATCTCACATTTGATTTTCATTTAAACATTTCGTTGAATTAGCAGTTAAAAAAACAAATTTGAAGCTATTCTTTGCAAATAACTTAGAAATTGCAAATGGCATTATCTAATAACTTTAAATATCTTCATAATATTTTCTTCATTCAAAGCGTGGAAATATTCCATTGTTATTCTGAACGAAATGTAATTCTAAAGCTTTTCGAAATCACAATTTGGTCCGTTTAAAATCAAAAAGGGTTGAATAGTTCTGCAAGAACAGCTGTTGCCCGGTAAATAAATTTCGACAGTCAGTTCATCTTCCCGTTCGAAGTTATTTTCGACAGCTTGGCATTCCCGAATTCTCTCTATCAAATTGTTTTACATTATAGATTTAGATGAAGCCATGCTTTCTCATTTATTTAACCTACAGAAACAATACCAAATGAAGTGAAGTGCAGAGAAATATTCATGTTGATTTCCGATACATTTTAATATTAACTTCGTCGAAAATTGCTTGCGTGGAGTTTCCAGATGGGAAATTGCAGTTGGAGTGGTAGAATCTGCAACAAATATGCATGGAAACGAGACTCAAGTTATAATACAATTTATGAATTCAGCTAGAGTCCAGAAGCAAAGCAGTGAGAAAATGTAACTGAAACTTCAAAATTTGATATTCATAAAAATTTACATTTTCTCCTATTATTTAACGAGAATCGAAAATTTCAACGTACATCGAAACTACACACAAAAATTTATAATGTCAGTTTTCTTACGAATCAAAGAAAAATTCTCTAATACTGAAATATTTTCGAAGTATTTGCAAAAATAAAAAGATATTCTATGCTTATATTTTCAGATATATGAGTAAACTTGATAAATTCTGCATCCCTCTAATTATTGAGTCTCCCACAGGAAATATTAAACCATGAGAATTGTTATTAATTGAATTATCATTACTTATTAGAGTACTTCATTGATTGTTTTGCTTAATTCTGTAAATTAAGAAATTAAGTTTGATTTATTTTTAAAATGCTATATAATAATCACAATAAATTTCGAAAATAAGTTTTTACCTAAAGCAAGCTCGAGGATGAAAACAAGATTATCAGAAATTATAAGTAAAACAGTAAGTAACTATATGATATTTATTAGTAAACAAATGTTGCAATATTAGGTATTTACTATAAAAAAAAACAAATTATTATTTGGCTCAGAGGATTTTTTTTCTTATTGCCCTGATTGAATCATATACACTGAATATCTTACAAGATGGCTCAATAAAATGTTAAATTGTTGAATATAAATATTGAGTGATTTTTTAATTTTTATACATAGTTACATAATTTTAATACATACTATATGTCCTATGATTGGAATTCTGAAATTTATGAGGATAGATATTAATAGTGTTTTTCTAGAGCAATAATTAAATGATAAATAATTTCAATATACATTCATATATTTGGCTACATCTTTATTTTTTTAAATAAAGCTCATTAATACGTTGCTAATATGCAAACACAATCACAGCTCTATGATTAATTTTATATCTCATTCATCGATCATTTCTGAAGCTATTAAAATCAGCAAGCCCCATTTTTAAAATGATTTGCAGTTTGATTGAAGTTGCATTTAGTTATTGGAATATGATTTTTGTTATTTTCATCATGTTTAATGACATTTAATAAAAAATCTAACTGAAGAAATATGCCTCGATCAGTTAATTTATTAAAAAATTTTGTGTCAAATTTAAATTTCTCTAATTATATGTATGTGCAAAAATAATTCGAAAAAGAACTGTAAAAACCTACCAATTTTAGATAGTAAATTATAAGCAAATAAATAACCTAGCAATTATTTTCTGCATGCTTACTGTATTCATGTTAAAAAACATTAGCGGTAAATCTTTTGTCCAGGATTTCATTTATATTAAAATTCATTCTCCTAATTAAAAATTATTTAGATAAATCAATCCAAATGCTTAAGTATATCCGTCCCAGAACTTAATCAAAATAAATTTACAGACATGAAGAGTCCAAAAATAAAAAAATCATGTTTTAAGGGCCTCTTCTGAAATTACAAATGAAATAGCATTATTTATTCAAAGAACAAATGGAAATCCAAAACCGCATTTTAATTCCAAATATGATAACAATTTTCCATAATTCAAAACTCAAGGAAAGCACTTCTCCTTTGAAGCCCCTTCCAATTAAATCTGAGCCTAGAAAGACGCCAAGAGAATTGCAACGTTGCTTCTTGAAAAAAAAAAAATGCCATCCGTTTATTGCCTTTTCCCAAAATCCAGGTTCGCCACTTGGTTGGGAACTTAATCATAAAATTGTGAAATTTCAAAACTCCGGGTAATCTCTCGATAATCCTTTTCATCTGGAGGTTCGCCCAACTTTAATTCCACCCCCACTACTATCCCTCTGCGCACAATAAGAAGAAAAAGCGCACAATCAGGAACTACAGCTGGGGATAAGTTCTGTTAACACCACTGGACAGATATCTAGTGCAGTGGATGGCATTAGTGGATACTGTAATGAAAGCCGTCTGTCTTAGGTCTACGGAATTGCTTGGATTCTCACCCGTACATATTTCATGTCGCTCTAGCACCTACAGCGCGCCGGGATTCACGAAGATTGTGTGTAATGGCCTTATATTAATATTAGATGATTCTGATTGCTCTTTTCTGACGTAACCAATTGCTGCCGTTGCTGAATTTTTAATGTGATATATCTACTTGGCGCCCTTCCTTATCTGTTCTTGCACCTGTGTTGATGATAACTTGGTCTTTTATGTACATCCTGAGACTCAATAATTGAAGGGGTGCCGTTAAATTTTTAGCCGCCGCTTTGTTTCGAAGCCCTCGGTAGCCGCAGATTACACGTCAAGTTTCGATTAAGCGGCGTGGTTATTTATTCGTAGTTCTGGTTCAATTAAAAAGTTTTAATGATCTTAATAATGATCCTCCCAGGAAATCAGTTAGCTTCGGTTTAGAGGATTTGGAGTCCTCATACTTTCTAATTTTCTCGCTCGTAAAACTGCCGGTGTTTTGACGGAAAATGAGGTATTTGGACTCCAGGGATGTTTACTTTAAATTGCCATAGTTCATCCTCCTTAAATGGTTTCGAGGAGAGGCTTTTATGTAAGCGAACTGTGGAAAAAGTTTACGAGGATGGTTAATTTAAATGGGCGAAAACACTGAAATTTACGATTAGTTTATGGAATTTACGGAGAAATTTTATTGCTTCGATTTAATTTTTAATGCTTTTAGTTCGGTAAAGAGGATTTTTTCTCATGTAGCAAACTTTGGACATCCAAAATTGTCCTAAATTTGCAATAACACAAACAAAGGGCGTTACTCTTAAAGTGGTCCAAATCTTATCCACGTTTTAATACTAAAAAGGCAAAATGAGACGTTGTCGACAATGAAAATATTTTTTTTGGAAATTGGGTTATAAATAAAGGGAGATTATGTAAGTAAGTTCTGCTTATGATGTGGCATCTAAAATATGCAGAAAGATTAAGCTATCCTCATTATAAAACAGTATACAAAATGCTTGTTTATTCAAATGTTTTATTTTAAAAGCAAGTCGAATATGTGATATGATGCTGTAGCCTTCAAACTCCTAGCACAAATCGGTACGCACAGAAAAATATTTTGAATAAAACCTTTAACCAATCAGCATAATATGAAAACATAGGTTCATAAATTCAATTGATGTATTCTCTTTTTCATATGTATTCCTTTTTAAAAGTATTGTTTTTTTTAATTATTGAATATCAATTTGTATTGACTTTATGTATATGTTGATAATAAAAAATATCAAATTTTTAAATTAAAATCTATTTCCTAAATTTATAATATTTTTGAGAAATAAACAAATATATATTTAATAATTACATGATAAGTGCAACTAATAAAGTGTGAAATTTCACAGGAATTCAATGAAAAATATTTCAAGTACCAAAATTTGAAAAAAAAGAAGCTTTTCGGGAAAAATAACCAAAAAAAAAAAAGAAAAGAAAAGAAAGAAAGAAAAAATATGGAAGAAAAGAAAGATAAAAAAAAGAAAGAATTTTAGACCTTTGCATGTACCTTTCTACCTATATAACTTTTGAACTTATAAGCGTTATATATTTTCGTCATCAAATAAATGACACTTTTTTTAACAGGCTACATTTAAAATGTATCTTTTCTAAAGGTACAAAAGGTCCATATCTCATTAAAGGATAAAAGCCAAGGGAAAGCTTATTTAGAATAATAGTTTGAAAGAAAAAAAAATCCATTTATTTAGTAATCAACTATTTATAGAAATGAATATAATCCCTTATTACCTCACAGGAACTTATTTTCATCATCTGAAAAGAAGTCATAATACTTTTTACTGAATCCAAATCCTTTTTTTAAATTAATGCTTTCTGACAATTTCAGTTTTTAACTGATGATACAATAAAACAAAAGATAAGACACAAAGAAAAATGATGAAACTGTATATAATACCAAAATAAAAAGCAATATAATCTCAAGAAGAAGAAATATAACAATAAAATAAATTCTAATAATAAAGTGCGTTATACGATTCTTCGGGGAATCTTACGTAATAAATTCAGCAATAAGTATTTACGTCAGAGGTTAACATATGACTTTTATACCGTAGGGCAAGTTGGTAATCGGTAAATTCTTACAAAATAGAATATTTTGAGAAAAATATCTTTCCATGTGGCTGCATAATTTAAGCATTTAACAATTAATCTTTATGCAATATTACCAAATAACTAATAAGATTTATTCTAAGGATTATTTTTCTATTTATAGATGACTTGTTTAAAATGATAAGAGGATCAGCAAATTTGTTCACATTTATCTTAATGATGTACGCAGTAATTTTGGGGAAAAGTAATTAAACATAGTTCATGAATTAAATTTGCGTGGGATCGAGGAAAACTGAATTATTATTTTGTTTATGTGAGTGATTTAACATTCTAACTAACAGAGTTATTTAAGTTTGATCTTAATAACCCAAGGAATTTTTCACACAACATTTTATTGATTTATTGTATTCTTAGCAAGCATATAAAGCCTTCTTCAATTAGTAAATAAACATAAGTCAATAAATTAGACCAAGAATGCGATTATCATTTATTAATGCTCAAAAACGTTTTACGAGTTTACCATTAAATATTATAATAAATCGCAAATATCACAAAAATAAGCCGATTGAAATTATTTTCAATTAATTTTCAGAAATTTAAGTGTCAAGTTACAGTCAATTAAGCGTCAATTACTGTCAAATCTCTTTATGGACCACCTTAAGTGCTTCACAAAAGGAATAAGAAGAAAAGTAAAAAAGAAATTTGCTTAACGAATGATATTTAGCATAAAGAACGACGAGTGGACACCATGACGTCACTAACTGGATTGACTTGACTCGTGTTTGAAGAGAACCCTTATATTTACTTGGAAGAGATTTTGGCCGGTTAGCGTCATCGAACATAGTTCTGAAACGTTTTAGCAATTACTTGTGCAATCTTAATTGAGATTATGCGGTTAAATGTTAATAGCAATAATAGTGATGTGTTGACAAAAGACGGTAGTAGAAATAGCGCAGAGGTTAAAGGAATAGCTTTTTTGTCACAGCAAAAGGCTACAGAGGAGATTCGGTTAGGAGGTTAAAAAATATAAACGCAACAGACCTTCCAATGAAATAAGGTAGATGCTGAAAAATGGGGAATTATTCCATCTTATGCTGAGTAGAAATGTCGTCCTGTTACGGTAGTTGCTAAGTGTGGTATATTCATTTAAACATAATTCTTTGTCTCATCTTTGCCAAATTTTGAAGTGTAATCAAATACAAATAACTTAAGACAAATTTTTTTGTAAAAAGAAACGTGAATTATAAATAATAAATGACATTATTATAAATTTGTTTGATTGTCTAATTTGGAATGGCAGGCGTTATCTTATATTACATGATACCTGGGGAAAAATTGTTTAAGTGTTTCGCATTATGATGAATATTCGGGAATGAATTATGATTGTTGTTTTCATTGTATATGGTGGAAATGCAAACATTTTCCAAAATATTTCCTTCTTTTCTTCTCATTTTTCATTAAAAAAACATCAGGAAAGATACCAAAACGAGTTTTTTTTATTAGTTCTGCGCACAATATGATATAATAAAATGAAAACTTCACATGGAATAACTTAATATAACTAACTAAATTATTTGACAAAATAATTTGGACGAGACGCAGAGAGACTATCAGAAAGTATGATGTTGAATATTTAAAAAGAAACGTAAAAATATAGGATATTCATATGATTGTATGTTTGTTATAGAAAATATAGCATTCGCATAAATTCCTATGATAACTCATAAAATGCATTAATATAAATATTCAAGTCATTGATTTTTTTCTTTCCTTAGTTGTTCTTTTTTTCTTGTAACTGTTACTCAAACTATATCCAATATTAGTAAGTGTTAATACACTTCGTAGATCTTAAAGAAATTGCTATTTTTATAAGCAGTTTTAGAATTTAAATTTGAAAATCACAAACAATAAAGGTGGCCCAATTCGTTGAATTTGAAAGATAAGAAAAAAAAAACGATTTATCTTTAAATAAGAAATTATCATATTTTTAAAGATAGAGTTTTAAGAATTTTGCTTGACTCAAACATTTAAAGTTTATTCTTAGATTTTAGAATATCCGTATGATAAAATTATCGTCGTTATAAAGCTAAAAGTGACCATGTGAAAAGAAGACGAAAAATAAGCTAACATATTCTGGAGGTTTTAAAGTACATTTGTTATTGTTATTTGTATTTTGTATATTGAAGAGAGTGTGTTTGAGTATGATTTTTACTATTACTGAATTGACATTTGAGACCAAATAAAAAACACATAACTTAAATTTTCCTTTTACCAAATTACTATTTGGTCATTATTTTCACTGTATGTGTGATAAATATTTTCATTAAGCTTGACTTCATTTTTTTACCTTAATTTTGCGTTATAAGGGTGAACTAAGACTATTTTGGGTAAAGAAAAAAAACGTAATTTACAGCTCTTTTGGGTGACGAAAGCAACATCTAAGAAGGTGGGCTTGTTATCCAAACTTCAACACTGCTCAAGTTGAAGAACATTTGATCTATGAGGACTTTAGTGCATACGAAGGCCGTTACAAATGGCAGTTCCGCAGTGGACTCCGGTCTCGGTCCCCTTGACTCTGCAAATGCAAAGTCAAGACAGTGGCACCAGGTAAGATTTGTTACATTAATAATTAAATTATATTTTACTTAATTATCTACTACTGTTGTTGTTTAAAAAATATCAATCCGGATTCAAAATGAAAGTTTGTGCAGATACTGATTCTGCAGAGAGTAATTATTTTCACTAGTTAATGCAATAATTAGGCTTCTCGGGACTTCATGAGATAGTGTATGATAATTACATTGCATTTTGATGGTAAACCATAACGATATTGAAATATATGAAAGATGCTGCCCGTAACTTTACAATTCTCAGTTATAATTTCATATATAAAATGTATGAAAGAATTATTTATGAATAATGAAAGTATATTTAATTAAACACATTTGCCTTAAAACCAAAGATTAAGAATGCCTTACTCTTTCAGATTGACTTGAAAAATAATCAAGCAAAAAGAAAATATACAATGAAATAAATATAAAAAGACGTTTCATTTTCAAAACAAGGACTACAATTATATCATCGCTAGAATTTCGAACCTCCGCGTTTGACAGGTCGTCAGAATATTTTACAGAACATAGTTTCTGATGATATTACCAGCATTTTGAAGGTCTCTCGCAACTTAGAATATGAACAACCTCTTTTCTCAAAACTGAAGAACACGCATATATTTGAATATTTTACGCTATTCTTTCGACGCTATGAATATAAGAGTAGTTATATCGAAGAAAGTGTAAACTTTTATAAGTTTGGAAAACATAAGATTAAACTTTCGCTTACTTTTCTTCCCTATGAATTACTTTTTGGAAGAGAGAAAGTAAATAAATTCATAGTTGTCTCAAGGATAAAAGCAATATATATCTATATATTCATATATGTGTGTGTATGGAGATGGGGGCAGTTATTTCGACGAAAGAAACTATTTATTTTAGGTCTTCAATAAATTGTGTATCATACAAAAAAATCAGAAAAAACCCCTTTTCATCAGCTAGAGAGATATCTGTTACTTTCCTTTGGTATTTTTTCGGAAATGAAAAGACGGAAATGAGAAATAAACAGAAATTGTCCTTTTTTGCTACTCGAAGTATTATCTTTTTTTATAAACGGTTTCAATTTTCCTTATTCCCGACAATAAAGAGAGAAGGGAATGAATTATCACTCGAAACTGAATTGGTTACATATTTTTCTTTAGAAAGAAAAGGAATTAGTTAATTCATCATTTTACAATTATAATTTTATAATTTCAAATACTTTAACCCAGTATTAAAATACTCTCATTTTTTTCTCACTCAAATAGATTTAATTCTCACAGTGTCATGAATTAAGGTAAACATAATTGTGAATGCTGTCTAACCTCTAACTTAAGCTGCTTTTACAAGAAGCCGATTATTGTTCGCAATAGAAGCTCAGACCTACCTCATGAAGATCATATCATCGTAGTGGGACAATAGCAAATAGTTGTCTCATCAGGACAGCTATTTCTTATTATCCCTTTGTGGTTACTTGATTTTCCTAACGCAGGTTGACCTTCTAATACCAGAAATAGTTGGCTTCGAGTGAACGCTGGCTGTGACAAGAAGCCTTCTTTTTTCATGCAAGACGCATTGGATACTTCTTGCATGAAAAAAGAAGGAAACTAATTGATTGGAAAATGACTGGTGAAACATTTTTCACAGCGTATTTAACGGGTATGAAATTAGTTATAATTTTGTTGAGATTACGCATGGACGTTATGGTAGTGTAAAAACAACAATAATGGGAATTTTACATCTTTTAAAATCGTTAGCTCCTATGAAAATTCATTTTAAAGGGAAAATATAGGTAATATATTTGAAAAAGAAAATTATTACACAACATTTTCAGGATTTTAAATCTACAGTCGTATTGTTTAATTAATAATGGTTGAGAATGACAGTTACATAAAAAAGTACAAATAATAATAGAAAAAATATCCAGCAATGGCAATGGGTATTTTCATCAACGAGCAGAGGGAATTTTTGGATTCGAATAATGTTATTTTCTTTAGTACCGTTTTTCAAGCCAAACGTGCATTTTAATATAATTGTGACACTGAGATTTTCAAGGAAGAAAAATATTCTTCCTACTTTAAATCACATGTTCAGTCATATTTATCTTTTTAAATACTTTCAGATAAATATATTTAAAAGTGTTCAGTAAAAATACGAACCGCATTTTATATTACGTCTTTTAAATATTTTTAAAGATGCTGCATTACATAATCTTACTAGAATAATTGAGCCTTACCTCTATTCATGTCATATATTAAAAGACTCACTTTTTAAGTATCTTATTTTTTAACTTCTGTTTGAAAAATTTCATATAAACTCATTTTAAATTACTTGGCCCTTTAATTAATGATTAATTCTTTGGAAGTTAGGTAACGAATGAATGATGATTACTTTGTAGTTGAAATTTACTTACCGTATTTGTGGGTATCTTGATACATTGTATCATAACTCTTTTTACATTTTTTCCTTACAATATTCAAAACAAGCATTGAAGTCTAAAAGGTAATGTTTATTGCCGATTTAATAACATTAAATGAAAATTGAGAACAAAAACGAAACATTTTCATAAAAAGTGATGTAGATAAATAAAATGAAAACGTTTTTATTTAAGGAAAAAGCATTCCTTTTTTTTTTCTAATAGTTAGTCAGTTGTTACCCCAGTTAATATGCAGGCCAAAATGAAGTCTTAAGTTAAAAAGTTTTACTATTGACATACTTCTTATGGAATTTAAAAAACAAGTTTTTTCTAACAAAGAATTTAACTATATTTCCAGAAAAAGTGAAATATTTGCAGCTAGAAAGATTTTTTGCATCTCTTGCTACTTCGAGCTTGTTTAAATTCTTTAATTATCGTTTAAACTGCATTGCTCATTTACTTAGAAAGCGAAGATGAATTTATCAAAACGTTCATTTTATTAACATTAGCATTTTTTGATAACAATTATTTCATTTAAAATTCTATAAATTTGAGAGAAATACCCAAAATAAATATCAAATTTGGCAAATCCGATTATGTTTATGCAAAACTGGAATGTCATCTCCAAGTTAACAGAACATGGTTTGTAGTTTGTGTCGTTAGATATGCATTTAGATGACATTTGATCGTCACGTGGTTGGATATGCACTTATTCCTAAATCCGAACTGACATTAATGTAGGCTACAACGGGTCACGGATGTCAGAATCCAGATAGGATCCAAAGTGCCGAATGAGATTCTGTCTTGGGAAACTAACATCACCGTCACAGCACTTATGATCTATGATCCTATTCGAAGTTTCGCACTGGGTTTATAGTTATATTAATGTCATCTAGCGTAAACACACACTTTCTATGCTTTATAGGTAAAATATATTGACTTGATTATTACAGGGTAAAATTCAACCATAAATTTTTAATTAATAAATTATGTAAAATATTTTATAATTTATAAAATTTAATAATTTATATGTTTTAACCAAATTATATATTGAGCATTTGAATATATATTTTAACCTATTAATATTTTGAGCATTTAAAAATATTCCTGAACCAAAAAATACAAATGCAGAACTAAACTTATAAACTAAAATTTTTTCATTGAATAGTATTAAATTTTTCTATAAGTAATATTGGAAAATTGCTTAAGAACTGTTAATAATTTTGACAAAATGAATACTCGGAATCATTAAATTGATTATTGCAAGATAAAACCAGCCATAATTTTTTAATATGTTTATTTTAAATTGAAAAGTAATAATTTATAAATTTTAACCTATTAATACATTAAGCATTTAAAAATACTTCTGGGAAAATAATACTAAAACAGAACTATATCTATGGGAAAAAAACTTTTTGTTGGATATTTTTTAAAAGATAATGCTGAAAATTGGCTTAAAGTTTACAATGAATTTTAACAAAATGAATCTCCAGATGTTAAGGCGAACAGAGAAGAAATGTACTACAAGTAGAATTATTGGATAATAATTCAAAATTTTTCAAAAATAAACCTTTTCCTAATAAGATGCGATTTATTACATTTTGTTGAGAAACTATAATTGGGCAGGAATATTGATTTAAATAGTACTTGTTGATTACCAGTGATATATTCTAACAAAAATTTGATATAAACAAATAATAATGAAGGTTAAAACTATAAAAACTTATTATCATTGAAATTATGAAATGCTTTATAAACAATATATTTCTTATCTTAATTGAAATTGGAAATAATTCTTATCACATCATTTTTTTATAATCTTGAAAAGTATTCCTGTGCCAAAAAGTACTATTGCAGAGCTAAATTTATGAAATAAAATTATTTTTTAATTAGATCAGATTTAATTTTTCAATAAATAATTATGGGAAAATTAAAATCTGCTTTCGATTTTGACAAAATGAATTCTCCGGATTTGAAATGCGCAGAGAAAACTATACTGAAAATAGCAGCATGGGAGAATGATTAAAAAGGTTTCAAAACTAAATATTTCTGTAAAAATTCAACTCATTACATTTTATTGAGCAATTATAATCGAGCAGGAATATTGATTGAAATATTATTATGAATTATCAGTAATATAATGCAACTTAAATTTGAAGTAAAGAAACAATAATGAAGGCAAAAACTATAAAAACCTTATTATCATTTAAATTATGAAATTCTTACACAAGCAATACATATACACATACATACACATACAAATTGGAAATAACTTTTGTCGAATGATTTTTTTTATAATTTTGAAAAGACAGAAAGTAAATTCTATTTCAATAGAAAATACACGTTTCTTCATTTTTCCGAACAGAAAAAGCGATTTGATCTAATGTGTTATTTTAATTAAATTCTTTGATGAGTTTAAAGTACCGATGCTCCTCAAATACTGCCATGCCCCTTCACCAAATATAAAGACAAAATTTTTAAGAACTGAGTAAAAATAAAGCACTCCTTGAATGGCTTTTCAACGACAAACAAAAAAATTCTTTCTCTGAAGCACTTTCATAATGAAAAGAGTTTTCGAAAATGCGTAACTAGACGTCAAAACGAAAAAAGTCAGCAAAAAAACGCAGCGTTTCCCAGATGCAAATATAAACGAAGCCAATTACAAAACACACTGGTTTCCAGAGAGCTTTGAAAAGAGCCGGTGCACCGTTCAGAAGTGATTTCAATGGTAAATACCCACATTCTTTTGAAACCAAATGAGTTTTCAAGACTTCAAATGGTTTTATACTTTCTGTGAGCAATTTTTCCATTTAAAACAGTTCGGTTATCATGTTGTATCGCTAGGATCTATTTGGAGAATTCCAAAGGTCTTTTTAGGGAGATGCTTTGTTTGTTGAAGTGTGGATTGATTATGTAGTTTGAATTCAAGAGTTCTTTTATTAATTATTCTGAAAATCTTGCCGGAAATGAACTTATATTTTAATTGAAACTCGGCTCAGGCTCGCTGCAAAAACTAATTTTAGGCTTACGTTCTGTTGAATGCTAAATGATTAGAGATAAGTTTTCGAAAAATGTGGTCCGAGGTTAGTTTCATATTCCAGTTTCGTGATATTACACGTAATTAGCTATTTTAGTTTTCACTGGGATTCTTTTTTGTTGTGCCTTTTATCTGCAGTGCAAAATTAGTTTTCACCAAAAATAAAATATTCTGAAACTAGTTAACTTAGTTAATTTATTAGTTGGCTGTAAAAAGATATCTGAAATGAAAAACTTAGTGTTTTTAACTCTTAATTACATTGCAAGTTGTAATCCAATTTAGAAAAGATTAATTATAAATATAAACTTTATTAAAGATATTTCGTTTTCAGACAAAAAATGATTTTTATGTGCTAACAGATATTCTACCTATATAATAATAATTAAAACTTATATATACGCTGGATATTCTGAATATTCAATTTATGCTTTTTTATTTTTTCAATGAAAAATTCTTCTGACACAGCTTCACAACAATTTTTTACTAGTTATTTAAAGTTAGAAACAGTTGATTTCGAAATTAAAATGAATAAAATAGTATCCAAGTTTATATAAAAAAATAAGCTACGAATTGAATCAAATGCCGAAATCACAAAATATATCCTTTTCTAGATATTTTTAAAGCAGTCACATATTACATATTTTTATGCTGAGATCACGTATGTTTCTTAGAAACATATTTCAAAATATATTAAATTTCTTCTCAGAAAATCCGCTTCTTTTTGTTTAATATTCATCGTAAATATATAGAATCATATTATTATTACAGAAGTATTCCATATCCTGCAATATTAAAAGTCACATTTCTTTCTGCAATAACAAATCATCAAGAATATTCAAAGAAAATATCAATATCTTCTCAAAAGTGATTCATATTGAGTATCTCAGCATCAGCAATGCATTGTAAAATATAATATTGCATTTAGCGTTTTATTATTCGTTTAGTATTATTTCTTCCGGTCTTGTTCCAAATATTTCTGAAATTTTTGTAGCTTGTAGAAATTTCTCCAGGATAATTTTGTCGCATAAAAAAATCTGTTCAACTGATTCATTCTCCTGGGATCAGAATTAATTTTTATATTATATTAAAAATTCAATGTATATGATGTCATTGATGTATGACAAAGCTAATTGCGCATATCATCTAAAGTATGAAGTGTATATCTAAATGAAAAATGAGTTAAATTGCTCTGTGACACAATATACTTATTTCACCCGCTAGTCAAATATTGATTTACTAAGTTGACTACATTGAATTTTATTTACTTAGAATATAAACTTGAAAAATGAATTAATATATTTTCATAATAATAGAAAATTTATAATATCAGACAAATCGAATCCTAGAATTAAAAAATCCTCTTTGATAAGTCTAGTAGTTACATCTTTTGATCAAGATTTTTTTTTAAAAAATCTCTCACAAATATTTTCAAGAAAATTATTATTACTAACTTTAATTATTGAAAATCTATTAAGTATTTTTAAAAACGGATAGGCAACGAAAATTCTACAGCATTCATAATTTTATAGGTGTTAGTTTATTGTAACAGCTTTCCATACAGTGAGGCTTTTGTTACGCTACATTAGATAATTTGTTACATACAATATGTTAGAAATATTAAGAAATATAATAGTAGTTAAGTTAATAAATATAACAGTAAATACTGATAGTAGTTTAGTTAATACATTTAATAGTATATAGTTTTTGTAATTTTGAAATTTTTATAGAATAATAACTGACTTATGAACTTTTTTCATAATGCACTTGATTTCATAAGTTATTTTGATTAGCATTCCTCATAATTATTGTTTGAAAGGAAGTTTTCACAACTGGCAATTTTAAAACCATCGTAGTCAAACCCATTCCAAATTGCAAAATTGAAGCCAGTCTATATTTGAGAAAAATTTTAAAAAAATCTTAATGCAGTAAAAGTCGTCATTCTTTTAGATCAAAGACTTAAGGAGTGTTTTTACTTCTTTTGTTTAATGGAGTCGATGACATTTTTTTTTTTTTTTTTTTTTGCAGTATGTGGTCTTTTTCTTTTCAGAACTTGACGTCATGTGGTTTCAATTTACAAGGCTTTTTTATGTTTTAAAATAAAAGTCACTACTGGCCTTTCCTCTTTGACAACTTTCCTATCATCATATTCTGGAAACAGATTATTTTCTGTCAGTCAAACTAATGATCATGAGTTGAGAAGGAAGTTAAAAATATCACTTTGTAATTTTTGACGATGTTAAGATTGCGTAAGTCGAGGTGACACTAATGATTCTCCAGAAGTACGACACTGCCCTTTCTGTGTCTCATGAAGCTTTTAATAACTTATATAACACCTATATAAGTTAATTAACTGAACCCCATTTATTTCAGGTATATCTTCTAGAAAGAAGTATTTAAAACATTTTCCAGGAAAAAACGAGATTAATTTGCTAGCACTTACAGTAAAAACGGTTCTTAATAAAGTGCCTTCATTTGCTAATGTTACGTCTGAAATATGTTTGGTGCCTTTTCCGGCAAATATCTCTTTCGTATTCTGAATCTGTGACAACCAAGTATTTTCAATGATGTAAATAAATATCTTGCCAGTGGAAATTAAATCTACCAAAGGTACTAGAAATATTGTAAAAAATTGTCCATACTGAGTCTATTAAGTATTGCAGTTCTACTCAAGATAGAAACTTGCAAACTGAGTAAGAAGATTTAAATGTTATCCATAAGAAAAGTTAAGTCTGCCACGTGAACTTTTAAATTAATTGCAGGCCAGTTTGATTTTTATTCGACTTTTAATTAAGCTTTTTAGTAGTAAGCTATAATAGATTTCTAAAGTACTATTTAAATATCGTTTGGGTTTTTACTCGAGGTTTTCAGTAAAAAAGATGTTTTTTGCAAAAAACGTTGGAAACAATTGATTTTTGATCTGAAATAAAATCAATTAATTGAAGTCATTTATGTATGACGTCTTATTTTTAATTAAATTAAATTAATCTATATTGTATATTTTTGAAGTAATTAAATTTATTATCCTTAATGTATTTAAAACAGAAAATGATATCCATTAGAATTTCACCCTACCACTACTAACAGCATTTCTTTTACTGCAAATATCTGAAATGCTATAGAATTAATTTCACATTAACTAGCCACATTCGCAATGAATACCCTGTCTTCCTTTTTTCCGCTATTTACAGAAATATTTCTTGTGTAAATATTCCCCTATACCCCTTTCGTTTATAGTTCCCGAAACAATTTAAAACGAAAAATATTAATACATACTTGAAACTTGCTCGGTGGAAATTTTTACTCTGTAACAATTTGCCACAAAGGAATCGGGACACCATTTTATATGCCTTGAGTATTTCTTCTGACTTTATTTTATATTTTGATATTTATGATGATATATTAGAATTATACGATACCTTTAAATGTGGTATATCTTAACTGAAATCCAGACACAATTTTCTTATGGCTCAGAATTAACCTAGATATCACCGAAGGAAATGCATTTTACAATTTATCAGAATTCAGACAGAATAAAAAATTAATTATACAGGTATCTGTCAACGATTTAAGCCGTGTGAGCGTCTCTTGTTTTTTTTTTTTTTTTTTCAGTAGCTCCAACTATGATCAATAGTACGACTTAGATACTTCTTGCATGACTTTCGTTTGCACAACCCTTTTTAAAGAAGGGGGAGCACATTCATACATCCTGATAGATAGAATACGGAAGAAGAACACAACGCCCGAGCCTCGACCTGGGGACGCCCAGATCACGGGAAAAACGCACTATTTCTATTCCAAGACACCAGCATTTTTGACTTGTTTAAATGATAATCAAATTTGTCCTTGCACATGTGGAGAAACACAAGAATAAAGGAATGGAATGAAAATATGAGTAGAAAGGAATGAAACTATGAGTAGAAATCCTACAAACTGCCTAACTTAAGAGAAGTAAGGTTTTAATTATTTAGAAGGAATAGAACGATATATTTTATTATAATAAGGGATAAAGTTATTTGAATGCACAATACCTGGACTGCCTGTAAGCAAAATGAATAAATTTTAAAATGAACCAAAGGGGATTATCAAAATGTATTTTATATTGTAATTATTACGAAAGATGTTTTACAATTTTTATGGAAATTTTCAGTAAGCCCAGCTTAATCACATTTTGAAATCTAAAATGCCCTGAAATTATCCGCCATTCTTATTGCCTGGCAAACAGTTACTACAACAAACACATTAGAATTATTATAAACGCCTCAATTTTCATTAATATGAAAACTTTGAAAACACGGAGACTCAAAGTATGTTAGATAGTCGAAGTCCGTCCCTCACTTAGACAGTGTACAATGGGAGAAAATACAATCCATAAAAGATAATTTCCGAATGACATCGGAAGTATTTCACATTTATGATAACACCATTCTTTTCACAGAAATGTGAAAAACCTATTAAGAAAATGGTATTGCTTTTAACATTACTTAAAATTCATCAATTTAAAACGACAACTCAGACACATTTTCCTCTGGCGAAGTGTATACATTTATAAAAGCCATTCGTTCTGAGAAAAGCGGCTCTATATTCCTTTTTCGTAATAAAATAAGACGGTTAAAGAAGTTCCTGAAAAATGCCTACACTGCACGCTTCCAATTGTAAACGTCTGAGAAATACCGGTTAGCGTGACACGTTGCTTGGTTGTATGCGGACATGCTATTATAGGCAAGCTAGTAGTAGGAATGTAACACGCAAAAGGTTTTCACTGCAATACAAAGAAGGTGAGTGAAAAAGAACCTAATTTTCTGTTTTTGAAATTACAATCGGGAAGAAAATCTGCACAATGAGGAAAAGATAAAAAAAAAGTCTATATGATGAGTTTGTGGAGATTCGAACATCTGGCTGAGTATCTTCTTTTATTGCAATCACTCGTCTTTTATTTTTTTCTTTTATACCTCAGTTTACACAAAAGCAAGGTTATTGTTTGAGCAGCCTTTCCTTTATTTTCCTCCAATTTGTATAGTCAGAAGTAAATTACTTTTCTTGAAAGTTTGTTAGAGAAAACAATCGACTCCGATACGGTATAAAGAAATCCGAAGTAAATAAGCAAAGATTGAACTTCTCTATTTTTCGTAAACAATTTAATTAGATTATTTTCCCCACCCCCTTGCAACGCCTAAAACATGTAGGGTCATTTATTTCGAAGGAGTCCGTCGATTAAGCAGTTGCTTCCGAAAAAAAAACTCTGATGGTGATATTTCAGAAGTAGAGAGTTTGACTTTATTGTTGAGTAAAATAAAATAGATACTTTCAAGCTGCGAGTTTTCGCATGTTTCTTACTTGCTTTTCCCATATCAGTTTTTTGAAAAAATGGAATAAAGACACATGGGCGTATTAAAATTGCGGAATAAATCATGTTGTCTTCCATTATTTTCCTGAAAGTATGATCATTATTTAAATTTATCTATGTTGATGTTTTCTTGACAAAAATCGTGAATCAATAGGTCATAAAGTGCAGGGAGTTTGAAATTGCTACAAAAACCTAACCATGTTCATGAAAATACACTAATTAGCATTCAAGAGTGTGTTTCGCGTTCTTAAATCAATGGGTAAATTTGTAGAGGCGCTGTAGATGAATATTATAATAAAGCAAAAGTGACATGTGACTTCAATATAATTTTCTAATTAATATTTTTATACAAATAATAAAAGAATATTGTATAAATATCTTAAAAATGATAAAAGTTACTGTTTGTGGTCGTGAATGTGATGCGCTGAATCCGATTACAATATTTATACATTGCTAATTGTATTTTTTCATGTCCTTGACACCAGAACTTTTGAAACCGCAAAGCGGGTTAGGTCAAAGCTATCTTGAAGAATCTAGGTAATGCCAGAAATATAACTGTAACTTAGTTTTAATGTTCAGTATAGGTCGTCTTTTTCGGCAGTTTTCGGCGGTTTTGGGTACAAATTCTTTGTTCCGCTTTGAGTGAAACTTGAGCAAATAATTTTATCAAAATAAACAATTCGTTATTAAATCAGGCACCAGTTTAGCATTTTCTGACGAATAGTCAAATAACATTAAATGCAACAAATTCTGATCCATCACTCATTCATTGTTCTCAGTGATACCATGTTTTAATTCATTAAAACAAAGTTGCACTTGAGTAGAACTATGATTTAATTCAACGTAGAGAATATATTTTTTTCATGAAAGGGAGTTTATAGAAAACTGGCCCTCATTTGTGTTTTGGTTTCTTAGGAGACTCCCAGTAGCCAAACTGAGAACAGTTAGAAATTCCTTGTTAAAGAAAATATCAATCATCTTTATTCTTAATAATAGTAAAAGTGCTGCAAAGATATTGAACCCATATCCGCCTCCCTTCAATTCAAAATGAATACTCAGCCACACCACAATTTAATCCAATTAGTTATTGATAGGGCATTCTGTGAAATTGTACATTTCATCGAGAAATCAAATTTCACATAAAATTGGATATCTCATCACGAAAAAATCTTATTGAAGCATTAGGCACTCCATTGTCTTACACATTTATGTTAATTTACAACTGAGTGATTTATATTTAATCCATTAAGTTATTTCTGTAAAGACCAATTTTAATCCCCCTATTCTTTTGTATAGAAGATTATTCGGTAAATTTAGCAAACTGTTTAAAAGATACTTCTTATGCTATTAAAAATATCTTGATCCGACTAAATTTATCGTCCAATAAAATTCTTCTGCTAATTGTCTTGATTTTTTTATAAACTGGAGAATATTTCATTGTATTGAAATAATAAAAAAAAGCATTTATAAAGGAAATATTTTCAAAAACTCATCTCGAGTTTTAAAAGAGAGAAGTATCCACAGGAACTAAGACTTTATTCTTCATTCAGACCATTGGTCATGTCATACCCGCACGTTATTAAAAAGAACATTTTAAGGCTTCGATATATATTGTTACGAATTCCATATTTATGTTATAAGAATGCTCTTTATCTTTGAGGCGCAAAGCATTTTTTCCATAGTGGAATCCTTAAGAATTTCACCTCAGAAGAAACCTAGAAAGTGTTATTTACTGATCATTTTATTGATTAGTTTGTAGACATCTGGAGGGAAAAGGGCTTTATGCCCAAAAATATATTTTGTTACTTATAAATATTTAGTATTCTTGTGGAAACTGTTTTTCATTTAATTCGAAGCATATGCTTTTTTGTCTGATTTGAGAAACTTGAAATCCATTTTCAAATAAATTTAGATAGCTGAATTTTAAATTCTTAAGAACATCAATATTGTATCATGTGTGGCAAAAATATACAGGATATCCCGAAATGACGCTTTTCAGTGAATTAATAAAAATGTATGCCAGTTGAGATGCACTAAACAGGTTTTAATGGACAGTAATTTAACAACAGCAAAGCGATACAATTGCAGGAATACATGCATCCTAGATTTGGCCTCCTTTTAACACATACTTTAGAAGTTTTAAAGACTTATTATTTGATATTATATTAAGTTCCAAGCCTATCCTATTTTGGCGTCATTTTCGAGCAGACCTTAATATAAATCTGAATGCATTTACATGTACTATTTTGATCACACTGATAATCGTACGGAAATTTATAAATATAATATAATTTTTGAATGTACATCATCAATCAATAATGACTAATACATTCAAAACGATAGTTTCTTATCTGTCAATAAGGATTGGCAACAGCTTGAATACAAAGAATGAAACCAGTCACTACCGTCAATCATTACGAAATGAAAATACACTGTCGATCATTACGAAATGAAAATACACTGTCGATCATTACGAAATGAAATACACTGTCGATCATTATGAAAAGAAAACTGATTGAAGCAGTCCGAATTAAGTCAGTCACGTGTGACTGGCATGGTACTTTCGAGTTAAGACTTGCAATTATTATGTGTCAAGTTTTCAATTTTTTTGTTGTGTTGTTACAATACTGTTACTTTGCGCAATTGTTATGCTGTGTAGTTCTATTTTTATTGCCATTATACTGTTCTGCACACTTCATTTGATGCATTCTTTTATTTAATTAATGAAATAGATTCTCCAGAGGATGTTTTCTTCCTTAGCAATTGCAATGTCATATTCTTTTGTAAAGATGTTAATTTTAGTTTGATTAATATTTTTAGTTATATTAAATTTGCAACAAATTTTGGGAGACATAAAAAATTAACTAAATAGATATCATCATTGCCAATATAAATCTGAAATTTTCCCTATTTAATAAATGGACAAAAAAATTTTGGAAAACAATGAGTGGGGGTGAGTTTTTCTAAATGACAGTTCGATATCTTATAGATGGTATTAAGGGACCATGTCATCTTGTAGTGAAGTATTTAATTACTTAAGTTAAAGAATACCTTTAATCGTATTTCACAGAATACATGTTACTTATTGATAGTTGGTGTTGAAATTAATTAATATTTATACATATAAATTTATTTTAAATGCGCAAGTGTTTATGGTTATTTGGTTGGGCATAGTGTTAAACATTGTTAATTTATTTGTCAATTTAATTAAAAATTAAGGCATTTTTTAATGAAATAAAAACTGTCTTTCTCTTTTTGTCATTCAGATTGTTGTTGAATTTGTTTATTACGAAACATCTTAAGAAATATATGTATTTTTACAAGAAAAACAGTAAATATTCTAAAAAAGCAAATTATTAATTATTTATCAAATATTTGCAGAATTTTTTATGAAATAATTTGGATTACAATGACTGTTTAATTATACTATGTTTTTAAATGTGTCAGATATAACATCTCTTTTTACATATATCATTGTTTATTATAGGTAAAATTTAATAACTCGCTGAATTTTTTAAGGCGAAAAGAGGACAGTAAATAATTTAAAAACAAATTTCCGAAAATTTATGTATCTGTTAATAAATATTTTATTTAAAATTAAAAAATAGCTTCTTAAATTTTAAAATATTAACCATATAAAAATAAATCATCAAAAAAAAGGTTTATTTATGTAGCTTTTGAAAAAAAGACTGTAATTTCCATATTTAAATGAGTGTTTTTTTTCTAAATAGTCAATGACATTTAGAAACAAATAAATGAATTTACGGAAAATAATTTGCAGTCTTCAATCAGATAAAAAAAATTATAAGGAAAAAAAAACAGGCAGATTTTCAAAATTTTACTACTTTTGTTTGCTTTGAGGTTAATAATTTCAAGCTAATAAATTTCACTTCTAGTTTAATAATTTTTAGTTGAAATATATTACTTTTGGCTTCAGTTTTAATACTTTTCACTTCAGTATAGTTAGCTACTTGCATTCACAATAAAATGTGATAATGCACTGTTTGTAATTAATAATAAAAGCACAATTTAACAGTTTAATCATTAACTGGAATAAAAAAGTCAATTCTAGCCATTTTGATACATTTAATTCTTTGAATTCATTTTAGAATGAATAGTAACAGTCTATTCTTAAAATTCAGATGTTATCCGGAAGCTGATCAGGAATATGTTTCATATTGCATCCGCTCCTTTGAAACGAATGATGCTGCTCTTTAAGATACAGAACGAAACCGGAAACAGGAAGCCTTTTAAGAATCTTTTAAGAATTCCTCTTCTAAGGATTTAAGAGAATGAAATCGTTTCTAAGTATTAAGTTATTGAATAGTTGTCCGACTTCTTCGAAAGATATTATATAGTATACGTTCGGAATGAAATTACAAGTAATACATCAATTTTAAATTTTGAAATAATCATTGAATTTTTTACTTACTTTTACTACGCAACGTTTGTATTGCAGTAATTGAGCTAAATGAGTTAATTTTTTTATTATTGATAAAAAATGTTTCATTAAAATGAAACGTTAAAATGTCTCCTGCCCATTAAATATTGTCTGTCGTTATTCTGAAAATGTCAATTTCAAACATAGAACTATTAAAAGCAATTAACTTAATATGAATATCACAATTTTTTATAAATAATCTCGTTACTTAAAAATCCAAAGCAAAGCCTTTCAAGACCAAATTTCTGTACAGAGAGATTGAAATTCCATACAGCTTTTGAATCGGTTTTAGGTATCCAAGTAATATAAAAATTTTAAATTGTGATATCATATTTTGAAAACCAAATTTTGTTTACATTTCCTACCTTACACTTTTATTGTAGTAAATGAAGTAATTGAGCTAAATTAATTAATTGTTACATTACTGATAAAAAAAAATTTTTATTAAAATAAAACCTCCAAATGGCTCATGCGCATTAAATATTGTCTGCAGCTATTCTGAAAATATCTATTTCATACACAGAACTATTAAAAGCACTTAATATGTATCTCACAATTTTTTTCATAAATAATCTTTTTCTTTGAAAATCAGAAGCAAACCATTTCAAAACCAAATTTCTGTACAAAGAGATTGAAATAACAAGTAGGTTTTGAATATATTTTATATAATTGAGTTGAAAAGTAATATAATACTTTTAAATTCTAAGATAAAGTTTTCAATTTCTTTTACTTATTTTGATATCCCTAGTTTGAATCGCAAAGTAATTGAGCTAAATGAATGAACTATTTTCCTACTGATAAAAATGTTTTATTAAAATAAAACCTTAAAATGTCTCATATCCATTAAATGTAATCAGCAGTCATTCTGAAAATTTTACCAATTTCAATCATAGAATGGTTAAAAGCATCTAACAAATTATGTCTATCAAAAAAATTTCATAAATAAGGCTGCTCCTTAAAAATTCAACTCAAAGCATTTTGATATCAAATTTCTGTATAGAGACACTCAAATGATATATAGCTTTTGAATTGATATAAAAAACAAAGGAACTAAATATCATAAATATTTTTGTTATCCTTATGATAATGCGCTAATCAGAATAACGGATAATATCTTTGACTTAGTTTATAAATTTACTTTTAACTGATTTTTATAAATATTCCTTAAAACTTCAATTCAGAGAATTTTGAGAATCCATTTCTGTACAGAGATTTTAAAATAACATGTAGTTTTTGAGATAATAGATAAGACAAAAGAACAAAATACCACAAATATTTTTATGGTATCTTCATAATTATATTGCACTGCATTCAAAATAGCTGATATCTTTGACTTGGTTTATAAATTTACTTTTAATTGCTGTGTACTTTTAGATCATAAAGTATTTTATTCAAAATCTATAATTTTTAGTCACCTTTCACGAAAAATTATCATTTGCTTTTAGAAAAGTATTAAATTCAAAGTATAAGGATATAAAACTAAAAAAAGATTGAATTCCACTACTGTATTTTTAATTTGCATCTATTCATAAGTGTTATTCCGTTACAATTTTAATTTCTTTTGTTTCATTGTTGTCAAAGCCAGACAATATTTATCAAAACATGCAACAAAATTGGGTAACTTTTAAATTCCCCACATTTGCTCTAGTGCATTGAAAATTAACTTTTATTTTATTTTTAGGGTTACAAATGTTTTATTGCGAACAATATCCTTGAGTAAACTCTATTGTCTGCACATATTTTGTCTGTACATTATTTTTTTATTAAATTCTTCAAACATGGTTTGTATTTCAAGTTGATCCTCTTGGTACATTTATCCGAGGAGAATGAGTTGTATAGATAATGTTTAATGTTGAAAGGAACAGACATCAAATTTTAAATATCATGGGATATTCCGCTCCTGATTAGCATTCCTTTCATGATTGCTAGACTTTCTTTTTATATTCGATATTTTATTTTTTTGCAGTTTTCAATTCGCTTATTATTATTTTTCCTTTCCATTGACAGAGAGTTTGCTCTAAATAGAATAAACTTCTTTTTCAATTTATTTCATTTATATTGTTTCATAGTATTCAATGAAATGTATTTTTGCCACAATATTTCCATATATTTTTAATCTTCTTTTTCTTTTTAAAGGAATATTCTCTTTTTTAGTAAATATCTTAATAGTCCCCTTTTTCCATGCTTGATATCAATGAAAATACATAATGAAATAAATCAATGTATATGTATAAAATAAGCTTAAAATTAATAAACTTATTTTTAGATTTATTTAGTTTCTTTATTTTTATAGTACTCAATCAAATGTATTTTCTCCACAATTTCTCATTTTATATTTAGGTTTTTTTCATTGTAAAGATATATTCTCTTTTTTAGTGAATATCGTGAGAGTTCCCTCTTTTCATGCTTGATATCAATAAAAATGAGACCACTACAAACAGAGAAATACTTGAAATCATCCTTGATATTTTTAACAGTATCCTTATGCTTAGTATACAAAAAAGGGGTGTGCCTTGCCGAATTCCTAAAAACAAGGACAGTTTTAGGTATATTTTTCTGTGAATGCATTCTTCAAAAAAATAATTCATTGAAACAGTCAGCTTGCATCTTCTTTCTTCTTCTTGTATGTACCACAAATACGGCATTTACTCAAAAAGCCACGGTGACCTGGTGGCAAGATCTTGGCTTCGAAACCGGAGAGATGCAGGTGATGAGGTGACCGGAGGGATGATGATGTTTTAGGCCCTATTCAACCGATGAACCGCCGTGTAACCGGGTATGGTGCTCTTAATTCCGTCAGGGCCAAACAGGTATTGTCTTCGTCATCTGAAAGCGGTTCAAAATTATGAGGTCTGTCCCATAAAAGCCCTAGTGCTCCTTTGAAACGGGACGTTAATATAACTAAACAAAACTACGGCATTTACTACTTGAACCCATTTTTCCTCTATGATGGTATTTTATTTAATATGCTATTTCTAGTGTAAAATTAATCTTGTCTAAATATTAAATTTTTACGTTGGAAACAGTTTCATAATGAGTAAATGAAAAGAGGACGCTTAGAAAGAATATAAAAGCACAGTTAGTCCTCCTAATGCCTGTCGAAATTATTAAAATGTAATTCACTTGCACTATATCCGTCTCAATTCCTTCTTTTTTCACATATATAGTTTATAAAAAATATTAAACGAAAATGCTATTTGTATGTTAAGCCTGCGACTAATAATCTTACGGGCAAAGCCAGTAAAGCAATAAAAGTTTCGGTCTTTGAACACGCGATGCGAAGTATCATCATATTCGGCACAAGAAACGTGAAAGCTAAACTTTCTGCTTTCAAAATAAACAATGTGTAAGCACTCAAATGCGTAAGTATTTCTCAAATAATTTGTGTTACATTGCGGCTTATTATATTAGTATGACTAATATATGACTTAGATATGACTAATCCATATAAACGAAACGGAGTTTCGCAAATAAAAATTTCATGACTATGTAAAATATTAAAGCGCAATTCATAACTTTTTTTCGTTATTTTATGCTTCTATAAGGTAAAAAAATAAATTTACTTATTACCTTTTTGTTTTGGAGACGGAAATTATTTTTAATTACCAGTCCTCAAGCTGTCTCCTCAAATCATTCAGATGTTATCAAGCTGTCTCCTTATATTGCCCACATTAGCAACGAAATATTAATTTTACCATGAATTAAGCATTTTTACTGAATCTAGCATGGCATTCTTGTTGAGTTTATTGGTGATTAATCCTAGGTATGCTGTTAATAGCATCCTACAATAAAATCTATGCTTTAGACATGTTTTTCTCCATCGATTGAAAGAAATATTTTTTACAATATTGCAGTAGTAGTCAGGAACTTCCATATGAAATTTGATTCATTTTAGTCATTGTGTTTTTGAATTATCGTGTTTACATGTTTTCGAAAAAATAGACCGATAGACAGTCGTTTTGATTCAAATTTTGACAGATGTCTACCTTATAGTAGTTAGATGTGTGTACCGAATCTTATCTATTTTTTGATATTGAGATATTTCTTGGTTTTGTATTTATTGTGTTAACTTATATTCGAAGCGCCGGAAAAATGAACTTTCTCTCAAAATATTTTATTTAAAAGTTGACAGAAAACTGAAAATGTGGCGTTAAGACTGCATACTAAATTTCAACAATCTAACTGAAAACGGTTTTGACTTCTCTTTGTCCCAGATAGACGGACATTTTTTAAAAATGTGTTTGTCGAACTCAAAGTGGGGTCTAGAACTTGGAGGTTCTTCAAAATCTCGACTGCGAATTTTTATTTCATCATTATACTTTATTTAAACTACATGAAGGAGAAAGTAAAAAACAAAACAAAACTTTAGAATATTACATTCTCACTTGATTAATTTAAATAATTCTTTCAAGTAAAAAAAAAAAAATTATGTCCTATTCTCAAATTTATGGATTCACCCAACTACAATAATGTATATCTCATGGATATAGATTTAAGAAATGGTTTAAATTTCCTCAGATATCATATTTTAAACTTAGCTCGAAGATTGAGTATTACAATGTCCTACTATTTACAGATAAATAAAAAAGTATCAATGCAAAATTGAGGAAATAGTCCAGAAATGTTTGAAAATATTCACCAGTTTAATTAGCTTAGGATAATGACTGCGGCTCAAATACTTCAGGGTTTATTTACGTATTGATCACTAAAGCTCTGTAATATTTGAAGAGGGGCCGGTATGGATGTTTACCGGAATGAAACCTGAGCTTCCCCTGCTTCCTGAATAATGATAGGGGATCACATACCTAATAAATTTTAAATTCTATTACGCTGTCGTGAGTGAGCCTTGGTATGCAACATCCAAGTAACAACATTTGTCATGATTGTATCGGTTTGATTTTATCTCGTCTGGAGAGAAAAATCAAAGATCAGATAAAATATTCTGCATATATCTTAAAGAAAAAGAAATTGAAACAGAATGTTAGATTTGTTGCATTTTTCACGTCGACTAACTGAAAGAAAATCTCGCTGGTGATTTGTGGCTTGTGATATTCAAATTATTTTCGTGTTTCGTTTGAAACATTTTCTATTTTCCAGATTGTAGATATATCTTTTTTTCTGACGAAATTGCCATGTTATTTTTACTTTCTCGTATACAAGACAAAGAGAAAATATTGCAATCTTTAAAAAATTCGAATTGGAGATTTTAACATATTTTTGCATTTTAGTCTTCCCTGAGTTTAAAAAACATATTTTTGAAATTATTTTTGTTTGTCTGTGACAAAGATGTCTCAAAATTTCTTTGAATTAAACGAACGAAATTTGGTGTATGATATTTACATCGAATACGAAGAGTTTTAACAAATTCTGAGTGAAATAAATTCTACAGAAGCATGCCTGCTCAGGTGTTTATTTATAACAATATTATAATAACGCTAATACAATAATTTCAAAAGAAGATCTTTAGACTGATGAAAATTGGTGCAGAGATTTAACAGGAAAAGTGTAGATTTGTATCCAATTTTTATCTAAATTTGTAAAATTGTTAGCCGTTTGTTTATCAATAGTTGCATGAGAATTAAATGCCATAATTCAACATCTCAATTACTTGAGCACATAAAATTTGGTATGTGATTTTGTTTCAAAATTTGATTTTAATTAGTGGAAAAGAATCGTCTAAAACACAAATCCAAGTTTCTGGTTCTATTAATCTTATGCCAGGGAATAATCACTATTCATCACATGATGGATTTAGTAGTAATGCCGAATTCAGACCAAAAATGAATATTTCATAACCATTGCACTCTAATGCCATGCAAGGTGTTCTCTGCCTGATCTAAGGTTTTCATCTTTTTTTTAGGGGGGGGGGTATTGATAACACCCTGACTTGAGAACATGAGAGAAAGTTTTTCAAATGCCACTTCCACTGGCTTCATAATTGGTCATATGATTTCGGGTTAATATAAAAGTTTTATCTAAACATATGTCGATATTTTTTCATAAAATGTTATTATATTTTAAAATATTATAAATCATTCTAAATCTATGAGTACCATCTAATGCATAAATTAAATAACTATCTCACTTCTCCTCCAATAAGTAACTGCTGTGATATTAATGTTTGATTCTATATATACTACACAAATAAAATAAAATAATGATCCAAATTCACAACCAATAATCTTCATAAAATTTACATTTTATTTTTTTAAGTAATGCTTACTTTGTAGAATAGAAGCTACTTTGAATTATAGAATTTAATCAGAAAGCGCTTTTACTCAGTAATTTGAATTTTTAGAAACTCTGTAATCTGAAAAAAGTATTAATGTTTGATTTAAAAAAAATCGGTGAAATACTATCCAACAAAACATCGATGCATAGAAGGAATATATGAGGACGGTGAATGTAGGAATTCCTTGTATTTCAAATACCTGCTTGCCTCAAGGCTTGGTTTTCAATCAAAATAATGGAAGAAAATAATTTAGCTTTTACATCAAAAGTCATGGAAAATTTATTACATTTAGAATAAAAAGTTCATGTCATTTTTATAAGATGTATGAAATCTTCCGTTATATTTGACAAATAATTCCTCAGCAAAATTTTTATGCAAAGGTACTTTCCATTTGAGGCGCAAGCTGAAAGTGCAACACGATGTTGCTTTGATAGTAGGTACTTTACGATGTACTTCTCATGTACGATGTTATTTCTCTTTGCTAGTAGGTACTTTTCGTAAATGTAACAAAGCGAATATATTTTCTAAATTGAATTTACAAATTCAAACAAACCTGTTTTTTTAGTAATAACAATGGATGTTGTATGGTTTCCCCTCGATGTGGCAATTTTTGTAAAGGGAGATATATTTTTTTAACAATGCATATATCAAAAGTAGTATATTGAGAGATACCAAAAACACAAAAGAAAATTTTGCTTTAGTAGCCTTAAAACAAATTCAAATAATACAAAACGATTGTACTTTATACAATTTAGAAATGATTTAGTTTTATTACAGAAACAGTTAATATTAAAATAGAAATCCAGTATTTAATATCATATCTTATACAAAAGAATTTCATTCAATTTCATTACACCTATTTTGGTAAATATGCTTCATTCTATATGTATTCAATCCATGGCAGATATCTCCTGCTCCTTAATGCCATGATCATTGCTATAATTTACAGAAGAATTGTAGATAACCACGTAGATACAAACTGTTTATTATCAACCAATGCACGAAATTCTAGAGCAAGTAGTAAGTTTCTTCTGGGAAAAGTAGCCAATTCAACTATAACAGTAATATTGCATCCTCCAGGAAGTGGGAAAGCCTACGCACTTCTCCATGGCTTCTCCTTCCAAAATCTGAAGTGTCGTCGGAGGGATTATATGCATCCAAGCTTCAATGAACGATAGAGTATATTTGAATGAGCACAAATATCCTAATTTGCATAGTCTCAACTGAATCTACACAGCCATTTTCCCAGGCAGAAGTGGTACCATAGAATGGCCTCCACGATTACTATTTCTCATTCCTTATTAGAAATGCCATATAATGGAGAAAGTTTTTATCTGCATGAGGAATGTGACTCAGCATTATGTATCATTTTTATGCATATAAAATAGTAAAGCCTTTACTGATTTCTCAAATTGGTGTAAGCATTTAGATTATAAAAACTTAATTATTAGAAGAAAAGAATAATTAATTATTATGAAAAATGTCAAGCTTATTCATACTGGTAACATGTGATTCAAAACTAATATCTTTAGAACCTATCAAATTTAATAGTGTGTAAAAATATATTGTACAGTTCATTTTCTTAAATTCCGAATTATAAATAATTATTAAAGGCTGTGATATTCGGAAAAGTTGAAAATGCAGCGAAAGTGGGATGTTTGAATTTAAATATTTCCCAACCAAATTTAAAATTATTCTCAAATTTACAAATGAAATAATTTAAAATAACTAGTAGTTATACATAAAAGAAACAGGTACTTTGTCAGTAAAACGAATACTGGCATTAGCATTACCGTCTTTCTTCGTTTTTAATTTTAATCTTTCAACATTTTCGTTTTTTTCATGACCCACGTAGATTTATGTTTTGCTTATTTGATCCGAATTTGCATGCGATTTAAATTTAAGGAAATGTCAACAATCTCTGCGAACTTTTAATTAAAAATAATTCTTTCACTATTTTTTCAAAGTGAAATTCAGATGTTTTTTAAATAATTCCATAAGCATTATGCAGATTAAAGTATTATCCATAAAGTAATATCTAGATAATTGTTCGTATGTTTACGAAGAAGGAGCGATTTTAATCGCCTAAAATTAAAACGAAACAAAAAAAATTATCATAAAAGAATTATATATTTCTTTCAGATTTAAATAATGTATTTCATTCTCAATTGAATAAATTTGAATTAATTAATACATATACGATTGAATGAAATTGGCTTTAAAAAGGATTTCATAAATAGCAATAAAATGTCATGCAAATATTTAAAGTATTTTCGAAACAAAAGTATTTTTTGACCGTAAAGGTGTTTTTTTTTTTTTTTTTTTTTTTTTGCGTTGTCAATATTCATAAAATATATGCAGCATACAAATGCTGCAACATGTTTTAATATAAATAGAGTAAAAATGAATATAGAAGCATTATATGTGAATTAAATGCTTCTTGAATTTGTTATTCAAATTCTTCCTTTATTAAAAATCCGAATATGTTTTAATATTTCTATAAGTTCTGCATATTTGCTTGTCTCTTTATCATTTTAAGCAAAACTCGGTTTACTGTGATACATTGCTGGACCTATATTTACCCCTATTTAATTTTTAATAGAATATAATTCATTTACTTAATATTTTTGTTATCAAATTAATCACTTATTAATTTAGTTACTCAAAAATTTTAAGATTTGAGGCTTTTGGTTGAAACAAAATATTAGTGCGGCATTTTGTTCGATTTCATTTTCCTTTATTTTCTGGACTCTACGGGCCTTTTTGTGACACATTTAATAACATTTTGAATTTATTTAACTTGATTGGGATAAATAAATATTTTTTTGACTGTTGGATAGAAAACGCGTTTGACAGACTACTGCGGATTCCATTTTTTCTGAAATCGGGCATTTTATGAAGAAAATTAGATTTACATTATCAAATACTGTGCATGCAAAATATTCTGTCGGAAGACAAAAGACAATAGATCCAAGTCAAACTTATCAAGAGAAACAAAAGTTCATTTTGAGTGGAAATTCTTCAACAGCGAAAATTTTAGGCAGATTAGTATTAAGTACACATCGAGGAACAACGACCAGAGTACTTTCTGTAATGATTACATAAATTATTCAAGTGGAAAACTTGAAAACGCATGCATTGTTATTTAAGAAAAAATAGGATCGCAATAAGTTTGAAAATATATTAAAATCTACGTATTTTTTTCATAGAGTATACATAATTTCCCTACAGTATTTTTAACAGTTTTCGATCATCTAATCTTACGATTTGAAAAATTCAGAGGAACATTATGTAATATTTCATAATCAGTGTGATTTGTAAATGTTAAAGAAAAACGACTAAATTATTATAAATATATATATTTATAAGTAAAATATAAGTATTATTTTAACTCACCAATATTTTAAACAATAAATGGAGGGAGTGAAGCTTTAAGTTTGCAATATTTTTTCTATATTACTGAAGAAGCTATTTTCTCTTCGAAAAGTTCAGAAACTGAAAATTTCTGTCTTACATTTATCTTTTTTTCATATTTCAATAGCAGTAAAACTTTGAGATATAAATGCAATAATAACTTTCTAAATGATTTACGAAGGACATATAATATTGATAACATTTTGCCTGACGAGTGAAAATTAGGTAACAGAAATGTAATTTCATCTGAATTTCAAACTGATTCATCAAATGCACATTAATTCATTTCAAACTAAATAAAAAAGTGCATTCAAAATTCCTTTTTCGAAAACAGTCAGCCATACGAATATATCATGTTTTAACTAAATATATAACAAAAACGCAATTTGCAGAATAATCTCCATATTTAAATTAACTTAATTCTTCTTTGTACGAATAGAAACTGAAAACTACAGCTTGCTGAATTACATATATCTAAAATATTAGCACTGCTCCTCCACAGAAAATGAAAGTAGAACTACCACGCAAAAATTAACTGCCCTTCCCTACAATGCATTAGTGATAATACAGACACATTAGTAGGCTGCATTCCTAAAAAGACTGCTATGAATCAGTTTCCACCCACCCAACAGCAATAAACTACATTCACCCCTAGCAACAATTCCACAATAGATTTTTCCTCTTTTTTTTCCAAAGAAAAAATGTAACGCCTCCCGTCATACATTTCGATTAGACTCAGCAACATTCCGGCTTAGCACAGAGAAAGCAATTATTTTAATTCAGAGAGGTAACTTTTTTGTGCCTTCTGCTCTCTTTCCTAAATCTGGGTGAGTGTATAATTTTCAAAAAAAAAAAAAAAATCACAAGAAAATCCTAATCTACTGAGCACTCCGCTATAAACTGTTTTTTTTTTCTAACTCATTTTCGTAAAAAAATATGTATCTTACCTCCCCGTTGTTATCGGAGACTGTGGTGAAGAGAGCGTAATTAGCGCAAACGTAAATAACTGTAATTATTTAGATGCAAAGAGTTTTTAGAGCATTTATAAATAATGGTAAATAGTTGTAGTAGCGACGTTTGGTGCATTAGCATGTTACTCACGTAATCCCATAACGGTGTACATGCAATTAGTGACAACACACAGGTCAAAGCGTTCTTAACAGGCTTCTGTCCCTTGAAAAACGAATTGACGCTTTTCATCAGTACAAGTGCTTGAACTGTATAATAATTACTTAGTTGTGTTGGGAAGAAACTTGATGAACGCTTCTTTCTTAATAGAGTGGAAAAGCGTATGCTGTTCCAGAAAATTCAAAAAGCCTGTAATTATCCAGACATTTGTTTATGAAATAAAATTGTAAATATTATGAAGAGATAATATTATGTTTAAACATGAATGTGAATATGCAGAGATGGGGGAAGGGATTGGCAGGTGAAGTTTTGAAAATTTAAATATGGGAAGTTATCCAGATTATGTTTGTTTGGCTAAATTGAAAATATTTCAGATAGTAAAAATATTCATAGTTTAATTTATTAACGCCCCATTGTAATTCACCACTTAGGTTATTTTGACACGCACCTCGTAATTTTGAACCGCAGTCAGATGACGAGGAATACACTTGAACTGCCACTCTTTCTCCACACCACAGCAGGTGAACGGTGGGATTTGACGAATTTAACATGAAACAGGCCGGCTTACACGGCGGTTCTTCGGTGGAATCGGGTCTCGAACCTGAAACCCATTTTCGCAATATTGTTTTAGAAATCAGTTTGATATTAATGCAATTGGATGTCCCAACAGTCTTAAAAAGTTAAATCGAAAAAAAAAAAAAATGGTTCGAAAATTAAATTGTTAATTTCTAATCGTTTCTTTTATAAATAAGGTGTTGGTAATTGCATTGAATATTTTTTTAATATCCAAACAAGCGTTCTACCTGCGTATTTAATGAAACCACGTCTAGCTGCTCAGCAAATGAACAAGTAACAAGTAAAACAGCTAAATCAATTAAGTTTTAAAATTCTGAGTGAAATTCAAATTTGAAAAACTCTAATTTAAAATGTTTATCTAATATTATATGGGTATGTATTAATATTAATTTTCATTAATCAATTAATCTTCAGTATTATTTTCATAATAAGTCTTTCATATATCATATCTAGAATATTCATGCTGAAATTTTAGACAAGAAATATAAGAACTAAATAATGACAAAGATGTTTTGAGTACTAGATTGTTCCCCTGCCACGGTAAATTACAGCAATAACAATAAATGTAGCAATATTAGAACATCAAATAGTCCCATAAGGGCGTAGACTTAATTACTGCTACTGAACCAAGTCCCACCATGCCAGTTAAAGAGGTTTTAACAGGTTTGTGCCTCCTAGAAAATGAAATGGGTCATTTCATCAGAAGAGTCACTGAAACTGGACAATAATTAACAAGTTATGCTGCTACAAACTTTATGCATGCTATATTAACAATACAGTGAAAGGTAATAAAGAAATTTTAGTTAATTCCAAAAAAAACAGTATATATCGAAAATTATTTTGTTAAATTTGTCATTTAAACCAGCTAATTTTGTAAACATTTCAAACAAAAACAGGATGTATGCTTCCCAAAGGATTTTTCACTAAATATGTTCTTGTTTCTTCATTTAAAGAAAAGGTTAATTGGTGAAAAAATGGAGATATTCCTATTGTTCAAACACATAGGTAATTCGCAAGATCTATAGCGATGTTTGACACTATCTAATGTGGCTCAGATTCAGCCCACTACTCATTAAATTAAAGGCAGTAAGAGTGTGTTAAAAATCTTATATTTAATTCTCATATCTCATTATCATTAATTCTCGTGTCTCATTATCATTAATTCGCATATTATCATTGATTCTCATATCTCATATTAATTCACATATCACATTAAATCTCGTAATAATTCAGAATATTGTTGAAATCTTGCTTTCCAGCGCATTTAGTTCAGTAGTAAGAAAAATCGTTTTACAGATAGTTCTGATAGATGTAAAATGGAAGTCTCGTCAACGACGTCTAGTCGTAGCGACACATGTGACGAGTATTTCGCAACTTAAGATATAAAATCCAAGATACCGGAAATGGCAAGAATCTTGATGATTGTTCAGTAAGGAGACGAGTTCTGGACAACTTTCTAAAAAGACTTTATCCTTTTTTCAGATAAACAATAAAAAGCCTGGAAATAGAGTTCTAGTCAGTATTGAGCCAAATACTGAGTCAGTAAAAATTCTTTTTACTGACTCAGTTCAAGCAAGTAGTCAGTTGATAGTAACAAACGATTTCCGGAGCGAAGTCTCTCTCCTGCGAGTTAAGAGCTTTATGCTGTCATGGTTATTCATTATCGATTTTCAGCTTGTGAGTGGCTGTTCACTGTAAGTGATATTTTTGTGTGCATTTCGGCTGAATTTTGTTTTTCTAATTTTCGTGCTGAAAAAAGTCTGATTATTAGTTACTGGGCCTATTGAATTGAGTTCACCTTATTCCGATTGCATCGTATCTTGATTTCACGTAATTTTAATTTGCTCCAAAAATTGAACTCTTGAATAATAGTTTTACATTGCAAGAGCTGAATTCCGACAAATTCTATTATATTTTTTATCACAAATTAACTGAATTTTAGAGGGGTGTAATTCATATAAATTATTATTCAGATGAGAGTCTTAATGACTAATATTTTTTTTATTTACAGAGCAGCATTTAAAGTAAATAAATTCATCTCTTTCAAAGTATTTTGTAAAATTATGATACTGCTTAAAATGTATATAAATAATTACTGAGAATAACTTAATTTAGCATAGCATATGTACCATTCTGACATTTTAATCAATATAATTTGCCAAACAGAAAAATAGCAGCAAAAAAAGTGTGCGAACTGATCCACATATTCCATACAGTATGTTCTTAACAAATTACTATTTACTACAACTAATTATATTATTTTAAATGTGAAGAAATTATCAAAGACTATGGAAGTAAATGTTTATAAAACCCACGTGTTTACTATTACACTATGCAAATTACTATACTCCATAGTCCTTTTTAATATTGTAGTTTAAGATGAGCAAAATAATCTTGTTAATGATTGCATAAAAAAAGCGCTGATATATTTTTTTTTCGTGCATCATTATCTATTTCAAATATTCCATATATTTATTGTATGTTGATAAACACTCCTGTATCATAATACAGTAACTCAAATAAACTTTTAATTCGATTTATTATTCTTCCTAGGTATTATCAAGAGGGGTTTCAGCATGAAATGAAGATAAAGAGCAATATGTACAGCAGTTTTTTTGAAGAAAAACCTGTGCGCTTTTTTAAAAAAAAAATTAAGAAATGAATTTTTCTCTCATTATTAAACGATCACTTTTAAAAAATTGCTGCTAACAAGTGTTTTTTTTAAATAACAACTGAAATTCTTGAAATATCACTAATAAAAAGAAATAAATTTAATTTCACATGTGTATTAAGTTATCTAAACCTATATTACAGTTTTCAGAATTAAATACTTGTTTCAGTTCTGAGTAAAAAAAAGAACCTATTGTAGAGAATAAAACAATACAAAATGTTAGAAACATTTTTTCATATATTGCTTTGTATCTGTAATATGGTTTCTCTATCAAATCATATTCTCAGGGGCTTTATGATAAGGTATAGGCTTTAGATCAGGTTTGTTCTGTATTCAAAATATTATTCAACAGCAGAATGATAATATGTCATGACGAAAGCCTTGAGATCATGCGACGTGGAAGTTTGGAGAGGGGAACTTCAAGCTCAAGTGTCATTCTCGTCATCCAACCAAGTTTCAAAATAATGGGATCCTGCCTAAAGTAGCCCATGTTTTGTTTCGAAATGGAAGATAAACATAACTTTAAGTAAACGTTCTCACATGTGTGAACATAATTAGGTAAGGATGTTTTTGGATAATGCCAAATAACTGGTTATAATAATTTTTATGGCTAGATTTATAATACTTTTAGTCAAACTTTGTCATATTTAAAATTTATTTTGACGTCCCAAGAAATGCTGAATGTTAAAAAAGTTAGTTAATTGAAACAAATTGTTCATATTCTATTTTTATAGATTATGTTGTTACATAAATACCATTAATCTTATATAATTGTGATGTTTTACTATCAAAAGTATCAACATAATATAGAGAATGAAATAAAACCAAATGTTATAGCATAGTGTTCAGATCTTTATTCAGATCTTGAAGAGAAAACTTCAAGTAATAGAATTATAGTAGAATCTTAGCATTCTAAAATGTCGTATTCACCCCCATTCAGCCTCGCCTCGCGTCTCTATTATTCTTCCCCTGTCATATCCAGCGATCATAACTCATTTCCATACATGCAATCAACAGGATATTGACTGCAAATTTGACTTGTTCTACCTCTTGAATTGAACAGGGGTTCAATTGAATCCAGTCCTTGAAGTTCTTCGGAGACAGATCTAGATGATAGCACAAACATGGAATATTTGAGCAGGAAATTCGTTGAGGTTTCTGCGAGACTCTCTGATGCTCCATTTACTCAGTCGGCGTTCTCTTCCCCGAATTGCCAATGAATTTCCTCAGTTGGCGTGCTCTTGTATAATAAAGAAGGAACAACAACCTGAACTCTTGACGGAGCATATTAATCGTTCTCCCGTGCGAAACAGCTTCCTCAATTTCACAATTAAAAGGCTGCACAACACTTCAGCAATTTTCACTTGGATTGAGATATTTCACCCTTAATAATAGGTGTTTTATTGTCACGGCATATTTTGAACTGCGTCAATTACACTGTTTACGAGAGAAATAAAGATTGCCAATGAGGACATTGAATTAAAGAGTGGGGTATAATGTTAGAAAATATTATGGGCGCAAAAATAGATTACTGTCTATTAATAAAACTATTTAAATCACTCAAAATTGCGTGTGTTCACATCCTTGAAAGCTTAGGAATAGAGATTATTTTAACAAAACTGGCACTCATTTAACTAAATTGGTTATTATTATTATTATTACAAAACTTCCTTCATGTTAATCTGAATATGCAGCAGTAAAATATATCAAGCTAATAGCTTCGTGCAAGGATGTGCTAAGGACACTGGTTGAGAAAATTATTCTTTGATTCCTTAAGAAAGAGCATAAAACGTACATCTTCATTGTACAACCTTGAATTTGGTAGATTTGTACTTTCATACGGAATTATTTCGCATGATTTGGGAAAAATAAGCATCAAGAAATTTAAATTTTTCTTAGTAATCAATATTAAAATGAAATTTTGCATCTGCAGTACAACATTGTGACTATTCCGATAATGTAAAACTGTGCGCAAGAAAATTGAATTTATTTGAAAAAATACTGACAATAAAGAAATAAATTTAGTGTTCTTATTACATAATAAAAAAATAGGACTCACTTTCATCTGAAAAAAAATTAGTAAACGAAAAATAGTTAAACACAAATATTATTTTTTGAAATAATATTATCATGAATCAACACATTATCATGAATTAACAAATCAGAAGCAAACACTCTTTATTGAAGCGAACTTTACAAGATAAAGTAAACCCTAATCAATTAATTGTTCTAATTAGCTACACTATATAATACATAAAATTATTGAAATACACAGACTTGAAAACAATAGGCATAACAATGGAAACAGATTGATTTGCTCAAAAAATTAAATAAAATTACAATTAACACCCTCTTTTTTTCTTTGTACCGTTATCCAATTTTCTTTGATTATATATGCTGAGTCCTGATGTTTTATCGAGAAAATAAAAGACAAATGATCAAGAAATGAAAGAGTGCTTAATTTCAGTGCCGAATATAAATATTTTTTAATTGTGTAAGGAGTATTTAAGCAAAGAGAGTTATTCTAAATAAGAATAATTTGGAATTATATCAACTCTCAAATAATATTTTAATACACAAATATTATAGAGTATATTCATGTGGTTCCACAATCTTCATTCCATTATATACCAAATTAATTTACTCATTACTTTATACTTAATTACATTATATACTTACAAATATACTTTAATTATATAATTTACAAATATCCGAAAAATCAAGTTTCACTCAGTAGTTTTTTCTTTTGTAAAATCGGGCGGGGGGGAGAATGTACATAAATATTTAACACATCACATACTGAATACCTATGAATATTTTTTCAATCTTACTTACATATGAACTGGTCATTTAAATAAAAACCAATCTATATTGTACTTAGTTTAACATGTTATTGGAAAAAATCTGCTAAAGTACAGTATTCCCGCCAAAGATGATTAAGGCTCCAATTTTTTACCCAACAGAAAGGAGGTCAGGCTTAGGAGAATTTCGACCGATTATTTCAAATGATTCTATTTGTTTTCTTTATGTTTGATGCATTTAAAATCAAATTTTGTTAAGTAATCGATTTTTTGAATGAATTCTGAAGTATTTTTAAATTAAAAGAAAACAGACTAAAGGAAATTTTTTTAAAAAAAATTCTAATCTGCGTTGCGTTACCCCAACTGGCGTAGGAAAATCAGACATGTGCGTTACGCCAATTGGCGTTGAAAGTTCGAGCGTGATTGCTGAAAACTGCGTTTTCATTTACATTAAAAGTTTAAAAATTATGTTTATAATACTGTTGTAGCTATCTCAATCTCGATCAATAAATAAACTGGATTTGACGGGACTTGATTTGCTGTTTTGTTTTATTTTCAGTAAACAATGTAAATAAATTGTTTTCACGTTAGTTGCGTGTTTTTGTTATTAAACTGCATTTGTTATAAATGTTTCGTATATGCTTATACTTTTAAATGTATCGTTTTTAGGTTATGTTTAATTTTTTTATTTGTTATTATTTGATAGTTTTTCATAAATATACATAAAATCTTTCACATGAACAGAGTTGCGGGCTACTAATATTTTTTAACGTACACTCAGTTTTACCACTGTGAAATAAGGTCAGCGATGGTGCTATATGACATTGTCAACATGAGAGTAGTAGAAAAAATTTAATAGCTAATTATGCAAACAATTTTTTTTTGATAAAATCTCGTTCTTCCAGAAAAATCACCTATATAGATACATTTAAAAACCAAAAATAATAAATATAAATACATAAACAAAAAAAGAAAAGAAAAGAAAAAAAAACAGTGTGATTTGAACTGAGCATCCACAACGCAAGCGTCATTCATGTTGTTCTGACCACTATACTGCACTGCATACACTTCGAAGTGGAAGTTGAATACACTTCTTCTAACAGTTATAAAAAAATGTTTTTTGTGTGTAAAATCACATTTCTTAGCGAAAGAATATAAACCTTTGAAAACAAAATTTAATATAAAATTTGATGCAAATCGTTAGCTTTGCATTTGTAACCAAAAAAAAAAAAATGAAAAATTGATGAAACTGGTTTCAGCAAATTATTTGTTTAGATCCCTATTAAATCAATAAATTTACCCTTCATAATTCATATGCCCTTTTATTTAAAAAAATACCGTGCAATAACATATGAAAATTCAGAAACATTTCAACTGCCAATGTCACTGATTAAAAAAATCGTTCATTTATATGCTAAAAGAAATATATAGCAAAGTTTCAATCCTAGGTTACATTTTTAGCACTAAAAGCATATTTGCACATTTTTTTATTTATACACAAATATTTTGAACAAAGCATATCACACAAAACTGCTTTAACTACAACGGCTATACCTTGCATACGCGAATCTTTATGTAGATAGATAGATACAAATATGTAAGATCTTTAGACAACAGCTTAATCCAATCATTACAGGCATTCTACCATGACAAACGATTTAGACTTACGTAAAAGTACGATACCTCCGAAACCGTTACCTAAAGATTTTTCGGTAATTCGCAAAATCGTTTCGCAAAAGAATGGCTCGGATGAAGACAAAACACAAAACATCAGCTAGAATAAAATGTCCCTAAGGTATCCATTGCTAAAAGCAGCTGGGGCTAGACTTAAAGCTCATCTGGGTTCTAGGACATCCATACACCGAGCATTATGATATCATGGGTAGGATTAGGAATACCCACTCAATACGTATCCTACACTTTGTCTCGCTTATTGAGATAGCTGTGTTTTAGGGGCCACCTGCTTCTATAGCTTCATTAATCATTGCAGATAGATGGGTGCAGCTATCAATTTGTTGCGACAGAAAGTACGCACATATCTACGCTTGCTATTTAAGTCGAAGGTGGAATTTTCATTGAAAAATCAGGTCTTTAAGGAATGAGAGTTTTACTGGATGGCTTGATATAAATATTTTTATTTGTATGAATATATTATCCTCGCTTCTTGCTGCTGACAAATAAAGAAATGCAAAATATCATTGCAATTTTTTAATGAAATTACTTACAATAAGATTTAAATATATTATTAAAAAACAATATGAGCAAAAGATCATTTAATTTAATAAGTATTTTCTTGATAACTCAAATCAAAATAATGAAATTGTTCCTTAAAAACTACTATATAAAATGTCTAAGGAAAGGAAGGAAAGTAAATGGAAAGTAAATCTTTCTTGAAGCAGAATTTTTTTTAAACTTTTCTTTTGTGTGTTTTACAATTTTGATACAATATGTTGTGCTATGTTTCGATACACTAGTTTTCTCTTTTTACAATTTTAGATTTGTAAAATAGTTTCTAAATTAAATATGGGCATATAAGCCAGACGGCTTCTTTCTTTTATCAATAAAATTAAAATATCTTAATTTAAAATGATCCATATTAAAAGTTGAGAAGAGAAACAATATTTGGACCTGTTCAAAGCTTAGTGAATAAACACAGTCACATTTTATATTTAGATATAGAAATAAATAAAAATTTTACAGCAAATTACATTTTGATAAAAAAGAATAAAATGTTACAATCATAAAAATGAATTTATAGTTAATAATTGATGAAAATTTAAATATAATTAATAAATAATTATGAAAATACAGAATAAAAGTTGTTAAAAACTTAAAACGAAAAAGTAATAAAATTATGATTTATTGAAGCATGATAAAAGAGCAACTATTCCTTTGATTGAATTTCAAAAAAACTTTTTTATAATAACCTTGTTATCGATAAAGAAAATACTTAAGCTTCATTAATTTAAAAAGCTTTTTTTTAAAAAAAAACTTATTGAAGAATTTTCAACTAGATTTAATAAATACAAATTTAGCAAAGACTGCACGTGTAAATATTCATATTTAAATATTCTATAAGATTTGCAGATTTAAATTGTATTAATTATCCTGTTTCTTGTAATTGAATTGTATAAATTTTGATAGGTATAAGATTTTAAAAATTATAATTAATAGTTTTATAATTGTATTTGATATTTTTGTATTTATAAATAAACTCAATAAAAGAAATATATTTAATTTAAAAAGGTTATTTCTACAGAATTCACACATCCAGAAAAGTAATTATTTTAACCAATTATCAGAAAACCCTCATTAATTTAATGATTTCATATCAAAGAAAATGTTCATATTGTATTTAATATTATCTTAAACTGAAAGAAATAATATTTAAATTTTGATCGCGCATTCCTTAGGATGAATTATATTCGTTTTTTTTTTTTTATTTATTAAGCTATGATTTAACGCCAGTTCATCCGAAATAGTTTAAACTGATGTTGAAAACTAAAAAGATAGTTTGTTCAGGAAATTTGAAAAATTTTCACATTAAAAAAATTTTTTTTGTTATTTACCATGAAATGCTTTTGCAGTCAGATTCTAATTATTTTTGCTTCCTACAGGTAAAGTATAGTTGAAACAATTTTCCTTTCAATAACAAAAAAGAATAACACATGATCAAACAGCATGTAAAACTCCCATTACCCTCCTTTTGATTTCATTTTAAAGAAAAATTTAAAGCAACAGCGATGCAAGATTTCAGTGTATTTTTAGTTTGCATAGAAAGTTAAGGTAGTGAATAATGAAAATACTTCCCTAGTAATTCTTTTACTGAGCCTCGGCTGAACAGAAAAGAATATGATGAAAAGTTACGACTTCGCATTTTCAAATCTGAAGAATGAAATCAAAATCTCAGGAGAATGAAAATTCACCTTCCAGTATATAGTATTCGAAATTAAATAACTTTTCCCGTTACATTTTCTCAGAAAAGATGAATTTTAGTACAAAATTTTCCTCACATTTTCCGGCAAAACTTTGCTTTCTGAAAGTAGAATACTTTGAAAATCGGGTAGTAAAATATTCAGTGTGATGTTGTCAGTGGATATTTTTTGTCTACATTAAATGTAAGTTTGCAACTCGTTTTAAAAATATTATTCTGACTTCAAAGAAATTAGCTGCAAAATGTATGATTTTCATTCGCATCTGAGGTACTAGAATAGCAAATAACAATTAGATTAATTTTAGTTAAAGGACATTCTACAAATATCATGCAAAATGCGGAAGTGCGATATTTAAATATTCGCTTTATAGTAAATACTAATCTTAGATGTTGTTGCAAGTAATATTATTCTTTTTTTAGAAAGTATCACTCAAATTCATTTTTGTGAAAATATATACTTTTTATGAGATAACCAAAGAAATTTGCTGCTAGAGGACTGCTGGCTGGAGTTCCTTTTCATAACTAATTCAATGAAGGAAAAAAAATTAAGAAAACCCGAATAAGATTCATGGTTTTTTAAGATTACATTATTTATTGTTAAATGGAACATTTTAGATTTTATATATCCGAGGAGAAATAATAAAGAGCGAGCTTAAATTTACTTAAAATCTCTTAACAGTAAATCCTAAATTATTTATTAAGTCACTTGCATACAAAATAATTTACATGTTTAAACTATTTTTATTGATTCATTAATTTAAAATGTCTTCACCAAGAGCACTAATATTTCGTAAAAGTAAAATTATATTAAAAATAAAATCAATATTAAGATAGATTGATTCATTTATTTAAATAAGACAAAAACTTAAATTATATAAACGTATATCATTGAGCTGTATGAGTGCAGTTAGTACAATCTAGATTAATTTAGTTTGGCTAGAATTATGTTCTATTTTTTAACTACATGCAAGTAGCTACTAGACAGATTTAATAGTTTTCAGCCTGCATTGTATAACAAGAAGGATAATTGAATCATCTTTTGGTGAAACTTCCACAAACACGAGTAACACATTTTTGTGAAAATGTGCACTGGTTTTAAAATAATCATAAAAGTTTACAGCCAGAGGACTGCGAAATGGAGTCCCTTTTCATAACTTATTCAATAAAGTGGGAACAATTTTCAAAATCAAATCTAATTCAGAATGTTTTTTTAGAACTATATTGCTTAGTGTTACATGGAATAGTTTTGATTTTATATAAACGAGGAAAAATAATAGTGAATTTAAAGATTAATTTCTCTCTTAAGTATTTAAAATCTCTTAATTAGGAATCAGACATTATTTAAGTACAATCTTTTTTCTTTGTTTTTAAAGTACCAATAATAACACATTTTTATGAAAATATATACTGGTTATGAGATAACCATAGAAGTTTTTTTCCAGCGTATAGCAAGCTGTAATTCATTTTCCTAAACAATTCAATAAAAAAAAAAATTCAAAAGCAAACCTGAATGAGAGTCAAGATTTTTTAAAAACTACATTGTTTATTGTTAAATGAAACATTTCACATAGCCGAAGGGGAAATAATAAGTAAAAAGTGAGTTTAAAGTTTAATTACTTAAAAATAATTAATTAATTAAATAATTATTTAAAAACTCTTTGACGCTCTTAATTATTTAAAACTCATAATTAGTAAACATAAATTATTCAAAATAATTGACACGAAAAAAAATTCCTTTTTTCCAAAACTACATTATTTATTGTTAGATTGAATTTTTTTATGAGGTGTGAATCCATGACGTTTCTTGACCATCAACTGTATCATCTTTCACCAAGTCAGGTACGGGGCATGAATTGTAGATGCTAATATATCAATCAATCTTACCATCTAATTAAATTTTAAAGTGATGACATTTGCCTTCATTTGAAGGCTTGAAGTTTTCTAACGCAACAATAATGAAATCAACTTTTAAAGTAATTTATAAAATTCTTCACAAATGATGGAAATGTAAAGCTTTAATTGGCAATCTATATAATCGTTTTCAGAATCCAGCTCCATTTATTGAATCCGATTCTGAATTGTAACATATCTGAGACATCTTCTGTTAAAACCCTCACAAAACGCTAACGGAAAATATTTGACCCAAGACGATATTTTACCAATAATGAATCCATGACGCTACTTTGATCTTCAATTCTATCATCTCTCATCAGGTAAGATGCGGTGAGAAATTTTGGATGCTAATACATCAATCAACTTGCCATCTAATTAAAGTTAAAAATGATGTCATTCGCCTTCAGTTGAATTTTTGAAGTTTTCCAACGCAGCAATAATAAAATCATCATTTATACTAATTTAGACAATTTTTCACAAATGATGGAAATTTAAAGCTTTAATTGGCAATTTATTGAAACGTATTCTGAATCCAGCTTCATTTACTCGATTCAATTCCGAATTAGTAACCCTAGAAGTACTAGAATTGCTCGAGAGAATTCAATCGAGAAAACGAAAACTTCACTCTTGATTAGAAGATTTCCTCTTCGAAATTTAATCACTTGTATTCCATGTCCGGTAAACGAGGGTTTTCTGTCCTTGAAGCCTACATAATGCTGATTTCAACGACATCTCAATAACCTCGTAATAAGAGCTCTTAAGTGTATTGTAAAGTGAGTCAAAAGCAACTATTGTATCTTAGGTTAATGTTTGATTATTGCAGTCGGTCAATCCAATGACGTTCCGTTAGAAGTGCATGCTGACGGTCTTGGTCAGCTTAGTGTCAGTTACACTTAATGGGAACCATCAATTAACATCCGGGTCTTAAGAGCCCTCCCTGTTAACTGTCCTTGAAGATCATGATAAATGATGTTTCTCGCACATAACACCTGACTTTCGCCTTCATTGGATTTAAGTGATATTAAAGCTCCAGGGAAATTGAGCTTTAAAGCTCTTCCAATTAAAATTAATAAGCGAATTGGCTTATTAAAGCAGTGCCGAACATTATATAGAACACACCACCACTCATTATTTTCGGAAACCACTTCAAAATGGGGTTTATTCTAATTCGATTTTGTAAAATTTATTTTTGTCCTTAAGCATAATAAGGCAAGTATTTAATAATTGAAATGAATTTGTCTTACAATTGGCATCGAATGCAAATAAGAAAACGATGCAAGTATTTAAAAATTAAAATGTATGAGCAATAATCTTACTTTGAATTTCTTTTATTGTAAAAATTAATCCTTCTACGGGAAGTTGAATTGAAGCGTTTTACCTATGTTATTAACTTTAATAAAGGCAAAACCCCTTGTAACAAAATATATTTGTTATGATCTTTGAAATGGAAGGATATATTTAATAAAAGTAAAAAGAATAGAACATTGATGCGGAGAACCTAAAAATTTGTTTAAGATTTTCGATTTTATATATGTTTAAGAAAGGCTTAGGTTAAGTTTATATACATGAAGATTAAAAAGAAATATCAGTATATAAGTGACAGAGTAATAAATTATTATTATTTAAAGATGGGCTTTATTATTCATACAAAGCCTTTATGAAATAAAAGATATATTTAGGGTTGCCAGTAAAGCTATTCTGAAAATAGTAATAATAGTTACAATCCTGAGGAAAATGTTACATTGAAACTAATATAGTTTATAAAAAATGTATTTTTTAATAAAATTCTCTCTGATAAAAAATAATTATCAAACTTCCGATAATACTAAATAACTGTCAGAAATATAGACAATTCTTTGCAAACCCAAAATATTATTTTATCTCTTTCAAATCAATATAGAGTTTTAAAAAAAAATTTAAAGGTATATTGAATGCGCCAGGCTCACTAAAGTTCTAGCTATGATTTTTCTTCACATTTGTAATTGTTGGATTTTAACTTTCTGCAGTATTTTCAAATATTATTTGATAGAATTGAGAGAAAATAAGCTATTGTATTTTAATACCGTGGCTACATTCATGTAAACAACAATAAACAAAATAAATAAAAAACAATAATTATGTGAAGATCATTCTATAATAATCATCTACATTAAATTAAAGATATCTAATTTACTTAAGGTTCCAAATCTTACAAAACCAGATACAAAATTGTGTTTTATATTAATTACGCTTCAAAACAAATAACAAATAAAAACTTTTGCAAGTAGCTTTAGTCATCATTTTTTTACTTTTTATTATACAGCAAAATTATATGATAATAATAGTAATATTTTGCAGTAGTTATCGACAATCAAATATATGCAAAACTTTCCAAATTAATATTTAAAATACGTTTAACATTTATAAAACAAAGCATTTTCATATTTCTATTTATTGAAAAAGGCATTGAAAAACTTCTTTATCTTTCTAAAATAATATCAGGCATTAGAAAGAGTCATGTTATACTTCCGACCGTAACTGACTGTTTACATGTTACTCTGACCGTAACTGATTGCATGTTAAATTCCTTATATGACGTATAATAATTACTCATTTATTGTCTTGCAAAAGTAAAACTGTCCTACAACTCTAATCCATTTCATTATACAACAACCAGGAATAGAATAGAATAAAAGCAAAAGTATGGAGGGAGAAAACATTGTGTAACAAGTAATAAATTGACTAAAGGTTATTGCTACACTCATAACATATCAGTCTTCCATCTATCCGAATTCCGTATACACTTTCAAATATATGGATAGTGTCATCTTCGAAGTATCATCTCTTGAGATCATCTTAATTAGCTTCATGCTGGTCAAGTTCCTTCATAAGAGATCGAATGAAGATAATCTATTTGTCATATATATTGAACATTTCAAAGTTCTTTTAAATATATGTTTAGATTTCCTGCCTGTCTGGGAAAATATTTGGAGATTATTACCCATTTTTAAAATTTAAGGGCAGTGGAAGAAACTGGATTTGAATCACACAATACTACTACACATCATACTATCAGCTTAGAGAACAGATAGATTTGCCGGAAGTTATAAAATATTTATCTTATTCTGGGTGCAATAATTTTCGGCCTCAAAGTGCCGTTCAAATAAAAGCAGGCTTGTTATAAATTAAAATAAATGTCATCATTAAGTAAATTCTTTCAAATAAAATTAAGCTTGTTCTATTTAAACGAAGAACCCATTCTCGCCAGAAAGAAAGTTTGACAAATCAATTGTTGAAATTCGTGGCTAGTAAATCTGCTATGAATAGAATATGTAGTACAGAATATAATGAATTATTTTCCTATAATTGTTATGGCAGAACTCTAGATTTAATTCTTATGGTACTCCACGGTCAAAATTAAAACAACTAGTATTCTACAAACCACTTCACAATGGCTGACATCTCAAAATCTTGAATTAAATGATCAACGATGATTTTTCGCTCTCTGTTAAAGATTAAAAAAACTCAAATCTCCTGAAAGTTTTCATAATTTTTCTCAACAAATGGAGAGTATTCGGTCCAAGCAGCTATATTTCATTCAGAGGAAATTCATGAATTATTGCTATCGCATTCTATGGAGTTTCTTTTAAAAACAGTTTCGATAATCAACATACCGTTTTGTAAAATCATTGAAATAGCGATTTGTTTGAAATTTTGTACTTTATATTGACTTGTCTATATAGATTAAATTTTCAGTATCTTTATAAAAATACAAATAACTTATCCTTGTACACTAAAAACTCCTATAATCTTTGAATAAAGCCTTATTATAATGTTAATTATTTGAGATTAAGGCTTATATAAATAGTATTCTTAAAAGAACCCTCTATATTCCAATTTTATAACTAATATTTTATTGTAGATAAGATAATGGTATATTTTGAATAATATGTGTTCGAATTTCTACATCGATTGGTCTATTACTTGCAATTGCTCGAATGCTCCGAACAAAACAAGTTATTTCATGACCATGTTTTATGTTTTATTCTGATTCTTTTATTGAATACCAGTAGTCAGTATCATACACATGTATATTGTTTTTCTATTTACAATGACATCCGAGGTCCCAAAATTTTTAATTGCCGTATTCCATGAAGTTCTGATACCCCTCATCATTTCACTTTCCCTCACATTCATCCAGATATTTCCTCTTTCCTAGCATCTACGTTTATGCAGTACTTGAAATCAATAGGGTTTGTCCAAAGCCCTCTTGGTCTGTAGGGAGACGAGCAGTTTAATGTAAAGTCTGAAACAGAATATACATCCAGATAGTTGGTCATATCTTCCGGGATTCCAATCTGTTTCCCGAGTGGTTGCAGAAGCCGAAGCTCTTAACTTACTCAAATCCTCTAACGTCACTGGCATTTAGTAAATAATCGATTATCAAATATACGACGCAGTAGATAATTAAACCCGAATAGTATAGTTATATTCAGTGCATAATCCTACTTATTAATTTGACAGTGATGAGCGAAGCATGAATGAGAGAAATTAAAGGAGCTTCTCTAGTTTTCTTTATTAGCTTTATTAAACTCCATCTAATGTAGTTTCGTCTTTTGTCTTCGAACAAAGTAGAGAGGATATGTAAAAGGATGCATATTTGAGAACTGAGACTTAATACTCAAATATTACTGAGATCAGAAAATATTTAATGGAGAGTATGCCTTTTTGGAAGAAACGTACTGCTTAGGATGCTTAAAGGAATTAACCAAATAACTTTCGAAATTGTCAACGTAGTCACTGTTTAATACTTTTTTAAATACGTATCCAATTTGCAAGTTTCAGATGAATTAATTATTTGAAAATTCCTACGCTTATATCTTAATTATATTTATCATATCGTAGCTCTTAATATCGTATATCTGGAGGACCTAACTCTTCTCTGCAGGATTTTTTCTTTCTTTGAGAAATAAATTAGAGCAATATAATTCAAGCTCAGGGTTTAAAAAATATTTAAAATATCCTGGTATAAATATATAATATAAAGTAATTTTAAAAATATATGGTGGAAATATCCATTACATGTTAAGCTCTGTACAAAAACTTCAATGCCTCTCTGTTCTAAATTTCTAAACTTATCAACGCTTTTATTAACAAAAAGAAAATCTGAATTAAGTTAAAAAAATATTCAAGAAATCGTACGTTTCTTCGAACCACAATAAACAGCGAAACGAAGTTCAAAGACGATATAATGGTTGTGACTGATATTTTTGTACGTTACGGCAGTTACGTTCCTTATCATTTAAGAGCCATGAAAAAAGTTGCTAGCAGCAACCAATTTACAGTACACTTGTTTTGAGTACATATTTTTGTTCATTATATGTTATGATGATAATTTCATCATGCAAATAAAGTTAAAGTACATAAATGGAGCACTTTGCGTTGTACCTTAATTTGAAACACCAGATCCTGGATTGAGTGGTATATTTATTTTTTAAATTGTGGGTATAATTCGATATAGCATGAATTCTGGTGGACATTTAATAAATTTAAACAGAAAAATATTAAAAAAATTAGTAATCTCTTTTTTAAATGAAAACTTTCCAAACAAAATGAACCTCTCAAATTTAAGCTACTTTCATTCGCTATTAAAGTGAAATGCTTATAAAACATTACTTTTGCAATGCAAAAATCCATCAACACTATAGGTTTATAACGAAACTCTATGACATTTTTCAATTCATTTGAAAATGTGCTAAATAATTGAAGTATTGCTCGCGAAATTTTATTCAAAATTTGAGATCCAATATCTTTATAACTGAACATTAAATTGTATGAATATGAAAGAGTTTATTCTGCTTCTAAGGTTCCAAATGACGTTCAGATTCTGTAAAGTTATAATTAGCAAATAATAGATTACCACATCCAAAGGTATAATTAAATTGTATGGTCTAGTTAAATATTCAGTAAATAATGCTACATTTTAATTTGGCAACGGTTTAAAAAATATGACCAAACGAATCAACAGACATTGAGTCTTTCATACGATGCTACTTTTTTTATATAAAATTTATTAATGCTGAGTAATATGTGCTTTTGAAATTTTTCCTTTCTTTTTTGCGTAAAAGGGTAAAGTAATTTGTAAAAGGATGCATTATTGAGAAACGAGACTTTATTATCGAATAAAGACGAATAAGAAAAAATTAGAGAGAGAAACCTTTTCTTCCTGTTTCGAAAAGAAAGAAAAAAATTAGAAGTGGAAAAAGAGATATTTTTCAATTTCCGTTGTTTGAAAAAAATCATTTTTCTTTCCTAATGTGGAAAATTTAGAAAGAAATAGTAATCTAAGACATTCATTTTCGCACCTATTTTTTCAAACAAAATTGGAAATTCTTGCACTTTTTTGCTGATGTGCTTGATGATGAAGAGTTTTTCATCTACGAAAAAAATAAGATTATTTTTCATTTTAAAAACTAAATTCGAGATAACTGAAACCAAAAAGTGCACAGTGTACAGTATTTGAGCTAAACTATATGATTTTTTCAGCTTATTTCAAAATGATTTTAAATCGAAAAAATAAGATTTAGATAATTAAGAGGATAATGTTCAATGAAAAGAATATCGTCGTAAAATTGTATTTAGTGTCTTTTTTGACTAAATTATAAGTAGATTCGATATACCATGAATTTTGATAGATAACGATGAATTTTAGTTTTTAGATAGATTTAATAAATTAAAAGCAGAAAAATACAAAAAAATAACAAACTCTTTTTTTAAATGAATGAAGAGAGACTGAAATGTATAAATGGATTTCATTTAAGGTTGCAAAATTTATTTTTACACTCTGCATTTAGATATCTATTAAGTAAAAAAAGACTATTTATAAAATACTTGAGACCATAATATATCATTATTAATTCTTTCAAAGCTACTGAAGTGATATCTCTTCTTTCAGATACTACCAATTAAATTGGAAATAATTGGAAATTGGTATTAAATTGATGTCATTTAAAAGATTATTTTTTGAATCTTAATACATTCATCTACAAGGATGAATTAGATAAAAACTCCATGAAAAGTCAAATATCAATGGAAGTATCTGGAAGACGAGATATTTCGTCGGTAGCTTTGGTAACAAGTGTTAATAATCTTCTTCAATTATGTTTATTTGTATTTAAAAAAAATTATATTAGTGTGGCTTGAAATTATCTCCAGCTAGACCAAATGCACTAGATATGATAATAATATATAAGGATACATATTTCGTTGTAAGAATAAATTTCTTATATATATATATATATTTTTAAAAATGATCCCTAGACTAATTTCTAATTAAAACTAGCTATTCTCCACCACACAGAAGGAAATATTCCGAGCTCACACATTCAAAAACAGAGTTTTAACAAGGAACTCAATAGATTTGCAGTTTTCTGTTTCATACTAATTACATCTTGGTATGACGCACTACGCTTTACTACTTCAAACAGATCACACATTTTATCACAGTTTTTTTCTGATACAGCAAACTTGAGCGTTGAGCTTGTTACTCTTGAATGTATAAATAATTTCACATCTGCATATAAAAAGTGTAAATAAATAATCTCATCTCATGCCAGCAAATATTTCCTAATAAAATCGGAATGATTCATAGTTAATTTTATGGTGTTTTCTTTACAGTTTCAGTCAATTAATTCCATTACTTTTGTTATTCATTTACATTTCTTGTGCTACGAATAGAAAACTCGAATAATCTGTTATATATTTACATTTAAAGGTACAACTGGCGATAACACGAAAATTGTTGTGAATTGTTGAACATAGTTGTACCAATAGAATTTTGGAAGTATTATTCTCATAAAGGGTGAATTCTTTTTCATGCAAGTAATAAAAAGTAATAAAATTAAAAAAACTGAGCAAAATTAAACACATTTGTTGATTAGGTTAATAAAAACGATAAAAATTTCAGGTTAAATTAAATTTCTACCGTATGTACAGAGTAAAGTATTTTAATTACATCATATTTCCTTTTTTTAAGTACGGTGATAGTTGTAACATATGGAGAGTAAATAACACTTTTATGCCTTGCATCTTGAAATATTTTCTGTCTATTCTCACAGTACCCGTAAGATAAATTTCTTTCCTACGTACCTTACACTGATTATTTACTATACTGATTGCATTATTATTTGTAATTTCCCGATTTTGGTTAAATGATCGTATGATTATTTTTCTTACCTAGGCAAAAACTTCGGCGATGTTTATTCCTTCATATTAAAATATTTAAACATGATATTGAGTGAATACTGATTTTGCCTGTAAAATGTGCCTAAAGGTCTGTTTAAACTCATTCTACTAAATTCACAGGCAAATTTAAAAAATTAGCAATACAGCTAAGCAGACAAATCCATATGTAATTATTATATCTAAATTTTTATTTGCATATAAACAAATATACTTTTTCATTATCTTCTTTCAAATCAATGAATAATTTCATACCAAACATTTAAGTCGCTATTCCTTCTGGAGCTTATGATAATGTAGATATAGAGGAATTTCAGACACTTGCGTGTAGACATGTTTACTTTAATCTCTTCATTCGCAATCTAAACCTAAATCTGCTTATATCCCATACCTTCGTATAAATGAGCGTATTAGCGATGCATTTATGAGGAGAGTACGCAAACTTCTCAAACATATCTGTTCAAGTGCTGCTATTTCTCTGGTTTTATCTTCTGATCTCTCCTTCTGGTTACATTCCCTTAATCACGTCTCAAGCCTCTCAATCTCATAAATATTCCACCGAACCAGTAGATATCCGTGAATTATATCAGTATTATCTCTACGGACATTTTACCCCTAGACTTTAATAATTTTCCATACCAAATGTCCTGAAATAAAGGATTTGAATGACTGCCTTATTCAGAATGTTCATCCAAATTATGTTTCACAATAGCAATTTAAAATGATGTTAAGACAAATAAGGTCTCGTAGACCGCACCTTCCCAGTAAAGGGTTAAATATAAATTATTGTATTAAAATTAATTTAATAAATATTTCACGTCAAGTATAAAACTAGCTGTAGTCTTGTGATGATTTTTTAGATTTATTTCTAACAGGATCCTATTCGAGTGCATAGATTGATAATTTAAGTAATTTTTACATTCCTATTGATTGAGTCTACAAATTTAAAAGATTAAACATCAATTTATTCGAAAAAATGAAGTAAAATACATAATTTTCAGATTTTTTTGTGTTTTTTCCAATAGTATTTTATTATTTAAAATTACATCTTCTTCCTATGGATTTCGAGTCAAGTAACGAATTTTATTACTTTTTTTATCTTCCCGTAACAATAACATTGAAAAACATTCATCACAAATTTCGACTTGAATACTGGCTGAATGGTTTTTTCGAAAAAAAATGGATGAGCTAACATTCAAATGCTATTTATTCGGTTTACTAACACAGACATTTGGCATTATGAAATTACGTTATGGAACTAACATCTGATTGTTATTTATTTAATTTAATAACATGTATATTTTACGTTCCCATAGTCTAGCTTCATTTGAAAAAAAAAATAGCTGATTTAGTAGCTTTTTCAGCAAACATAATTTGTTTTATCACTCCTACGTTAATATATGATTGTCAATAATTGTGTAGATGTCATCCGATGAATACAAATATACTGTAAAATATTTGCTTAGCAAGGTAATTAAAATGAGTTTTATATATTTTCTAAATAAAATAAACTGTTTCTTTAAGTTAATCGCTGGTAACAGTAATTATCTATGTCAATATAGGAATACAAATGTAGTACTAGAAGTATCTTATTATAATAAACATAGAACAGTAATATACATAGTACTTTCTAAAAGTAAAAAAAAAAATGTTTTATTGGCGGATAATTGTGCCTATGACAATCGATTAATACGACTAGATAGTAAAATGTTTGTATATCAGGGTAATTAAAATGAGGTTTACGTATATTTTAAATGAAATAAATCATTTCATTAAAGCCTTAGATCGAGGGGTGGATCACCCCCATGGGTCATGTTTTTTAACTTTTGATTATTGATTCCTATGTAATTTTTCACGCTGAATCTGAATATGACATTAGTTTTATCCCATCACCTCAGTATTTTATGCAAAACGCAATTTTTGAAATGTGTTATATGCTACAAAACATTGAAAATATAAAACATATTGACATATTTAAAACGGTTTTTTATTATAAAATGTATTTAATTTAATTAAATTTATGGCTTATGCTTTACAATATCATAGCCAAGTACATCAAGAGTCCGTTGTGGAGCGGGGGAGCAAAAATTTTATGAAAACTACCACAAAATTAGCCTATATGTAACAAATTAATTTTGGTACACGAAATTTTATATTGATACACTTAATTTTATGTACTTATCTTTAAATTTAATTAAATTTAATTTTAACCAGTCTTAATGATGATGTATGTAAAAAAGTCACCTTTCATTTGAGTCGTTGTCTCTTTTGACCAGCCCTGCTTTGTTGGCGGCTTTTCCGTCCATGTTGGTTCATCGCGGTGCAGCATCCAGTAAATAGTCTTCCATCATTGAAGTATTCCATCTTCCCTGATAATGATTTTCCATTTGTTGGATATCCTGATGGAATTTCTTCACCCATTTCTTCACTAACTGCACCCAAATTATTAGGAAAGTAATCCAAATGTGAATTTAGAAAATGAACCTTCAAACTCATGGAACAGCCTAAATTTTTTATACATCAGCAGCAAGATTTGAACGATCATTTTGAAATTCGGATCTTTCTTGTTGCCCAGAAATTTCATTGCTACATCTTGTAAAGCAGATCAGGCTTCTTTTCAACAACTTCCATTTTCCAACAATCAGTGTTAATGTCTATCAGTGTTAAATGAAATGAATATAAAATAAACTTTATGGAAAACGTAATAAAATGGAACTTTAGGCTAATTTTGTGCAGTTTTCATTAAATTTGCCCCCACTCCCTCCCCAACGGACTCTTGATGTGCTTGGCTATGATATTGTAAAGTATAAGCCGTAAAATTATTAAATTAAATACATTTTATTATAAAGAACATTTTAAGTATGTCAATAAGTTTCATATTTTCGATGTTTTGCAACCTATTACACATTTCGAAAACTGCAATTTGCAAAAACTCCTGACGTGATGGGAAAATACTTATGCCATATTCAGATTCAGGCGTAAAAAATTACATAGGAATCAATAATCAAAAGTAAAAAAACATGACATAACCCTAAAATTGTAGGCCTGTGTAATTATTCAAAAATCAGTTTCTGATGAATAACTCAGAGACGTTCTATTTAATTTTTACCGCGATAATTTATAATGAATATAGCCCTATAAGTAAAAAAAGAAAGAAAATTGGAGCATTATTCAATAAAGAAATTATTTCGATTTTATAATAGCACTTAAAACATTATAAATGATATAATGGTCTCAACGAAGATACTTTATCTAGAACTCCACAATCTAATCTAATCCAATTTATTTCATCGCCAGAACTCGTTTCCCAGAGATTCATGGATTTCCCAGATTGCTTCAGAGATATAAGATTCAATACTGTGATTCCGAAGCTTTTAGCCTTGGCACTGTGGAGCCACAAAGTACTTATCAGAAACCCCTTTCCGCTACTACTACTAAGTAGGCAAAGATCTTCCACCATAGAGATCGATACCTGTGCCATCGAGAACCTAGCCTAAAACAAAAAGAGATGGATCAATGGCAAGACACTGTACTTGACGTTCCTTATGTCCTTTAGTTTCTCACCGATGAATCCATTATTCCCCTGGCCAGGTTCAACTTCTTCCAACCTCCTGCCAACTTGCTTAAGAAAAATGATTAAATAATGCCCAGAGTGATATGTCAATCTCGAAATAAAAGTGTAATTACTACCGTTGCCAGTTAGTTCGGTCTTTGGATGAAGTTGGAAGTATATTCTGGTGAAAAAGTCTTCAGGTATGTGACTATATTTGGATTGAATTTTTTAAAACAAAAGCTGTAAAACTGTAATACTTTTGATTTTTTTGTTTAGAAATATAAAAAAAAACCAGGTTATATGCCACAAAAGTTTTTTAAAAAAATATTTAAAAAATATGTTATTTTTTGTTAAAAAGAAAAATAAAGCAATAATTTTCTGCTTTCAAAGTTTATCACATAATTTGCTAGAAGCTTTGCAAAATCTTAGATGTACTTTCCAGTTTCTGAACTAAAAAAAATAAACTTTTCTTCGGTTTAGTCTTTAAATATTGAAGTCTGACTAATAAATAACTTTTCATTAATTTTTCTCACTATGAAGAGTAAAGCAACTGTAGAATATTTTTAAATAAATAGATTGGTTATTCTCTAGATTAATAATTACAGAACATATTGAGAAAGAAATCATTTATCAAACTTCAACAAAAAAAATATAAATTAGTAAAGGTATAAAGTACACAAAAGTAAATTACTGTGGCAAATTCAAGCATGAAGGAAAAAAAAAGAAACAAGCTACTCTGAAATGTTAAATAATTTTTCTAGTACCAGTATTCACCTTAATGCATGAGACTGGCAAGCAAGATACAAAATTGGAATACTAATAAAGCAAAGTTTTTGAGTTGAAAACTGATAAAGAAGAAATATTTCAGTAAAGAATCAAAAATTAGGATATAAAAAATAATAAAAAATACGTCAAATTTCCGATCAAAAATTTATGATTAACTAATTGATTGAAACCATGCATAATATACGTTTTCAAAACAAACTACTATTTTTATATCATATACTGCAAATTTTCCTTCCCATTTGAATCAATAATATTTATGTGTCAATTTTGTGCCGTTTTTAAATGCATAGCACAAACATACCTCTAAAATGTTTGGAATGTAAGAACCGTTATTTAGTTGCAACTTTATCGAAACAACAGTAAGGGTATTATTTACAAAGGGTAGCAGTAAGTAACCATAAAAAAGAATTACGGATACTAATAAAGGAATAATCTAATATCGGAGTTTAATTCTTGAAATAATGCATTTGTTATTTAAATTATCTTGAGTGTGAAGCAACTATAATTGATTCCCGAAAATATGCATTTATTTTCTACATTATCCAGGAAGTGATACAACTATCGTTGATCGAAACACTTAACTACTATCAAAGCGTATAGCGCATTTGAACTTCTTATAAGGCAAGGGAAAGTGTCCTGTGAAACAGAACACAGGTGTGAGGATAAAAGAATAAAATAGAATTCAAATCAATTTACATATCTTCAATTACAGTTTAGAATCTAAAAGAAAATAATTTGTTCCGCCGGCATCAGATAATAAACTTCACATGACTGAATTACTTTCAGAAAATATGCGCAGACGTAAATTGAAGTGAATTATTCTAATGGAAATATAATTATTAAACATCCAATGCTGTCACAAAACATCCACCGCAATTAATCCATTTGAAGCCTATTTATATGCATATGAATTTTAAATCTTAAGTGGTCTGGAATAGAAATCTCTGCAACGCTATTCTTTGATTCATTTATTACTTTTAAGCATGGATTTTCAACGAACCAGACGATGAAATGGAGCACTTTTTAAGCGATAAAAATCTCTTTTCCCTGTCCATTTTAGACAACCCAGAGCATTAATTTAACGTTTTTAAAAGCTTAAACCCTCATCAATTTTCCCAGTAGGGAGCCGGAGATTTTCCAAACGCCTAAATTAACAATTGCATCTGGTTGGATACCTTTTGTCGGCATAACAGCACATGTAAACCTGAGACGCACACACTTAAAGATACATTTAGAGTTTCCATTTGATTTGCATTCCTTTCAAGTGCTTTTTCTCTAGATATTATCTTAAATTTGCAAAGACTACATGCGTTTAATGGTTTCCTTTTTCCAAAATGACTAGTTGTTAAGCAACCATGTTTGATTGTATGGAATATCTGATCTTTGCCACTATAATGTCTAATAAAAGAACACTTTGCATTCTCTTTGGAATTGAAACGTTTTTCTTTTCATCCTTCATCGCAAAAGATCGAATCCTTTAAGAATCGGAAACGATTTTGGCCATTCATTCTTTTCGTTAACTAGATTTTAGGGGTTTACTAAAAATTTAATTTTCGAAAGTAGTACATCTTAAAATGGAATAAATACTGCCAATTAAATGGTTTACCATAGCTTTTATAGAATACCATATACATATATTTTATTGGCTTTCATAGTTTTACCATATTCACAATTTTTACTTATTATCATAGTTTTACCATTAGTATAGTTTTTATTGAATATCATAGTTTTACCATTATTATAGTTTTTATTGAATATCAAAGTTTTACCATATCCATAGACTTTACAATGAATTTGATAAATCTATATTTCAAAAATAATGGTAATAAACTACTATACGCTATAGGAAGTATAATAAACTCTAATTAGTGTTACATTTATTAAATTATCCAATATAATAATGATTTCAGCCATTCAGAAAGTAGTATACTATGGAAATTCAAAAAATGGGACAATGGCAGTGATAATTGGGTTATTGTTTAAAGTTATAAGATTTTTCTCAAAGCAGTCACAAGTTAGTACGGTCAAAGTGGGTGGCGAATTAATTAATGAAAAATAAAATCATCTTTTCCTAGCATCACTGTTATAAAAATCAATAAATTAAAGTGGCCACTCTAATATACGGAGAATCTAAATCCAGAAGGCTATGAAAAATAAAAATTTAAATGTCTTTTCTCCTTTTCCTTTTCTTAATTATAATTTTTAAATGAAAATGGACATATCCATAATTTTCTACGGAAATATAATTCTTTATTTGAAATTAAGTGAAAGCGGATACAAATGTTGCTTTTTTTAGTTTATACTTCATTGTATTCTCAGTAGATAAAAGTAATTAGTATTTAAAAAGTTTTAACGCTTTTCACTTAAAACAATGATGAGCACAGAAACGCTATAAATTGTTCATAAAAATGTACGGAACGGAAAGAAAGGTCTTTGTATTTCCGCAAATACTATACAATCATAAAAATTTCACTTTTTATTTATATTAAATCATTTTAAATAATTTTATAAAGTTCTATGCATTAATAAATAATCCTCTAAGAGAAGTATTAGTGTATGTTAATATTAATGAACTGAACTGATTAGGGCAAATAATTTCACGGATCCTTTCAACCATAAAATGATAAATAAAGGTATTTCTGAAACATTAATATGTATTGCAGAAAACGTTTAATACTGATATATAAACTATTTTAATTACTTCTGTTTATTAAGTACATAAACGCTTTAATAAATAAATGATCTAATTTTCTGTAAGGATTTTTCAAAATTGCCTGCAGTGAGAAATGTTTGATATAAAATTTAAAAACTATTAATGCACCTAAAAATACCAATTATGTAAATATCGGATAAAATTGCTATTATTATGATGTTATGTTTAATGGATATATCAAAACATTGTATCAATATTAGGTTCTGCTATACAAATATATTTTGCAAATCGTACAATATATGATTTATAAATTAAATTGCTGTTATGTTTCATGTATCGAATATTTATCAACTTTTTAATGTTTTTTTTTTTTTACATAAATGCCATTTTTTGAACATAATTTAATTTGTAATAAATTTTTCAATTACATGCAGTTTTGATAATTTTGTTTTTATGCATTAATTGAATTGATAGTTTCCTTTTATATCTAAATTGCATGAAAACGATATTGATTTAGGAATCACAGCTTAATCTATATTCTAATGTTTTTAATTGTTTCTCCTAAGTGTTATTTTAAAATAATCAAGGCATTTAATTTTTTGTCAACCAATTCTTTCATCCAGTGAAACTTTTTCTGGATATTAGAACTATTTTATTAAATTATAATTCAGATACTCCCACGAACACAGAATGATAGTAATTACTGATATTCGTTCAAAGTTGACACAATTATGCTGTTATTTCCTTTACATTTAAATGAAATCAATATGCTATACAAATATATAGAAATTAAAACGCTCTTTAGAAATTAAAACGAAATATCAAAAAAGTTATTTTCATACTTTAATATCAAAAATTAGACTGGTTGGAAGAATTGTATATATATCTGAGATAAAATTTTTGCATTATTTAAAATTTAGAAAATTGGAACTTTTACTTACATTAACTCTTACATAAATTATTCGCATAATTTACACTAAATTAGAAAGTATTATTAAAATGGAACCAAGCAAATGATATATAAATTCATTTGTGGGTTAAAAATGCAACAATTAATTTTAATTTCTTTTCACGTCAATTTAATAAACTCGGATAATTTAAACAATCTCAACGGAGTAATTAAATTTAAGACGTAATTTAAAAATTATCAATATATATGACATAATCTTTCCTGACTGGAATTTAATAAAAAAATTGAATGACGAACCTGACGTAGTAAGTAGAAAAACAGAAAATAAATTAAATTACAGAAATGATTCAAATTGTTCTTAGTCAAAATGATTTCTTTTTTAAATTCAGAAATTATTTATATACTGGTTGTAAATTAGTAATTATGAAATTGCTTTAAATTATAAGAAAATTCATCTTTGGTTGCTATTCCCAATTTTTAATTATTCATAAAGAGATAATTTATAATACAATTGCATTATTTATTTATATATTCATTGGTTACAATTATTGATTTCCTTTTTTGAGTTGCGAGATTTCGTAAAAATATTTTTTCGCCGTTTATTCCATAGTGAAACTAAGACTGAGACACCATTTTCAAAATCAAAATACTAAAAGTTACGCATTAATTTATTACTACTTTAAATTAAATAATTACAAAAAATCGCATTTTATTAGTTGAACCTTTAACTTAAATTTATTTTAAATATTATTAATGTAATTAATTTTCCTGTAAGTGCTTTTCAATTGAAAAACATAATGTTTAAAACATCAACTGTGCATCTCTATCTCAATTAGCCCTAAGGAACACACTTATTTTGAACTTTTTGATGCAGGACGCATTTACGAAGATTGGGTATAGGTAGAAAAATCAATCCCTTCTACTGGAAATATGAGTATAATTTATTAAATGAACAAAATATCCTGTCAATTTGTAGAAAGTCCCGCGTACCCGATCCCAAGTCTTCGCTAGTCTTGGGGATTACAGATCACTAAAACCCATAGCGTGAAATTAACGTTCGCCATGCACTGTCTGACAGCAATACTTGCCAAGTGGCGCGGCGAGATATCACTAAATTAATTTCAGACACGTAAAAAAAGACGTCAGAGTATCATAATCCGTAAGTGTCTCTTTCTTTTCTTCGGGTTTCCTTTCAGCTGTAGCACGGGTAGAGAAGTGATAGTAGCACCAAGTAAAATTTAATCCCGTATTGACCATCGGGTTTCTCAGCCTTTTTTCACTTTTTCTTGCTTTTATTTTCCGTAGTGTTTTGAAACTCTGATGTAAAGAAGACTTGCATGTGCTTCTTTTCAATCGCTCAATGATGCTTTTGTTACAATGGTTTACTATGGTTATGATACTATGGTTTGTTACAATGCATTACTCTCGTTCGATGCGGCGAAATTATTCACGAATGTTGATATATCTTGTCATTTCATGTTTCTCTAGATGCCGATTATTTTTGGGTAAATATGGTGCTAAAAGAAAACTTAAAATGGAAGATTTTCAAATGAGGTGCAAACAAGAATGAGCAATTTCATTTTAATTAAATATGGATAAACAATGTTAATTCAATGATATATGATTATTGCTATAGATTGTACCGACTGTTAGGTGCTTAAACTGAAGTACTCATTAGAAGGAAAAGTCAGATGCATATTACACGATTAATTTGAAGATCAAAAACAGGAGGTATTTGTTCTATTTAAGAATATCATTACTAAGAAATGCGTTCCTGGTTTGTTTCATTTTTAATAAAAATGAATGAAGATGAACTTTCACTCATATTTTTCAAAAGAAAATTTTCAATTTAAACTTTTTGATCAAGAATGGGCTTCGGGCAATCGAATTGCCTGGACGAATTTATTTTGCTACATTTTCTAATAATACTATGGAATTCTGTTGTAACGAAGATTAAAATGAGCATTTCATTTCTTTGTTTTTTGTATCATGCATTTTTCAAAATTTTGTTTCAGACTGTCAACTATTTATGAAAGGTGGAACAAATATGTTCTTGAAAATTTTGTTTCTTGATATTTTACAATTTTAACAACTAAAGTGTCTTCGTATAATAAATATTAATTACAAAAGGTCGGATAAAATATTTCATTTCTGAAATAAGCAAGGATAAAAAGTAACTTCTGAAAATTTTAAATATTGCCATTATATTTGGATTTACTCAATTCAATACAAAATATGTAGTATACTCATGACAAAGAATAAAAAGGACGATAGTTGTTTAATTCCATATAGCACCTGCAACAACACCAAATCTAATTTAAAATTTATAAACAAAAATATTTAATTCACCAGTTTTTTCTCGCTTATTTTAAAATATGGAAACTTACCGGGTTTTGCATTTCAGTAAAAGAAATCAATTTCATCAATCAATCAATTATTTTAAATAGAGAAAGAAAAACCATCATACAATAATAAAAATATTGGGTTGTTCGGAGAGTCATTTCGTATTTTTTTGTCAAAATGAAAAGAAATTTTCGTTTAATGAATAAATTATTTATTAAATTATAAAATTGCCATTCTGGTCTAATACCTTTTGCCATATTTTTGGTAGTAACATGATTACACGCTCATAAAAGTTTTGGTTTTTGCTGTAAAAAAAAACTGATCGAGGTGGTTTTTGGCCTCCTCATTTGAAGGAAAATTTTTGCAAACCAGTTCTGGTACTGATGTACTGTTAACACATTTTCTCCACACATATTGGCTAATTTATTTCTGGCTTGAACAGCATTTTTACCTTTTATAGCAAAAAAGAAAAAAATTACGAAAATGCTGTTTATTGCTCTCCATATTTCAAAGGGCACCATCCAAAAACTACTGCGAAGAATCAGCTGCACTTTTTCGCACTCAAGCCTTGCTATATCAGCTCTTAAAACATAAAATGATTTTGCGGTTTAAGTATGAAATTGGGTGCGAAAAGTGCAATTAAATCCTTTGTCAGGAAAAAACGAAATTACTTTCCGAACAACCTAATACAAACACCAATAATTAGTTCTGATAATATTCTTAATGAAGCTAGTTAAAAACTCAACACATTGAAATCTATTTGCACATTTTGCCTTTCTTTGTCTTACATTCTTTCTCAAATCAACGTTCAAAGTTCAAACTAATATTCTTGTTTCGATCAAATTATTATTTATTGTGATGTATTATTTCTTATGGCACTTGTCATTGAACAATACCGCTGTTACGAAGACAACGATTTAAACCGATAGGGTGTGTTTCGTGTTTGAGTAGCGCCAACTATGTCCAATAGAACAAATTTACCACTCACCCATTACTCATTCGCTTGCATAACCCTTTTTTACAGGAGGGCACATTCACACATCTCACAGATAGAAAAGAGGAAGAACAAACATGCCTGAACCGGGACTCGAACCCAGGACTCCCAGATCACGGGGAAGAAGAGCTACCCTTTATGCCAAGACTTCGGCAAAATAATTATTTAAAGATGTATATTTATTTGAAAAATCAGCTAGTTTATAAATTCACACAAGGAACAAAACACTAAGTTTTGATGTCGGCTTGGCATGTCAAAGACGCAAACTTGTACATCTGTTGCAAGAAATAGGTAAAGCTTCAGAAATTAAGATATAAGACATACAGTGCATTAAAAATACAATATATATAATATGCATTAAAATTGTACTTTCTTTTAACTAATTGGAAAATTTGTTTTTGAACACTTCTTTCACTATGCTACAATGAAAAGAGTTATTTTTTCTTTAAACTGCAGAATTTAAAAAATAATATGTATATTTTATGAAAAATGGTTTTTCATTTTGAAAATTTAAAATATTAGATTTTTTGATTTAGCTTTATTTAGTGTAATTGGAGACAATTTTTTTCAGAAATTCTCACTTTATTCGATTGAAAATGTTTTTAAAAGAATGAAAATAAGTCCATGATTTTTAGGAATCATGCTCTGGGCAACTCATTAAAAAAGTATTTTTTTCAGATTAATTTATTAATTAACCAATCTTATTTTTTGCAATGTTCATAATTACTCCAGTATGTTCAATTCCAGAAAAAGAGTTTGGAGTAATTCGGAATGCATATTTTAGCCTCTGATCACACTAACAAACTAATTTGAAACAACAACATTTGAAACAAAAAGAAACTACTGTTTATTATATAAATCTTTTCCACCATTCTTTTTCAATTATCCAAATATCATTTTTTTAAACTTTTAAAGTAACAATATATTCCATGAAGTGGAAAATCATCTATACGCTTCCTTAACTATTTAATACCTTCAATTAGGTGAAATTTATAACAAGGTCGTCCTAAATTTTATCTGGGAAAATTCGAAAAGTGAACTATTATAAAAACAGAAATGGTTGACGATAATAACACAAGAAAAGAAATTGTATAAGGTTTAGAATATTAAAATAAAAAATGATTAACAATCAAATTTAGGAGTAGAAAATAAAGTTCCCGTTTCAAATGATTTTCAATGCAGGTAAATTTTCCTCGAAATTTTAGCTGTCTTAAAATCATTGCCTGGCTCATTTATAGGATTTGTAATTTCATTTACAGGATATCAAATAGAACTTTGATCTGCCTGTCGAAAATCGTAAACTCTAGTTAACAGTAAAAACAGATTTTGATTTAGTCAAACAGATGCTCTTGGAACCTGCCATACTCAACTGTTCACCATCAACTCTATCAGACGAACAAATAATAGTCATTCAATCTGGTACCCTCAACATAATCTATCAAAATATACATTTGTCAAAATTCTTACATGGATTATTCCAGATGTTACTTTCTCCATATCCACAACTTCTATTTCTTATTGAAAAGAATCAAAAGCATCATCTTTAAAATTATCTTCCTTGAAATCAGATTCTTGTTTTATTCTATACCCGACATCAGCCAGTTCAAACTTATTATTTACTAGCCGCCTTTGGCGACGAGCTGGTTCGTCATGAGCAACGTTCTAAAATTTTCAATTAAATCACGTATTCATTGATTCCGGAAGTAATTCCGGGCATTGATTGGCCTGAAATTAATATTTTCTTTAAGATGATGGACGGAAATTTCTAAAAGAACACGTTTTCCTAATAACATTCTTTGATTTTATAAATCAGCCAGTTTTAATTATTGATTTAGAAGACTGATTGATGTAGCAACTTTTATTTAAAATTAAAATTATAATATTTTGTAAAATATGGCTCACAGAGCAAAGTATGAAGAAATCTAAAACTCATAATTCATCAATTCATAATTGGATTCAAGCCAAATAAAATGCAATTATTTACTTTATTTAGACTAAGCTAACAGTACTAAATAACATGTATGCCTATTTTACAAAGTGGCCCTTTTGCCGGAATTTGAATGCATATCCTGTATAAATTCAATCAGGTTTATCGTAAATAAAGAAGATTTATTGAATTAATTATATATATAGCAAACGATCATAGAATCCTTTGCCTTGCATTTTTTAAAGAAAATATCATATTTTATATTTATTTTATTTTATCCAGTCACGTGCTAAAAGTTGCATTTCTTTAGATTTATTTGTGATGATAGTTTTTTTTATTTGAACTTCCGTCATTGTTTTCTTTTATTTTATCCAGTCACGTGCTAAAAAAACGGTTAAAATATTTCTTTAAAAATTCGCTAAAAATAGAAGCTTAAATTATAAATTAAAACACTGATACCATTAGAAAGCTAGTTTTTTAATTTTTAAATTGATGTAAAAATCATGTTTGCACGATAATATTTTCGGAAGTTATAGTGGAAAAACGTCGAAATTTCTCTTAAATTTTAATTAATTCTAATTCTAATTTAAAATTCGAAAAAAGGGCTAAGAGGTGCGCATTCCCTACCTCCAAGGTATACATGTACCAAATTTGGTAGCTGTAGGTCCAACGGTCTGGCCTGTAGAGCGCCAACACACACACACACACACACACGCACGCGCACACACAAACACACACTGAGCTTTATTATAAGTATAGATAGCCAGTTATCAAGCTTGAAACATATTTGTATACACGACAGATTGGTACTAGTTTGACATTGGACATTATTTGTTTTTTGACTTAATATCATTTATTATCACGTAATGAATTATCAAAAATTCGTGAAAAATGTATGTTTTAATTGTATGAAAAGCCGGCTCTAAATTACACCACATTTAAATTTATCAGAGGTTATTGAGAACCGTATATGTTTCTTAGGATAAAAATCTAAAAATGAAAATTGCATCTTACTTATAACCTTAAAATCCTATAGATCCCTAGATATGTATAAAAAATTCACCTAGCAAAAAGTCGATGTATAAAAAATGATATATTTATTAAAAAATTCATTCCACTCTTTGGAATAAGGTTTCTATTAAAATAAATAAACATTCGGAAAGTCCACTAAAATAAGGGGAAAAGAGTTTGTTGCATCCATCTAGAATGCTTCAAATGCCATATTTCAAAGCTTGTAAAGTTTCACCGGTAGGAACTATATTCACCATTTCCAATTACTCCTTGTTTCCAATTACTAACTCTACATCAAATAGCTTCATTCAAAATATTTCATTTGGATTGGTAAGGGGAGAACAAATTCGATTACAGTTTCAAAACTAAGTAATATTGTATTATCAATTTATATCCCACGTTTGCGTTCTTGATGAGTAGCCTTGGTGAGTAGCTCTGACAGGTGTCCATATAATGCGCTTCTATAATACACAATACCCATCTACGCTCATCTAAAACTAGCATAACGAAACAGATTTTATTTGAAACGGCAAGATTAGTCATGAGAAATAATCATTATGTAATTTCATCTCTTTAAATTAATACAGTGGAGAATTTTAAATAAGTGTAATCGACACTATACTTTAATATAATTATTGATTTAATATTAAATATTTATTGATTTTTAAGCACTTGTTTTATATATTTTTATTCAATTCTGTCATTAATTCAGATCACTGTATTTATGATATAATATGGCTGATAAAGATATGAATATATCATTTTTGCCCAATGTAACAATAAGTTAACTCATTCATATAAATTTATTAGTCTATTCTTTGTTTTAAAAGTCTAAAGTGTTATATGTTTAAATTGTGTAGCAACTTTCCACATAAAATACGTAGTAGATAAATTACCAACACTATTTTTAATATTATGAAGTAACTTATAAAAATTATTTTTAAATGGTTTGAAGCAAAAGATTTAAGCCTTTAAATTTGTGATAACCGATTTCTGCAATTTCTCGAATATGCAGCTCATCGAAATGTTAAAAATTCCCTTATATTTTGTTGCATTAATTTTTTTCTGTTGTTGCAGATAATAACGTTTCAATAAAAATATTATGCAAGACAACAATATAGCAATAAAAAGAGAAAAATCTATGGAAATATTTTCAAAAAAACTATATTTCGAAAATTTACAGATAAAATACAATAAGACTTAAATATTTTTGTAGTTAATATATTTTAGAAATTGTTAAAGAAACTAAATCTCCTGAGCTGTGATTTATTTCATCTTTTAATAAGTTTTACACTCTTCCTGTTATATATAAATCTTGATATAATCATATTAGTTATATAACCATTATTTTTTAAACGCCAAAACAAAGCTAATAAATGAATAGATTCTTTGTCGAGCACTATTAATAAATTTTATACCTATATTCATTACATATATATAGCTTCGTAAACCTATCGCCACTGTAACAAAATGGTAGAATATCATACATCAGGGTATTCTATCGAAAACAAGGCAAAAGAAAATATGAACGCATCGACGCCGTACTTCCTCAGAGGTTCTATAACACGATCCCAAGAGTAAATGATGCGCGATGTGGCGGGATGTTTTACTACCGACCGTGAATGATAAGGGTAATTTCAATAAAGAAAATCTCACACTTCTCTTTATGTCCAAAGCAACATATATCACCAGCCTTAGAGGAGTAATAAAAGAAGATTTGCGTCTATCTAAAGAACAGTTAACTTTTTTTTACATTGTTGTTATCTGTAGTATACTGAAGTAAGGCATTTAAAAGTAATAATTATGTCTTTGTATCGGTTTCAGCGAAAGCTAGTAAACTGCGTCAAGAGAATAGCCATTATAGTCCAGGAAGTGATAGTATTAGTCTGAATTTAAATGAAGGGTATTATGATGGGTTGACAAAAAAACTCAAACAATGTGTTTTTGGACAGTATTTGATAAGGAGCAGATTTTAAACAAGATAATCCTTATATATTCATTTGCAACTGTTAAGGTTAGAAATTTGTAGTCGTATATAATTATTTTAATGGGTATATCTTTTTAAACTTACTTTTGTCCGTTTCAATTTTTAATTAATGAATTTTTTGTCAGTTTGAATTATCACATGTCTGTATGACTTGTGAAAATTCGCAAAAAAATATTAAAATCGATTTTTTTTTGGGTTAATATATTTTGCTTTCTTTATACTAGCTGTTTTTGTGAGTTACATTAAAATGACGTTATTTTCAATTTTTTTGTACTTTAAAACTAACTTATCATTAACAATTATAAAAGAGGTAATATATTTACTTGGTTGCTTAGTAACTACTTTTCTGACATGGGAGTAAAATATGTTATAGATTTGATATTCAGGTGGATAAATTAGAGTAAAATTTCATAGTTGTAAAATTTTTCGCATATTATTTATTTTCTCTTTTTTAAATTTCCAATGATTAGCGTCTTTACAAATAACGTTTTATTTTCTCCAAACTTATAAACTCTAGACTCAGTAATTAATGAACAATTTAGACTGTCTGAATTATTGGAAGAGGAAATATTTATGCTTTCGTTAATAAATAACTTTTGTATTTTTCTTATGATACATTTGTAAAAATTGATTTAGTTTCACATAATCAATAATCATTACTTTTGCGTGAAATGTAAATTATTTACATCGGTTATTTTTCAAAAAGTGAAAAAAATGAAATTGTGGTAAAAGGAGAGATAGTATAAAATATAACACATATAAGTTAAAAGAGCATAGTTAATACATGTTTTGTATACTCGAGTTAGAATAATAATTTGAAATTGTTTAAACATTTTGCATACATTTTGATAACCCTAAATACCCGGTAATTACAACATGTAACTTGAAAATTATCAGATTTCATTTCAATATAAACTGATTTTATTATTTTTTATTAATAAATAAATTTAATTCATAAATTAATTATAATTATTGAAGCAAATAAACATCAAATAGACTGAAAAAAAGTTTATTCTGCCAGTTTCAGAATTAAATAATCTAATCATAATAGCAGAAAATATTTTGTTCGCGCTAAAAATATTTTAAAAAATAAAACATTGCTAAAAATATTTTTTCACTTATTGTGTTTTCGTATTTCCATTGTAGCTCCAATATATATATTTAACTGGAAATAAAATTTCTGTACATTATGTACAATAAAATTTCTGCTTTTATAATCTAGAAAAATAGAATTTTAAAACTAGCTAAGATTAACAACCTTCAATGATTACCTGTTCTTAGCCACGACCTATTTCGCGTCCTTTGCAAAGGCTGTACTAAAATCATTACTTTTCTTTACTTTTATCAAAATTTTACGTTGAATTAATTTTCAGTAAAGGTTATGATCTTTGAACTTAAACTTGTTAAAATAAACGTTTCTTTAGTTTTTGAGACATTGAACGAAATAATATGAGTTTTCATAAATCCGCATTTACTGCCAGGTCACTTGAGAACTGAGCATATTTCGAAAATTCATTGTAAAAACGATATGTATCAGTAAACCTGTAAAATAATCAGTATCATATTCATTACTATTACATTTTAATATTCAGAGCCAAACATCAATTTGAGGTAACAGATACTTTTTTAATATATATCAACAAATTCTTAAATGTCGGTAGCTTTTTTCTGCAACACTTGTGTCCATTTGTGGTAACCATTAAAAAATGCATATTTTGATCCTGTTATGTATTTCATGACAAACCACTTACATATTAAAATTATCTTCGAAACTTCATTACATATGTCTGACTAATTAATAAAATTTGAATAAATCAGACTGATGAATATATTCAAAATGCAGACCATTGCATTTTGAAATTATGTACAGCAGAGTAATGTATCACGATACATTTAAGTTAGTGAAATCATGAAGTCCGGCTGAAGCCGAGAACAAATAATTTAACACCCTGGTAAAGTGCGATATTATTTAATATCTTTAAGATATATACAGTGTAAATGTACTCAATATTGCGTTGACTTTGACTTATGCTCTGAATTTAATCGGTAGTGGTGACCTATTTTCTATTAACTTTGTGCCGAAAGATTAAGAGGCAGTGATGTAAGTAACTAAATTGAGTGATGTTGTTGTCTGCCCTATTATAAGCAGGCCGAGCTCTTGATTAATGACAAGAGAACAGGCCTGAGACATTCGGATACTAAAAGATGTTCAGAATAATCAGAGGAGTATAGGAGCATTTGATTAATGAAGGGACAGAAAGGATATTAATAAGCGGCACATAGGACTCGAGGACTAAATGTCATCATATATTTACGTTAAGGCTTTCAGTAATCTTGCAGTATGATGTGAAAGGAATTTGAAAATTATTTTCAATAAATTAGTATAAAATGTGAAATTCTTTGAATTACTGGAACTAGTGATTAAATATAGGTTATTTGTATGGAATTTTCAGGATAAGGAAGCAGCATTTTCAATCACTCACTTTTCAGCATGAAATAGATTTTAATATGTTTTTCGAGAGAATTTTCTGATAAAAGCCCTCTAGACATGAAATATTTATTGATTCGCTTAAAAAAAAATTAAAAATACGCAACATTAATTCATCTATATCTATACTTATAATAAAGCTCAATGTGTGTGTGTGTGTGTGCGTGTGTGTGTGTGTGTGTGTTGACGCTCTACAGGCCAGACCGTTCGACCTACAGCTACCAAATTTGGTACATGTATACCTTGGAGGTCGGGAATGTGCACCTCGGAGCCCTTTTTTTGAATTTTTAATTAGAATTTGAATTAATTAAAATTTAAGCAAAATTTCGACGTTTTTTCGCTATAACTTCCGAAAATATTATTGCACAAACATGATTTTATATCAATTTAAAGATAAAAAAATTAGTTTTCTAACGGTATCAGTTTTTTAAATTTATAACGCAAGCTTCTATTTTTAACGAATTTTCAAAGAAATATTTTAACTATGTTTTTATCACGTGACTGGATAAAATAAAAGAATGCCGGAATTTCAAATTAAAAAGCAACAACTATCATCGCAAATCAAATCTAAAGAAATACAACTTTCAGCACGTGACTGGATAAAATAACATAAATATAAAATGTGTTATTTTCTAAAAAAATAAATGCAAGGCAAAGGATTCTAAGAAATCGTTTGCAATATTTATATCATTAATTCCATAAATTATATTTATTTACAGTAAACCTGATTGAATTTAGACAGGATATGCATTGAAATCCTGACTTAATGGCATATTTCTATAATCGTTTGCATTATCTGTATCATTAATTCAATAATTTTTTTTCCTTTTTCGCTTTCTTTAAAAAACATTTTAACATTTTGGCAGTAACACCGAAAAAAACATTTTTAATATTTTGGAAGCATAATTGATAAATTATTAGAGCATTAAACTAAAAAAGTTTTTCCGAATAAAGTTACTGACTCTTTAACTACTAATAACTGAATCTTTTAACTATTTCTTAAATTTTGGTTAATGAATATGGGATTTAATTGGAAATTTTAGAACGCATTACTCATGGCGAACCAGCTGGTCGCCAAAGGCGGCTAGTCAATAATAAATGGACAAGATCGTGCACTAAAACGCTTAAAGAGAACTATATGTGTTTTCAAATTTGTAATGAAAAAATGTCAGATGGGGTGAAATGATTGCATGTGTGGGTAAGGGGGATAGAAATATGTTTGTTTTATAAATCTAATTGCTAATGAAATGGTTTCTTTGTTTTATTAAGACGTAAAAATCGGTGAAAATATTTCATAAATTATTTATATTTTTTAAGTTTATGAATTAATTTAAAGTAACATGGATAAATATTACCAGTGATAAACAATGGTCAATATATATTGACAATGTGGAATTAACTCCCCCCCCCCCCCCTCACACACACATACTTTTTCCAAGTATAGGCATAATCATTACTTTATTTAAATTTGCAAGCAACGTTTAAACCGAATGATCGAAAGTGCTAATAATACCTTTAGAAATTTTAATTCTCAGGGAAAACATAAGAATAAGTGGAATGTATATCTTTGTATTGGGAAGAAACTTTCCTAAATTATGACTTTTCCAGTAATATTGATTTTTTTTTACTGCTCATGTGCAACAATTATGCACGTTCATTTCTTTTGGACATTTGTAAGGAAAATATGTTATTGTCAAAAATACAGGACTAAATATGTTAGAAGTGGAGTTTTAAATAATTTTCCATTTCGCCAGCTCAAATATAAGCATAAAAGTTTGAAAAAAATGAATATTTGGTGAAAAATAAAAAATATTTTAAAATATTGGGCTATAAGGCGTTGTTCGGAAATAAATCTTGGGAAAATAATACTTTCCAAGGATGTTTTATTTTATCTTGACACTTTTTAGAAATTCCTATCTTTTACTTTTCAAGTGTGATTGCTTAAAAATCGTAATAAATGAGAATACGGGCTGAAAGGAATATGATGACAAAAACTTTATTCATATTTAATTTTAAATTCAAATTAATTAAAATAATTATTAATTATTTGCTTATTAATTATTATTAATAATTATTATTAATAATTATTATTAATTAATTGATTATTTGCTTGGTTACATTTTAAAAAATTTAAATGAATTCTCTTGAAAATCGATTTACCATTTCTATTATTTAATTATTAAATTGCTCAATTAATCATAAAAGAAAGATTAAGTTCAGCTGATAAGAATTATCGAGTTATGCATTATAAGATATAGCATCTAAGCTCTAACACAAGAATAAATACTGCCTTCAAAACTTTATGAGCATTAACGTCAGAGAAATTATACGTTATCATTATTCCAGGGCTTTGCAAATCTTAAGAACCTAGAATGTTATCAATCTAAATTGTTAATTTTTGTGTAGTTTGCAAAGGATTTAATTATTCAGAATTCAAATTCAGTTACTCGAAAGGTATCCAGGGAAACTTTAATGAATACAGTAAATCACATAATGCCCAATAACAGAGAAAACGTAAACTGCGCATATTTTCTACTTACACATTGTACTACGCTGAAAGGTAACATCACGCCATTTATCCTTCAAAAGGATGTGTTATAGATGTCAGAATCCAATTAGCGATGTGCACTTGATCCTTGTCATAAAGAATATTCAAACAACTAGTCAATTGGGTCAGTAACGGACAGACAGACGATACATATTGATTACACTGTTTTCAAATAACACTTTAAACTAGTAGAAATGCTTTCATATCGTTTACTTAGAAAATCTTGCATATATTTTTTTCTTCTGTTCTACAGGCTTTTGTTATCCTTCTATTCTAGTAGGTATGATGGTGTGAGGAAGATCAGCTTCAGATTGTAAACTCTTTGGGTGTTGTAGGCGTGTGGGCTGTAATAATGGGAGTCCTTTCTGTTCACCTCAGTGATCTCCAGAATGCTAGGCATGATGGTGTGTTTTGTTTAATGTATGTGGCATGTTCTTCTTCTATCCTCCTCTGTATCCTCTAAATGTTTAACTGGAATGGAGTAGTGTAAGGCTAAAGGTTGCAAATACACGAAATCTCGGCATTTCCCAAGCATTAATTGCTTCCCTTTCCAAGAATTTCGTGTGTAGTCACGCAGTTTGAAGTGCTTTATGCTTCATAATATAAGGAAGAAAATAAATATGACTTCTGAAGAATTTAATACCTAAAAATTGAATAGAATATATGATAAAGAGCAACATTTTGACTGTAAAACATGCAAGGATTTAAATATTTAAGCTCTAGTTCTTTTGAGTTATCATATTTAGGTAAGCTCAAATACAGAGTATAGCCAATCAATGACCACCATTTAAACCTATTTAATCGAAAATAGGTTGTACATCATCAATTTTAATGGTAAGCTTGTACATCAAATTTCAGCCAAATGGGTTTTCCTGTTGTTACTTATGGTACCTTACAAGCCCACTGACAGAAAGGTGTTAGAGATTTAAGCCTAAATTAACGTCCTTTATTTTATTCAGAATCGCCAACAAGGGCGAAGAGCATCATGCTTTACATTCGTTTACACAACCCTTTTTTACAGGGGGGCACATTCACACTACTCACAGGTAGAATACAAAATAATACCCATGTATGAACCGGGACTCAAACCCAGGATGCCCAGATCACAGGAAAGACATGCTACTTCTTTGCCAAGACGCCGGCCAATCAAATGGTTCTTTGCATGTTTAGGAGAGACGACATATTTTACGATAAACGACGGATTTCGTCTAGATTTTAATAAATTCTATTAATTCGGTGTAAATATTACATTGAGATTCCATCGCTTTTGCTCAATACTGCTGAGTTATATTCTCATAGAGGCAGACATATCTTCAAAAAATGTGTTTTCCGGATACATTAAGGATTAAAATGAGGAGATTCAGGTAAATCATGAAGTTGAATTTTTCTAACGAATACAATGCATTAATCTTTTACTAATTCTATTCAAGAAAGTAAATACGCAAAATAATTATCTCGCATTTTTCAGAAATATTTTTTTTAAATATTTGTCAGGGAACAATTGCTTGATTCCAGGTTTGTACCATTATATTAACATGAAATAATCAATGGAGAGGAATTATATAGAGAGGTAAATATAAAAAAATATTTCAGATCATTTTATTAATTCAGGTTTGAAGAGGACTTACTGATTTACAATACGTCATCGTGTTTCTCAATCCCATTTATTAAGAAAATCTTTCTAAAAATATTAAATCCTCCTTGAATTTTCTAAGTGTATTTAATCTCCTCACATAATTTCATTTTAGAAACTCCACCATATAATAAATATTGCTTGTAATTTTAAAGTGAGCACATATTATTATTTATTAAACTATTCAAATATTCTCTGTACAAAATTCTGTTTCCTAAATCGATTTTAAAATATGAAAAAGAATGAATAGCACAATATAGCCTGCACTTCCTCAAATTCAATATTTCTTAATGCAGATCATTAAAAAGGAATATGCACATCAAAAAATAACGAGCTTTTGCTGTTTCCAACGACTAGAGCTATAAAACAGGAAGAAAGGAAGCAGAAACGATGAAGGAAAACAATATTCGGTTTTATAGCCTGCATTTTAAAGCTTGATTCAAGAAGGAGGTTGAGTTTATGGCATCTGGGTTTGATAACGAATCTGGGCTTCAATATCTTACTCGAAATCAAGTTATCTACTATGAATGACGACTTTCAAGAGAATGGCATTTACTATTTGCAAAAATCTAAACCAAGTTTCTTTTATTCAGATGCAGAGCTTTTAGAACAAAAAAGTCGGTTATCATTCGCTTAAACAAGAAATTTTTTGCTGACCGTAAACTTAAATCATTTTCTATCAAGAATGTTACTTTATTTACGAAGGCGTATGATATACTTCCCTTAAAAGATTTTATTTAACTGCATTTTTAAGCAGAGAAAGATTGGGAAAATATTTTTCAGAAGTATATAGCTTATTTTTTTCCAAATGCAATAGAATCTCCTTCAAAAAACGTACTAAAAGTCCGATTTTTCTATTTTATGTCATCTGCACATCTTACATATGATGAAGATATTAGCCTTATATAGGGCTTTATTATTTTGTTAAATAAAAAGAAATATTTTAGATTAAAAATATAACGACTTTTACATTCTGGAGATTTTCTTTATTGCATCCCAAAAAGAATTATGTGTTTCATTCATTTTTTAGGCCTTGAAGTAACTTTTAACAAGTAAAATTTGCTTGTTTTTGCATTTCAAATGCTTTTTGTGTGCATTTGAAAGGCATTCTTTTTTTGAGTTCATTTTGGGGGCATTTGAAATGCATTGATAATGCATTTTTGAAATCGATTCACATATTATTTAATAGGCGAACAGTTTATTCCAAAACCATTGCCTTCGTCATGCAAGAGATTTTCATTCTAACTACTGAAGAAAATAACCCTAATAAGTAATTAGGAAAAAAATATTTTAAAAAAATGCATAGTTACAGAGTGAATAGAAATCTAATATCTTCCTTTCTTCATTAGAAAGTTGGAATTCAAATCAATAAAAGAAACAATCAGTATTTATAAAAATTACTTTGTTTATAATTTTTAAAAAAATGCCAAAACTAATTTTATATTTACAATATATTTGATGCTTGCACTCTAATATATTTGCACTCTAAAAACATTCCTCAAATGAAAACTTGCACTCTTTTTACTATCACTTTCTTTTCTTCCAGGTAAAAGGTAATTTTAACCTCTTTAAAATCCCTGAAATGCAGGTTACTTTCCAAATACTATTCCACTCAACATTATATTAATTTTCATTGTATAGATTATTGTAATATTTAATGAACCTTCAGAAAGTTAAAAGAAGGAAAGAAAATTACATACAGTAGATGGAGGCTTATGCAACTTGAAACATATATAAACTATCTTATCTCTGCTATATAAACAAGAATATGAAAAATTGATTGAAGAAAAAGTTATTTTTAATAGTTATGGGATGAAGTAAATGATGAAAACACAAAATAATTAGAGAATAAAAAATACGATCGAAAACTGTCATTGCGCTTTATGTATTAATATCTATATTTTTTCTGAAGCTCCAAATATTTTAAAGCACTAAAAATGAAAAGTTGGGTATATTCTAAATTGTATGGATCCAGAATTCTTTCGCAACTTGGTTCTCATTTAAAATTAAAACAAATTGTTCATGAAATGATTTAAAAAATATTGAAAAAAGTTTTATAAAATATATTAATTTAAAAAATATTTTATTCAGAAATATTTTTTTAGAATTTCGAAATTTTAATGAACCAACATATTGTCTAAAATAACATTTATTTATTTATTTTCTCAAGATTTTACTTATTTCATAATTTAAATTATGAAGATGATTTAAAGAATAAACTGTTAAATAAAAATTTGATGAATAATCAATAGCAAACGGTACGAAGAAAACCTTTTTCTGTCGTTTATACATAAAATTCCTTAAAACAATCTAGAACATGCATGGAAAATAAAATTTATAAAGAACTAAAACAGTTAGCGACATCGAATTGCTGGTAGGGATGCTCAAGTTGAATTTTCAGATAATTACTCTACATAGTGGTACAAGCAATTTTGTATCATTTGCTGATAACTTACAACTTAATCTATATTTACAAATGAAAATAATCATCATTTGCTGCAGGTGAATTTAATGTGGATTTGAAATTACACCTAAATTAGTACGAAATTCCACATTTTACTGTCAATTAATTTTAACTTAAAGTGTTTTGCACTTTCGTTGGCGCTTTTCCTACATTGCATGGATATACAAGAGAGATTTTGAAAAATTTGAGATTTCAAATGTGCAGATATATGCAATGCATTCATTTCATTATTATTTGAGACAAAAATTCTCTAAACTTTTCTTGTGAAGAATTTTCTATTTCTCCTTATGAAGCTCTATATAAATTGATAGATATATAGATTTTTTTATAATTTAGCCTTAATATAGAAGTAATGAACGTAAGAAAATAAAAATCATGAATTAAATGTTAAAGTTTGACTATATTAATCACTAATTCATGTAATTTTCTTATAAATTATTTCAACATGTCTATTTGATGCCAAATTTACCCTCCAGATGCGTATCTTGTGATTTCCTAGGGTAGACAGGCCATTTTCTGTCGCATCCTTTGTTTTTTGCAGTTTAGAGTGTTCATTTTTAAGATAACAGATTTTTATCATATCATATTATTATAGTGTAACAGAAAGTATCAGTTCACTTTTTAAAAATATATTTGAACTTACTTACAAGCATACCATTTAAATAGAATTTTTAAAAAAATTACGCATTCAGTGGGTTAAATCTGTTTATTAATGCAAGAATCAAGGAGATTTATTAAAACGAATGATTTATAATAAGTAAAAATAATATATTTAGCCTCATAATTGTTTTGACTGTATGCCGTACGTGCATCGATTTATCTAAATTTAATAGTTGTAATCAAAAAATAAATCATTCATAAAGATTATAATTCTGAATAAAAATTACTTTGAATACATTTATATGTCAAGTATTCAACGAATTTCCATTTACATCAAAATAAGAAAATATTCCCAATATAGAAGGTGTCATCTTATCAGATAATAAAAAAAATCAAAAGGTTGAAAGGACAAAATGCTATTTTGGAACGTGAAATAAATACAGCTTGCGATAAAATTTTAATTCCCTTAAATGGATTAGTTATTTTTAACTCCATTTCGAAGGATTAATTGCATGAAATTTATTATATTGCTTGGTTATATATCTCATAATAAGCATCTGCTTAGTTTGAAGGCGAAACAAGACAGTGAAAATGAAAGACCCACAGGAAAATGAGGAATACAGGAGAGTTAAATGCATGATTCATTGCTTCAGGATACAAATGGGAAAGGCAACATCATTCGAGAAGCTTTAAAACAAGTTTTATTGTTTGGGGAATTATTCCAGAATCTAACTGAAGGCTATCACTTCAAAATTATGATTGCAAAATATACTAAATGCTTAGCATTTCTCTGACTGGTTTAGGAACTGATTTAAATGTTCAAACTCTTTAGTAAAGGTAGGAAAATATTCCTCTAACCTTATAAGATGAAATGGAAAACGGGTTTCAGCTATGTTGATATAACGGTGCTGTGGGAATAGAAAACATATGCTTATGTTACAACAATGGAATTCATCAAAATGATTAATAGATATTGACTTTCATCATTAGTGTATGGTTGGGTAAAGTATAAAGATTTACAGAGTACTGAAAAGGTTAATGATCAACCGCATGAAATTAATTCCTTCAATTTGAATTGTGAAATATCCAGCATTAAATAAAAGTTATAAACATAAACAGTGGCACAAAAAATTGAGAGTATCCCTTACTTTTACTTGATAAATCTGACTTCCAATATAAATAGCAAATTGCCGAGAAGTGCAAACATATTTTTATTTTTACACATGAAAAATGGTTTAATTTAGAGTAAAAATAAAGTACAATCAACGAAAAACTTCTAAACTGAAAAATTTCAGAAGCATTTTCAATAAACCTACTCAAATTTTTAACTCAAAAAATTTAGAGCACACCTATGAAATTTCTGCAATATCTCGTATAAAATTAGGGCGTCACTGCTAAGTTGCATGTCTTTTGACTTTTATATTGACTTTTAAATATCTTTGTACCGATTTGACTAATTTTTGGTGAAATCTGAAGATATTTTACCCCATTTTTCTTTCAACATTTGTTTTGTGGATTTTATTTCTAATTTTGTGTTTTTGAACCATTTTTTCGAGTATTGTCCACAATATATGATAATATTCAATGACAGTGTTGTCGGAGTACTGTGTTGGGTATGTAGCTGCAATTTATAAGGAAAAAGATACCATATTTTGACGTTATGTGCATTCTGTTTGTTTTAAATATTTTAGACCATAGGAAGCATTATAATTCCAGAATTCCACACAATTCAGAAGTTAAACTATCATTTGAATTCCAGTGATTAGAGAGTTATTACTTTAGGATCAAGCATAAATCAAATTTGTTACATATTTATATATTTAAAATTACTGAATTTACACTCTTTCTCAAGGAATATTATTTTTTATTTCACTAAAATATTCTACAGTTTTATCAAATATTGCTTACCCAAACTCTTTTAACACAAATCAACATTTAGATCACATTGCACACTCCCTTTAAAAATTGTAAACAAAATTTCAGACTATCATTTTTATATTTACATATTTATTTATATCGAAAATATGATGAATAGAAAAAAGTCCAAGCATATATTTAATGAATTATATAAAGAAAAATATTTTAAATCGAAAGAATAATTGAATGAAATATTTCCGATGCGCTCTAAGCAGTTTTCTTGAAATAAAAAAAAATTTTTCTATAAAGTACGTTTGCAATATTCCCTATCCTCGAAATATTTTCTTACCTGCATTACGAACTTGTATTTCGGTCCATTCAGCTTCCGCACGTAGCACAAACAGAGTATAAAAACATCAGTCTCTGTATCGAGGCTTTATTTGTATCAAAGAAGTCGTGCTTTAGTTCCAAACCTACGATGCATAAGTAATCCGATACTCGAAACTACACTTACGAACGACATCTTTTCCTTCTTCCGAACTGTCACCTTAACAAATCTGCACATTCAGGTTTGAAATGAAATGTATCTCTACGTTACATTAGCTGTACAACAAATTAAATCCAAATATTGACAAAGGAGATTCCGTCAAACGTGAAGTAGGCATATAGCACTCATCTGCGAAACGAATTCACCAGAGCATTGTCCAGAAAGCGCAATGGATTTTTATTCCTGCTGAATTGCTGTACTTTGCATAACATCACTTTAACGCACCAGTGAATTTGATGCTTAGGATTTGCAGATCGGAGAGGAAGTAATTATCATTTCAAGTATGTCTTAATGCTCAGATAACTGAGTAGTTAAAAGTAATAGATGTCAAAACTAATCGTTTTCTGTCGAAAAGGAATAATGCAAGAAAAATGTGCATGGCGGAAATAAAACCAGTGACTATTATGTATAAAAAAGTGAAAAGGGATTTATACATGGAGATTGAAAACTAGTTATATTTTTTCAAAACTAAAGGGATTCAGTAATTAATCAGCAGAAAACATATTTCAAACTCTTGAATAAGAAGGGATTTTCTACATTCACTGGACTGTAAAAATTGTATCCTTAATGAATATGAAAAGATCACGAAAATCCTTTTATGCTTATTTGTTGTTTTGTGTATTTCAGCCTGGAATGTAGCCGAATAACCCACACAAATAGTGAGTTGAAAGAAAGTTGATTTTTCTACTGTATTCCATGATTTTTGCGACGGATTTTGTTTACTCCTTACCTTTTTTGTCTTTGAACTGTAACAGCTTTGAGTATAAACTACTAATCGCCTCGTTAAAGAATGTTTATTGACTTATTTAAAAACGTTGCATCTAAATAGCGATATAAAAATTCTGCATCTTTTGAGTAAGCATTAAATTCTTTTCAAATTTCCTATTTTCTTCTAATTAACATAATTCACAATTATTATTTATTATTAGTAAACATCGAATAACTTTGAGTAAAACAGATTCAAATCATTGCATTAATTTAATAGATTAAGATTAGTTATTCTAAATAAAAAAGGACAAAAATGAATTTGCATTTGTTGTTCTGCACTTTTTTGCTTTTTTTAACATTTTTAAAATTCCGTTAAATATTTTATTTAAAAACTACTCATTCAAAAATGTTAACATTTTCTGAAATCAAAGCAATAATTAAAATTTTACTTTTAAATATCTGTAAATTCTTCTATTTATTTGAAAATATATAAAATTTGTTTCATTTTCCTTTTTCATTACGCTTTCAAATATATCTTTTAGATATAAGCAAAGCAAGAATATTTCACTACATAGTAAAAACATTCATCTCAGAAATTTAAATTCATGTTTCTCATTGGTTTAAATTGCAAGAAATTTTAATTATTTATTTTTAGTGATTCAAAACTTCTTTATTTTATATTCTTATCTTTAATTTTATCAACGTTAAATACAGAAAAGACAGAATCAGAAAAGTGAACCTGAAAATGAGAATTAATAAAGAAAAATGGATACTTACATTCTAAGTTAAGTATGAAAACATTACAAACTGTACTTCTGCAAATTTCTCTATAAAATTAAACCGATTTTTGTTTCACTTTCCTACACAGCATTTTATTTCAGTAGATTTCACTAAGAAATAAATTAAAGCTTAGAATATTCAGCAAACAAATAATCATTTGTAGGAATTTCCCTTCACTTTCTGCATTTACTTGAATAACACATACGTTTATATCAAAAAATTCAACAATAAAAACACCGTTAAACTTTTTTTTCCAAGCTGAAAATATTTTTATTCTTTTCGAAATTTAGGATTTATTTTTGAATAGTGAAGAGCTTTGAAAAATCAATTTTATCTTTCGCAGTATTTGTAAATTAACTCAATTACAATTCGTCTTAATTTTAGGGATATTAAATTTCATTCTCAAAAACACCATAATAGATTATTCTTTTTTGATTCTGAAGTAATCAGACCGATTGTTAAAGGCGTTTGATTGATTTTATAAAGTAACCTAAATGTTTATTATACAGATCCCATTTTATAGGGATTGAAGGATATTTTAGGATAGTTCTTGTTGAGATATAGCAGACGACACTTCGAACTCCCCGCCATTCTTCAAACTACCTTGCCACACACCACGATAAAGATATTAGCTTTGCAGAAATATTCTTCCAAAAGAAAGATCATTCGCACTTAACTCTTATTCAGCGGTGTCAAGTTGATTTCAACTAGTTAATTATTTCGACCTCTTCGGAAAATCCGTATGTAAATTGTCATAAACATATATATTTTATATAAATATAATAAGTATTTAAATATAAATATAATAATGAAATGTTTATTATATGAACATAATAAACTGAGTATCGTCATAATGCAAAATACTATGCTTGACGAGTATACTCGTCAAAAACAGTTCTCTGTTTAAGACCACGTTAACAATACATTCTTTAGAATATTCAGATATGATGTGAACATTAATTCAAACATTAGTTGATTAAAATAGGTCCTTTGACTTCTTTCAATAAATATATTTACCTAACATTTGCGGTTCAAATATAAAGTTTACTATTTCATGAATGTAGATTGGTTCCCTTTCTTTCAAAAGACTCAGAAATCAATTAAATAGTTATCACAGGATCTTCCATTCAATAGCTACTGTTGATTTCAGTATTCTGAGGTGATCACTTTTCAACGATTCTATCCTATTAAAGGGTGACACGCGGATGGTTGTGGCATTTTTTAGAATTTACTTTCTTGTTAAATTTAAACCTTTTTTAACTTAACTAATCCTTAACTTTTCTTCCCACTTCTATTTTGTTGAATTAGACCCATCTTAATGCATACGCAAAAGCACGGAGTGTTTTAGAATCCATTTGCAAACAATAACTACCATTGATATTAATGCTCAAGTTCGCCTACTATCTTCTTCAGATTAAAATCATCATTGCACCAAACCCCGCTTTATTTGTTATAATAAGGACGACACTGACAATTGTTTATCAACATTAACTAAAGAAAAACAACGTTCTCAGTCTGAAACCATCTTTCTATTTAAACTTAAAAATATCAATTGCGAATAAGTTAAGCCGTTATTTAAACAAGGAGAATTCTATTCCGATAATATTTTTTTCGGTCCCCAAACAACACAAAAACCACACAACCTCTCAATGCCTCTCTCACGATTTTTTCCTCACGTTTAAGTGCATGTTACCGTTGAGCTGCATTCGTCTATCAAAATCCCACTTTTTCAGACAGGAAAGTAATATACGTTCCAATTCGGAATGGCTTGGTAGTATTATTCTTAAGTTTCTATTTCTTCCTATCCTTTACACCGTAAATGAGTTCTCTTTTTGGAAAGGAAAAACGGAGATACAAGCGGGGGAAAAATCACTCAGAAGTGCAAATGCGAAGGGAAAAAGAGAAAACCTTTAGAGTTTTTTGATTAATGGAGCAAATCCATCATCGACAATCCCTGCTTTGACCAAAGGTTTCATTTCCAGCATGACCACTGTGAGAAAACTTATGTTCAATCCCATAATGGGGGTAGGCTCCGATATAAAGATTTTACAGCATTTAAGGGCTGTTTGAATTTATGGGTCGGATATTAGGTGACAGAGCTGTAATATTTGTTACGTTTTGTGAAAATTGAAAAAAAATATTGTGTCATAGACGATTTTCAATTCAAAGAAAATGAGATTTTTTAAAAAGAAATTGTTACTATTTAAAAAAAAGTGCTGTGGTCTATATTTCACGTAAAAATCGTAAGCCATTTATCTTAAAAACAATGCGGCTTATCAAAGATGAGTATTTAATCATTTATTTATTTTTGTTTTTAACAAATATATTTTTTGCTAATTATTATTTTTCTGGCAAAAAACAAATTATTTCATTGTTTTAAAATTTATAACAAAGGATTTACAAGATCTAAAAGTAGACCATATTGTAAACATTCATTTAGTTATATTAGACAAGTGTGTACTTGTGGTATAGTTTAAGGTCTCAGGATCATGTATTAAATTTAAATGTAGCAAGAGTTGTAACATTTACAGGCACGTTATATTCAATAGAGGCTTGAACGCCGCTGGATATAATGCCCTCTGGTCCTCTTCTGGTGAATTGTGGAAATCATGTACCGTACATATCATTTAATTCCGGTTTCTAATGAAGAATTCATTCCCAAAATAATTATATTTAATCTTCTAATGAAACGTCAATTTAAATATATAGCACTAAATGAGTCCAAAGGTATATATTTTGGCAACATATAATTAACTTTATAACTTTGATAACTTTTTTATATCCTGCGCTATTTCACATTTACAGTTGCAGTTTTATATATTATTGGATTTTTTGTAGCTGATTAAGACAGAGTTAAAAGGTTATTAACAGGGTATCTAGCTATTTTATAGTTTTTGTAGTGGATTTCTTCAGCTCTAAATTTTAAAAGGAAATTACTTCTGATAAAAATAACCAAAGGAAAAAAGTAGTTTCAGAAAATCTAGAAATACACCAAATTTAAGCATGAATCCATCACACATCAAGCATAAATCCATCACTCTTTCACACATCAAGAACAAACTGCAACACAAAATACTTCAAATTACATTTACAGAAATAGATATTTTGAAAATTTAAATATCTTTATGGTAAAATGCGTCCAAGTTTTTCAAAGGCAGTATCAATTTAATTTTTAATATCATCTCTTCCCCATATTGTAATACTTTTATTAAAAAACAAATTACTCTGTGCAAACGTAAGATTAATTTTACTTTTAAATGAATGTATATTTTCAAGAAAGGCATGTTAAGAAAGCAAATGTGAACTGAGTATGCTAAATAAATAAAACACTATATAGCTTCACAAAACTGTGAAATGATAAAAGAGAGGGAGGATGAAAAATTTCTATCGACATGCATATAATACCAATGCGACAAAAAGAAAATAATTTCTTTTTACAAAGAGATTGTAGAAAATCTTTGAATTCAAATAAAACACTTTTAAAGAAGCAATTAATTTTTTCTTAGTTTGAACTGCTTACATTTAATTTTTAAAATCCGAAAAGTGTCAAATTATTTTAAAGGAGTCAATAAAAAATATTTTTGATTCCGTTTTGATATTTTAAATCGCTGATTGAATGCATGGTCATTTAAAATTTATCCAGTCAGGTATTTATTTATCTAGTAGTTTCATTTATTATTTAAAATGCAAAACAAGAATAATAAAATTAATGAAAGATGAAAACCGACATCCGAAAAAAAATTATTTCGTGTTCAGATAAACTATTTTTGAAATATTCAGGCTTTTTAAAGGCACAATTTAAAGAAATTCGTGTATTGTGAAGTCTTTAAAAATCCCTTAAACGTGTTTGACAACACTAGTTTTTCATGATGAAGGTGAGAATTTCAACTTTTGTTAAAATATAATTTTGCTTCGATAAAAAAAAAAAAAAAAAAAAAAAAAAAAACGGTATTGTTTCCTGAAGTGAAGCTTCTTTCTTCCTTATATTGTAACAATTCTACTTTTATCTTACTTGCTTTTATTAATAAAAAATTTCATTTCAAGTGAAAAATAAATGCAGTTTAGAATTAAAAAGGAACCTGTTTACCAAAATCTGATTTAATTCTTTTCAAAATATTGCAAACGCTATCTTCTAAAATACCCTATGAGAGAAATATAAAAATAGTTAAGTAGATTTATTTGTATATTATAAAAAATTACTAACAGATAGCAAACTCGTAATTTTTATAGTTTCTGGAGATTATCAAAGCACAGATGTCCTAAAAACTGCCTTGTATTTAGATTACATTAACGTTCTACAGGCAAATCGCAAGTTGAAAGAGATTTTGAGTCTTCATTAGCATGGACTGCTTGTTTACTGTCAAAACGGTATTTAAAAAAAGATGATCTACTTTTTTTTATGCTGTACTCGACGTCTTTATCATATACTTTTCTAAACAACACACGGTATCCGTATTATGGAATTATTAAAATAATGCTCTGCCCTGCGTAAAATATTTTTTTCGCTCTGAAAATAAGTTGTTAATATAACTTAATTAAGATCTCTACTTTTTCTTACAGTTTTTAACGAAAGAATGAACAATAAGGATTTTTTATGTTACTAATTAGTCTCCTGCTCTTTAAAAAACAATTAAGGACCACTATTCCTTAATGTTTAAGAGATTACTCGCAGCTTTACAAGAATGAAAAAAGGCCATGCCTAAAATTTAAATAATGCCCTTTTCTAGTTGAAAATGTGTATTGTAGATATAAGCATCAAAATTTCTGTATTTTTAGATAATTATTTTGAACACTTTAGTCATAACCCTTAAAATATTCTACATCAGCTTCAATCTTTATTTTAAATTCTTGTTTAAGAAATTAATTTCATGTAAATGCATGAAGAATTATTTTCTCGGTTTAAATTTAGAAAATTCTTTTATAAAAAATGTCTTTTTCGTTTTTTTTATCAAGAAATAAATTTCATGTAAATGCATGAAGAATTATTTTTTCGGTTTAAATTTAGAAAATTCTTTTATAAAAAATGTCTTTTTCGTTTTTTTTTCGTATCAACGTTTAAAATCAATTTATTATTGTTGTACATTCTCGCACATTTTTTAAAAAAATATTTTAATATTTCTATTTCTGCTTTTACACTTGTATGTGTGTTTTTACAGTCTGCTGTATGCTTTTACAATCTGCTGTATGACGCAGCATCGCTAAACATTGGTTCTTCTGCAAGAAAATCCGAGCCAACCAACTATCAATAAAAGATGTCTATTTAGTTCATAATTCTAGTTTCCGTCCTATTGACAATAAATACTGGATTTTTAAAGCTTTTTAAGACAAAGTATTTGCTTCTACTGATTTAAAACTTTTCAAATAATTTTGTATGCAAGTCTTGTTTTCGTAAAATATATTAGTAATTACTAAAAGCCCTTCAAAATATTTATACAAAATTACCCTGCCAAAATTTAATGTGCATAGGTGCTGCATTCAAACTGCTGTATGTTTCTATTGACTGAAAAAGCTCTGTATTCTTATATAATTTCATTTAACACTCGCAACTTCTGTTAATTTAGTTATTATCAAAGATAACTATTCGTGTTTAACGATTTCATAGAAAATTTATTATAGCTGATTTTCGATGGAAATGCATTATATTTTTTTGCGTGTGTTATTCTTTTTCATCAGGATTTTTTTAAGGTCATAGATTTCATAAGAAAATTAATGTTACTAATTTTTGGTAAAAAAAACAATTCATTTTTTAGTTTGTATAATTCTTTTTTATCTGGCTCAACAGATTCATAGGAACATTATTATTACTGATTTTTGACGGAAAGGCAATGTTTTTTATTTTTTGTTATTCTTTTATATCTGGATTTTTTTTATCAGGGTATTATAGACGCTTTAGGAATTTATGTCTTTACGATAGAAAAGTGGTAAACTCGAACCGCAACAGTAAGCAATACCTTCTGAGTAATCTTTCCTTACATGAAAAAGCTGAAAAATATTAGAATTTTGCCGATTAGCATTCTGTTATCATCTTATCTGTCACCCTGTTTATTTCTTAATTGATTAACAAATCATGTAGGAAAGGGTAATATGAAATTGCTTTGCCAAAAGGCAAAAGTGTATTTGCAACAGGAATTTATTCAAAGATGGCAGAGGTACTCAATCGATCTACATTGCAATAAACAGTAAAACATTTTTTACCTAATATCTCACTAAATGAATATACCCTAGGATCCTTATAATGAGAACATTATAGGCTATAAGGTTGGTATAGTATTGTATGCATATAAGATATGACGATATAAGGTTAATGCTATTTTTATTGCCAATCGAAATTTATATATATATATATTGAAGAAATATAGCATAGAAATCAAAAGATCTTAAGAAGAACATGGAACTTTTGTCTTCAAAATACAAAACAGTAATTTGAGAACTTTTCAGTAACTTTAAAGCTTGAAGCTAAGAGATGAGGATACATTTCTTTTCAGGCTAAATGAGTTTGTTTTCTTAAGATATACAAACGTCCATGCAATAATTGTTAAAAACAACAACTTTGTTCTCAATAGCCAAGAATCCATAACAAAAGTTTATTTATTCCAACATCAAAGAAAATGAAAACACGCATGGAAAAATTTAAATAAGAGATGGTTTTTTTTCAATAAGAGAGATAGAGTAACTTTTTTCTGAAAGCAGTTCATCTTTTACGGATTAGATACAGAAAAATGTAACATCTTCCATTCATTTTATCTGAAAGATGATTTTTGATCGCCCCCGATGCTAGGACGTCTTGACGGAGAGCAAAAGACTGAGTATGGTTTGACGTGCTATTGATGTCATAAAAAGATTTAAAAAATAAAGAGTGAAACACGTGTGATCGTTTTTTTTTCTTCGAATGCCTCCCAGCCAGGACAATTACATCTCTAATATCACGATTAAAAGCATCTTCACCCTTCAGAAAACATCGAAAGATGAAGATCGATATTTTTTTTTTTTGGCTTTTTCTTTGTCTCGAACGTTTTCCAAGAATGTCTCCCTTTTCTAAAATATCTTCAGTGGATGCTCCTTTCCAAGTAATTGTACTTTTTATCTTTTCTTTGGAGTCCGCTATTTAATACAAAACAATAAGAAAATTGAAACGTTTAGATACGAACTTGACTTCACTATTTTTGATTGTGGAAGGCAAAGAAATATATCTCGATTTCTTCAGAAACAGATAGTATTTTCTTTTTATCCATTCAAGGACAATTCCAAAGATATATTTAGAGACTGAAATGGTACTAGAATTAATTGTTGTAGAAAAATGTAATATATTCTATTTCAATTTATAGAAAAGTCCTAAAATTTCGTGAGGTAAGTTTAACTTCTATGATATCCTGATTCCCTTCAGTTCAATCAAACAATTCGGTCTTTTGAGCACTGTAACTTAGTATGTTTTTTAAGGAAGATTTAGAAGGTTTCTAAAATAGGAAACCGATTTCTTAATATTTAAAAATTAATTGATAATTATTATAGCCTAGAAACTATTATAACTGAAAATAAATATGTTTTCTAACAAATATCTTAACATAATTCTTAAAATCGAGTTTCTAAGTAGTTTTATACAATTATCATTACCAAAGTATTATTAAACATAAGTTTCAGTCGATTTTTTTAAATCTTGCAGTTTTTAAAAAATGCATTACCTTTCAAAATATTCTAATTTAAAATTTATTATTAAATTTATCCAATACATATACAATACAATACATTAGAGTGCTAAGCATTGATACCCACAGGATTTGCAGGCTTTTTCCTACTTTCCAAATCATTGGGACCTCTCAGAAACTAACAAAACCAATAACACAGAAAAATAATACAACAGAAAACGCAGTGCGAAGCCATAATGTAATGACACTAAAACCATCAAAAGTACTAAGCTAAGCTCTTCAAAGATGCTCCTGCGTGGCAAGAATCCCATTTCACAAATACCACTTGGACTTAGCAGAAGCCTCAAAGAAATATAATGTACATCTCGAGATCGAAAAACTAGCACAATGCTTTCAGATTAAACCCCCCTTGGTGCCATCGGTCCCCTATTTCAAAACAGCGAAAGCTCTCAGTCTTGATGACGGCCTTATATCCTGGATATCCGGGGAATAGCATATATCATCTTTCCCCCTTGATTCTTTCCGATTTTGCTTTTCCAATCTTTATCCCCCCAATGTGGACCCCAGTTTTCCCACCCACTAATGGCCCACCATTGATCAAACCCGAAGTTTATTCCAATAGCGCACGATATTTTTGTGTGTGTAGCTATGGGAAAATATTCACCTGTTTTCTGGGGTCCAATTGGGAAGAATAGTTATGACATGCAAGAAGGCATCGACACACGCCGTTTCAATGGTGTAATCCTTTGAAACCTAAGATGCATTCCTGGTATTGGTAATCTTGAAAAAAAATAATAAGACTTAGAGGAAATTGTTTTGGTGTGTTACTGAATTTTTTTATGTTAAGGACTTGCATGAATTTTCAATAAAGATTAAATTATATTATGGAGGTGGTTCTGGACTATAAGTGAATATTTTAATTTGAAAGCCGTTATAAAAATAATTAGATAAATAAAAACTATTGCTCAATTAATATAATATATTTTTAGCATAATATCTTATTTATATCTCTTTTTTTGTATTTAATTATAAACAATATGCGAAGTAATACCCAACAATCGCAGAGGGATGTTTTTTTTAATTATTTGCGTTTATATTTTTGAAAGATATTAATATATTATTTGCCTTAGATTTCAACATATTTTCCTTACATTTAATTTTTTATTAAAATAAAAAAATCAATAAAAATTAATTAAATATATTTTATTTAAAGCAATCCTTACAGTTTTTAAATGAATTTCGGAAATGTTTTTAATTCTACTTAAATTCGCATGCATCATTCAGCAAAGGATATCCTCTTAAGCAATGTGTTTCTGGAAATTTTATGCTTTCTAAACTTTGAGTTATCTTGTTGTTGAGGTGTAGAAGCTTGGAGAGAAGTCTGCAAGATTTTATGCCTTTTTCTTTATTTACCTGAGGTTCAAAATTGAGATTTCAACCTCCAGACAGCTCCCACAAAGCTTTACAGTGGGACTTTATAATCAAAACTAAACTCTAAAACCCGGTGCACAATTGCGTCTAGTGCCGTTAAAACTAAGTTTGATTTTAAAATATGTTAGAATTATATTGCCTAAATATTGGTTAATCTCAAGGATTTCATGCAAAACAACTATAAATTTTTCGTTTCAGGGCGCTGTGTTTTTATTTCCAATGTCACTTGTCACTGACAAGCTCGCTGTCAGCGATTTTAAGCCTAAGCGAGCTTTTCTTGTTTTATAGTAGCGCCAACTAGCGCCAAGAGTACGACTTAGCTACTTCATGCTTCACATTCGCTTACACAATCCCTTTTTACAGGGTGGAGCATGTTCACACTACTAACATATGGAACACAGAATAACAACTACTCCCGAACTGGGACTCGAACCCGGGATGTCCAGAATTCTAGGAACACACGCTACCCCTAAGCCAGGATGCCGACAAGGGCGCTGTACCAGCAGCATTGTATTTTATTGTAGGTTATAAGTTGTATATTATCTGACCTGGTGAAACAAAATCTATAAGAATGAAAAGTAGCCTTATAAATAAGAGGACTTTTGCTTCTTGGTAGGTATATAAATGGTATTGAATCTTCTTACCTTTACTCCGATAATGGATCATACACTTATGTAAGGGTTAGATCCGTGAGCTTATCTGTAGTGGAGTGGGTATTTTAAACTCATATGAGTCCCTGATTGTCTGATGGTCGATCATTTAGATTAATTTGAAGTTAGTCTCACTAAAATATTGTTGGAGTCCCTTATTTGCGGCTACAGTGCAAACATATTTTCTTTCCTGAAGTTAAAACTGGTCATTAAGAGATTAAATTGAATATTTATTTTCTCTCACAATGTTAATGTGTCCTTCTTTTCATAGCCCTGCAAATCGTGAACTCATTCTTATTTCTCAATCTATAAACGGCGGCTAGATTTATTAATTGTTAAGAGAATAAATAATAATTAAAATATTTCGGCCGAAAAATATTTGCAGTATTTATTTCCAGTATCTTGAAATGCATACAAACTTTTATTGCAAAATGAAATTTAAGAATTTTTTTTTCCTGCAAATGAAACGCTAATGGAGTACGGAATTATCCATACAAATTCTCCTTATAAATCAATAGATGATAAAATTTATATGGAATCATATAAAGCATTTTAGTATTTTTTCTTACTTTTGCCCACATCAATTTGGACAGTTCTTTTGATAAAGTATACTTTTTGCACATCCTTTAGTTCAATAATCTAATAGAAGCATTAGAAACCATAGTACTAATAGAGTCGTAGTGTATTTCAAACATATTTAACTCTTCATAGGGGCATCGGCATTTCCCATCAAATTCATTAATCTTGGCATTAAATTATGCAGGTTGTTGAAAATTCTGACAAACTTTTTTGTAAGTCAAAAATTTACATGCTGCAGTTCCTTTATCTCACACAAAATGCAGTATCTTAATTTTTTACTAAATTATTAATTAACCAAATTAATTTATTAATCAAATGGAATTTACATAATAAGCTAAATAAATCTCTTTTCTTAAGCCCACCACAATACTAAAATTATTTTAATACATCAAATTTAGTAAAAAGTCTCCTTTTAAACGGTTAAAGGAACAAAACATGTTTACCAAAGTATGATGTCCTTTTTAAATGAATCAATTTTATTTTAACTCATACACTCATATGATTTGCTACGTCAGTTTAAATTGTTATCTCTTAGCTAATGGACCACATTTGAATATTTTGCATAACATACAAGTTGAAATTCAATTTCCACTTTTCATATTTCTAGTCATTTTCAAAGTTACATAATGATAACGACTAAAAAATAAAAAAGAACAAAGCACAAGCATGAAATATTTTTCTTTTAATTTACTTAGGTCAATAAAGAAAATTTTTAATTTTAGTTACTTTTTATTAAATAATTATCAAAAAAATATTAAGTTTCAAAAAATAAGTATCAAAAAAATTATTGATTTTCGCAAGAATCGAGCTTGCATTCTTCAAATTTGCGTGAAAAATACTGAAATACTTACATTTTACCGTTTGAGCTACTGCCTGTTCATTTCAAATCTCATTACAAGCTGCTAAAACTCTATTTAAAGTACTAAAAATCTAATTTAATTTAATTTTTGAGTTATTATTTGGAAAAATTGTATTCATATCAAATGTCATCCATTTCAAGTTTAAAAAATGTATTTGAACTTGAGTAATGAATAAAAAGTATTTTATTAACGATTGAAAATTTGAGCAATATATATAAATAAATATACATAGGGAGAGTAGGAATTGGAAAAGAATCAGCTTAAGAAGCCAGGAGAAGCTTTTTAGCTGTCATTCAACTAGGTACCAAATAGACTATTTCCCACCCCTCAGCGAAACAGATAACTGATTTCAAATGATCCATCAATTCCCAAATTAGGCTATATGGATTCTCGTTTATACCAATTCACTGGAAATATTCTCTCCGGCAATCAAATCCCATTTATGAGAAGGAAAATTCATGCATATAGCTTCTTCTATTTTCTCTTTCAGTTTGTCTAGCGAGCTTACTAGTTATATAAATGTACTTGCATGCATATTGAATTGCAGAATCTTTTCGAATATTTATATATATTTAAATATATTTATTCTTCAATACATTTAATAATTAAATTTACACAGACATGGAATTTTTTTTTTTTCAAAACTCCAAAATAATTTCAAAAATTATCGTAAACAACAATTGTTGATAAATATTTCAAAATTAAAAATTGTGCACTGATATAAAAGAATGTGGGATTTTTGTATATATGTTGGTGACATTAAAGCAGATTATTGCTAATACTGAAATAATAAAAGATTAACATTCGTAAATCTCTCCTGATAAAAATAAATAAATAAAATAAAATAAATCTTTTTGCCTTATTAACTTTAACATATACATTTGAATATTTTGAGCAAATTTAAACAATCTTATTATTACAACACACAGGATTATGAAATTTCCTTCGCTTAAATCGCCTTCTTTAAAACTGCTGTAGGAGTAGAAAATAATGGAAAAATGCAATTTATTTCTGAGCTAGATTAAAATAGATAGCCCTCTAGGTAGTGTTTAAAATTCTTTGATACATTCTGACTTAAACATTTTCAATTTATTTTATTGAAAAAGAATTAAAAATATTTTGTAACTCAAGAAGTATATTTTATGATATATAGGAGAAAATTTAATTACTATGATAGAATTTTTCAGAATAGGTAAATATTTTCGACTTTATGACTGCCGTAAACATCAAAAAGGTAAAATACACAATTTTGATATGGAATCTTACTTAACGGCAGATAAATAGATTATATTTAAGGATTCATGGACTCATTTTAATTATTACTAGCCGCCTTTGGCGACCAGCTGGTTCGCCATGAGTAAAGCGTTCTAAAATGTTCAATTAAATCACATATTCATTAGCCTTGAAGTAATTCCGGGCATGTATTGGCCTGAAATTAATGTTTTCTTTAAGATGATGGACGGAAAGTTCTAAAAGAACACCTTTTCCTAATAATATTCTTTACTTTTATAAATCAGTCAGTTTTAACCATCGGTTATGCTTCTTAAATATTTAAAAAAAAAATCGATGATGTTGCCAAAATATTAAATATGTTTATTTAAAGAAAGCGAGAAAGTGAAAAAAAAAGTATTTAATTAATGATGCAGATATTGCAAACGATTACATAAATATGCCATTAAGTCGGGATTTCCATGCATATCCTGTCTAAATTCAATCAGGTTTACCGTAAATAAAGAAGGTTTATTGAGTTAATGATATAGATATTGCAAATGATTGTAGAAACCTTTGCTTTGCATTTATTTTTTAAAGAAAATATCACATTTTATATTTATTTTATTTTATCCAGTCACGTGCTGAAAGTTGCATATCTGTAGATTTATTTTGCGATGATATTTTTTTATTCGAACTTCCGGCATTATTTTATTTTATCTAGTCACGTGCTAAAAAAACATAGTTAAAATATTTCTTTAAAAATTCGTTAAAAATAAAAGCTTAAGTTATACATTAAAACACTGATACCATTAGAAGGCTAATTTTTTAATCTTTAAATTGATGTAAAAATCATATTTATGCGATAATAATTTCGGAAGTTATAGCGGAAAAACGTCGAAATTTCGCTTAAATTTTAATTAATTCAAATTCTAATTAAAAATTCGAAAAAAGGGCTCCGAGGTGCACATTCCGGACCTCCAAGGTATACATGTACCAAATTTGGTATCTGTAGGTCCAACGGTCTGGCCTGTAGAGCGCCAACACACACACACACACACACACACACACACACACGCACACACACACACACACGCACACACACACACACACGCACACACACACGCACACACACACACACACATTGAGCTTTATTATAAGTATAGATTATAAAAAGTCAAGATATATATATTTTTAGTTAAATGTTGTTGTTGCATTTGAGAATGATTATGTTATAGTTACTGGCTCAAGATTTTGTTATTGTATTATTATAACATAGGGCAGCGTTTTTCTTTTCTGCTTTTTTTTTTTCACATATACTTGAGGAATAATTCGCTTTTATTTTGCATTAACTGGCTCAATAGAATATAGGATTCCTTAAACTTAGACTTGCTGGAACTATAAACTTTTTTACAAATTTCTCAGTCTCTTGCTTTGTTTGTTAACGACACCCTCGGAGGGGAAACCTCATGATTGAGGATGTGAAGCTTCCTATAAAATGGTTGGATTCCTCCACTTCGTGGGTATACAAAAAAGTGAAAATCTGGCTCCTCCCATAGATGACGAGACATACTTCCCGAGGGTAGGGTTGTACCCTGGGCAGTGATGACTCTTAGGATTCAACCACAGTTGCCGCGAGTGTTGCATTTATATTTCTCCGATTATTCAGGTTTTTTCGTCTGCTTTTTGTGGTATGAGTCGTCAGTTTATAGTTTCTTTGTTAGCGAACCTTTTTTTTCTTCTCGGGAAATTATTATTTTTGTTTTGATTCTGTTATTTATTCATTTATTTGCTTATTGTATTTTTTAAAAAATTCAAAATTTACTTACTATATCACTATTTTCTTTCTTCGAAACTATTGTATTCTGTAACCTAATGTGATTATTGCACGTTTATTTATTACACTATATTATATAATAATACAGTGTTATATTATATAATAATAATAATATAATAATATATCATATAGTAATAATTATTTTTTACTATATAATTAGCAGCAGTTTTGAGTTGACGATTTTCACCTTTTTGTAATTAAAATAAATAAAATATTTTCATTATTAATAATGTATTTTAGAAATCGGTATGAATACTTTTTTAACAAATGTACGTAATAAATAATATAAAATGCAGAACTCATTTATTGCTAAGAACGAGATAATTTATCTCTTAAATTCCATTATACCCAAGAAATTGATTTCAATATCAATTTAAATAAGTTGGACGTTAATAGATTTCAGAAAAATACATTCACTTTTATTCTTTTTTAGTATATAATTTGTTTAAAGAGTACATAATTGCCAATTTTCTTTCCTCGAAATTGCATCTAATTCACATATTGAAGGCAATCAGTTAAGTGGAAGGAAAAATAGACACTGTAGAATAATTATTCCTTTTCTTAAAATTAATCCCGTTTGAAATTTCAGTTTAAAGTTGCTGTTTTTGCTTCATTTTGAAAATAAAATTCTGATTCTTATAAATGAATCATGAAATAAATTCTTTGAATTTCCGGGTCTTACATTAAAATTCATTTGCATGATTAAATGTTCTTAAAATATTGATGCCACTATTCAGAATTTAAATACGATTTTAACATTGAAGAAATTAAGGCTTAAATGTACAGTATTGTAAAAATTCAAAATATTTAAGTATATCAAAGATTTTATTGCATCAGATTTCTATGTAATATTTGATGTGTTCACAAGCTTTCTCTGAAATCAAGTTTTGAGAGAATAATAAGGATTTTCTTTTTGTCGTCAGCTGTGTAATCCACAATTGAAACTTCCTTTTCAATTTAAATGCATAATTTTTTTCGATGCACTTAACTTTGAAATTCAAAGAGTTAATTCATTACTCAAATAAAATTTTAAACTATACTGAATATACATTTAAAACATTGAATATCTGAGTATACATTTAAAACATTTTGGAATATTAACATTTTTAGAGCTTCATAAAAGCAATTCCAAAAGTGAAAATTTGTTCTTTTTCTAAATGAGGGAAAAATATTCTGAATGGAATTAAATTCCATGAAGATTTAATCATTTTTTAATGAAAAACAATTTTTTAATAGAATTGAAAAAAAAATGGTAGAATATTTATTCGTTTTTACATTGAAAAAATCAATATTTAAGGGATATTTCATTTAAAAAATTCATTAAACATTCTAAATATTTCCGTGGAAATTGAGAAAAATTTCTTTGAATAAAAACAATGGCAATGAAATTTAAAATGATGTTACTGAAAACCGTTAAACTTATAACTATTGCTTATAAAGAAAGACAATCAATATTAAAATTTTGAGAACTTGAGAAAGAATGCTGTTGCATTCTAGTAAATATGGATTAATCTACTGCAATCGGTCGCGTTCACGTAATCTGCATTTCACAGCAACAAGTGTAACATAAGAGAAAGAGCAGTACTTTTTAAGGTTTAAATTGAAGCAAATTGATTTTAGAATTTTTCTTTGCTTGTGAGAAGAATATTAAAAAAATTCGCAGATTTAAATTAAACAGCATTGATCACGTACCCCATAAATAAGGAGGTAGACCTTTTTTTTCTTTCGAGAATTAACTTCTAAAAAATACATAAATAAAGCACTGATTGGTTTCTTCCTTTTATCATTTGTTATTTATATTCCTCGTAATTGGTTAGAACTTCAGATTAGTGGATGAATATTCTTTTTTATTTTAAAAGCAGCAATGAAAGCTCAATTACTCTTTTTATTTATAAATAATTTATATAAAAATAAAATAATACATGTTACCTTACCGATACATTAAGGTGTTGAATCTTCAGACACTGTCCTTTAATTTCTACACTAATTTTTTGAAGTTTAAGTTCGTATTCAAATTTAACATTTAGTGATGAAGAGAATTGTTCCAGATTTCATTTTGTTTAAATTGACACCGCTAAACATTCTTCAATAATTGTTGTTAATTTTTAATTCATTTGTTCATCTTTATACAAATAATATGACATAAAAATTATTGTTTATATGCTACCATAATGGATACCCAAACAGGGGAACAAAAAAAACCCACTGCGGATATTATTCGATTGTAGATTGATAGCAAAGCATAAAGATTTAATATGAGCATGCTAATGCTGAAGTAGCCAACTGTTATTTTAAAAGCATAATTTCTTTAATTTTGTATAAGTTATCCGCAAAGGTATCTAGATAATGTATTGAGAATGCAAATAAAAATTCAAAAGGGCATGTTTATTTCCGCTTACTAAAATGTCAAAATTAAAATCTAAAATTTCATTTAGCAATTTCAGTTGAAAACTTTCTTAAAGATTTCAACAGTAAATCATTTTAATAGCATCTACATTCTTTAATATAACTTAAATTCTTCTTATGCTTCTCAAATTTTTAATCATATGGTTATTTCATGAATATCTAATTCCATATGCCTTTATTAACTGTTAAATTATAAACCTAATAAATTTCTAGATATCCATTGTAATCAAGATCCAAGTAAATGTTTCAGGTTCATGAGAATGTTGGAGAATGTATTTCCTAATATTTATGTATGCATGCTTCTAAAAATTTACACTCTTTTAAAACTTAAGGTGAAATCGAGAAACAAATTGAAATATCTATATTTCATCAAAATTTCAAATAAAATCCTGAAATTTCTTCACGTTAAATAGACCATAAATGTTTAATATTTAAAACTATAATTTCGAACAGTATCTATCTTATTATTAAAAATGGAAATAATCCTCAGGAATAACTACATAAAATGAAAGAGAAAGATTCTTAGTCTTCACATTATTTAAAGAAATGACACACAGGAAAAGAAAAAAAATTATATTAAAAAAAACTGGAGTATTCAAGAAAGAATTCACCTACACTTCGATACACCAGAAATATATATATATTTCTGAAAAATGGAAAATATTTCTTAGAAACTTTCTTGAAATCAAAAATTCCTGAAATCCCATATCTAAATTCAGACTGTCTCAAATATTATTGAATGTAATATACCAAAAAATAATGTCTCTTATTCGATACATCAGGCTTATTTTTAATGGATCAAATTTGGTGACATCTGATGGAAGAAAATGGAATTTTTGTTCACATTCTGTTTGTCAAGTAAGTGCTTTTCAGTCAAACGTGATATGCAGGAATATCTCCCGAGCAAAGCCGAAAATATTCGATCCAAATCTAAATTTAAATATCCGTTGGATATTCAGCCGCCTTGAAATATTGGGCTATCCTTTACTCAAAACATCGTTCTCGCTCTAACCCTATTTTACATCTGTAGAAATTGAATGTTTCTATATCCATACCAAAATGCGAAAAATTGACAAAAAATATTTTTTCCACGGTACAGACCGATCTTAGCTTTGCAAATGGTTCCTGAACCTGGAAGCGTTTTTCTGTTTTTACCACTTGAACGACTAAAAACAAATTTTGTGTGTGTGAAGAGACGATGAATGTGATTGAAAAAGACGCTGACGATCAAATGATTGAAAAAGTTTTATCCATGGTCTATACAAGAAAATTCTTCTATTTTCAATTTGCTTTTATTATTTCGCCTTCTTGTATGTCTGTTTGGTACACATTTTACTGCAGATTTTAATCTTTTTTTAAAGGGAAATTATTTTATATTTTTAGCTCGTTTTAAAGACATGGTATATTTGAGTTTTGTAATCTAAATAATTATTTATCAATAAAAGGAGCATATATATATATATATATATATATATATTCTGAAGAAATGAGAATGAACGGAGAGACGAATGAAATGAGTAAATAGGAACACTCAAACTGTTAAAAGTTATACGAGGTGTTCTAAAAATGAAGCAAGCATTTAGAAGTTAAAGCGAAAATTAATTGAAATTTAACATACACAACTTTTTTTTACGACTTCAGATCAAAGTGTTCAGCAAGATGATTATTATTCAGTACGTTTTATTTCAAGTGTTTGCCAATAACAATTTTTTTCTCTGGTATCATGCAAAAAAATGTTTAGCCCAATGTCCTTATAATACGACTGGGAATGGGCAAAAAGTAGGCAAAAACTTCAACATTCTATTAAAGATACCAAAGATTCCCTTGCCTAAATCAAAGAACATTTATCAAAATCTCACAGTAAAATGATCGAAAGGAAAAATTCTGGCTCTTCTGCACTTGTATAGCTATGTAAAAGGATTCTAATTTTGTTATCGCTTCTTGTACATAATATACCTCCCATGATTAAATGAATCAAACTTTTAAAGAGCACGATTTTTCTTATATTTTGCCCTGTAGCTGCTAAAATATGTTTACATTTAAAATGTATACAGATATTTAAAAAATATATAGTTCTTAATATAAAATATTTGAATAAAAATATCTCATATTTGATTTCTCTCTAAAATCAAATATCTTTATTCGAATAAAAAATGTCCATAAATAACTCAGAGAAATAATATTACTTTTCTATAACAACATCTCTACCTAAAAAAACTGCCGATGCTCTCGATTAGTATTACGATTTATTCGACATAATCCATTCTTACCCAGAATAAGTTAAGAGTCTCAGTGGGCAATAATCATCAAGTCGATCTCGGATCGGATAAGTGGCTGTGGAGAGCATGCCCCGAGTTCAGGATAGACGTTCGAATAAAAAACGAGGCCGTAGACATGGCAATATGGCTGCCTCATTCTTAGGACAGAAACCATAACCTAATTACGGAACTGTTCTGGAATGCCTGAATGCGTGCTGGCCGGAAGGGCCAAGAGTCCAGGCTGTATTCTCCAGGGAGAAGGCTGCTAATCAATTTGATCTCCACTTTTATTGCAATCGAAAAAATCTAATCTGGCCCATGTCCGAGGAATAGTCTGGCTTATCGACTGCTGCTAGCTTTATCACCAACTTATGCTTCGAAAACTAAGATTTTCTTTTCGTAAAAAAATTCAACCTTTGTGAGATTAATTCCTTGAAATATTTTTATGTAAATGATTTTAAAAAGGTTTACATTCGAAAAAGGACCCGAAGAAATTTTTTTATCATGCTCACATAATTATAATTAATTGACTAAAACATTGTTTATATTACAAGATTTTTATTATCCAAAATTGTGCTAAATGTAATACTTTGTTTAATTTTTGATTGATTTGTTAGGTTTATGTATATTTTGAAAATACATAACTGGTTTTTCGTGAAGTATTAGAATTTTCGAATCTTAGTTAGAAAATGAGGAAGGCGCTCGATTCGTAACCAAATCTCGAAGCTTCAGCATTTTCCCAAGATGAGGAATTTTAGGCAAGAAGATAGATTGTATTTTGAAATGTTAGAAACATTAATAATTCAAATCTCAATGTTTTTATAATACAATCAAAGTTTTTCTTTTCAGTTTTTGCATCAGCTTTATTTTCAGCTTTTACAGCAATAAGGCTATTTTTTATTCTTGTGCCATTTTAATTCAATATTCAACTAACTCAAAACCATCAATTGACATTTTTCTAAATAATTTGGTAAACGACAAAGAAGCACCGGATAATCAGCCGGAAATATTTAGAAATAAATCTCAAAATAAATAATCTAAAATTTTCTTCTCACAGAATTTTTGTATTAATCGTAAAAATAGATTGGTTTAAAATCCCGATAACAAATTTTTCTCTAGAATATAAAGTAAGTTATTAATTCTTAAAATTAAATACACCATTTCTCGCTCTTAAAATATCATGTTATTAAATTAAATACAAAATTAATGTCAATTTTTATAACAATTTCATTCGGTTCTTCAATGTGAAATAATCAATTTGTTAATAAAAGTGTTTTTAATCCACCGTGGAACTCGGAGAAATAAAGATATTGTACAGAGGAAAATTATTTTATTGAATATGATTGTAATAAGCAAATGATAAAATTCTTTTAAGATGGCAGAAAATACTGTCCCCTAAAAGAGCTTCAAATTTTTGCGAATGGTATATATAAAATTTTATAGATTTGACTGGGCATTTTAAAATGTTAAACATTAAACCTTACAAAAACCGCGTCAATGAAAGAAAGAGTTTTGTATATGCACTATAATTCATTTTGTTCATAAGAAAATAGTAAAGCAAATTTTTATAAATAATATTATAATCCAACTAAAAAGTGACATTTTCTATAAATAGCATTTTTTTTGTATTCCATCTGAATCAAAATAATTTTATTTGTATTTTGTGATTGTTCTTTATTAATAAATTTATCCCAAATTTCAAACAGGTAAAAAATAATGTCGATGTATTAACTTAATTTACCACTGTCATCTAGAAAATTTTAATAGCTCAATAACCATCAATTTACAAAATTTTTCTTCATTATACACTTGTAATTCGTAGAAAAAAATAATCTTTTCTGGATCATAACATATTGCGTGGAATATAATTTTTCATTCGTACATGGTCATATATTTGTTGCTAAATGTAAATCAAAAATTGATTCAATTATAGACCTGGCAAGCGCATTAATACTTTAACATAATTAATTTTAAATAATTACATGCATCTCTTTTTTGAGCATTCAATAAATCAATATTTAGGATGAGTGGAATCCCTCCCCCTTCTGTACATCAAGCCTTCAATTTTGCACCCCTTTCCTTTGGACAATGAATTATTTTAAAAGAGTACTTGAGTAAGAAGATCAAGCACACTCTCTAGGAAAACAAGCCTCATTAAAATGGAATAGTGACGTGAGCTTGTGATCCCTTTTATATGGCAGTAAACTGTCCCTTTTGTTGACACGTCACTTTTGTTCCAAATTAGTTTCGCCTCCCTTCCTAGGAGGAAGGATAACTCATTCTCGCTAAACGAGAACGGAAATGGACAAAAAAATAACAGTTTGATATTCAAGAGGGAAACAGTGCCACTCATGACGGAAAATGGCATTAATTAATGAGGCAGGACAATCATTTCGTAGGTCAAATGAGGAAGAATAGAACAGCATTATGAATACTAGAGTATAATCTTATTACAAAGATAGCACTTACTCTTGATTGAAATCAATCCATTCTTTAAATTAATGGACCAAGAAGCAAAGCAAAGGAAAAACAAATATAAGCTAAGTGATTGTGATTAATTATTTTGCAGTACAGAGTTTCGTGACTCTCAAAACGGGAATTACACAAAAGAGAAGTAACAACACAGCGTTTAATAAGCAATTAAGTGTAGTTAAAAACACGAAGTGAGTGTTTCTTTTCGGAAGCTCTTTAAGCGAATAAAGTTGCATTAGAAGTACAAATTTTCTCGCATAAAAGTATCTAAATAACATCTAAAACTTTAAAGTTAAATGGTAATATTTTTAATGAATAAAATCTTATGCATATTATTCTTCAAAAAAAATTAGCGATTTATAGCCAATATTTCAAAATGCTTTTTAAATTTGCTATTGTAAAAATAACGCTACATTGTACTTTTAAAATTTTTGTGTTTCAGTTTTGTAAATAAGCGTACAAAAATGAGGAATATAGAAAAAAATGATTTATAAACTCATTTTACTTCCTAATTTTATTTAAAGTCAATTAAAATTTATGATGGCTTATTATCAATTTCTTATTAAGATATATTAGGTTTTTACTTTAATAATGAGATGAATAAATAATTTTAATGATTAATTTTCCAATTTAAATTATTTTTTACATTCATTTTTTTAAAAATGTGTAAATGAAAAATGATGTAATATTAAACAAAATTCATTGCATAATTAAAAAACACACTTCTTGAAGTAGATTATTTTTACATAAGATTTGCATTTAAATTCTATTAGAATTATAGTTAAACATTCTAAGTTCATTATAATATATTTCATAGAAATATACACACTTATGAAAAAAGGATAAAACTTCTAAGTTTGAAGTTTTTAGAATAAAACTTATTTCTCAATTCTTTTGAATCAGAAGGTACACTTTTGGAGCATAAAAACTGTTTCTAAATTTAGATATAAAATAATTTCCACCCTTCCATTATGTGGCTTGATGCAACACTTTTATTTTTTAGGAACCGTTTTGTTCGTTTGGAACCACTAAAATATTTATAAATTTGTATTTCTGTAGAACATTTGAAAATATATTTTACCCAACACGCTTTTAGATGGCAATTAAAACAATAGAACAATCCATATTAATCTTGTTACTTCTTTTAATTCTAAAGCTATTATATTAATAATCGTTTAAAAAAGGAAGTATATTTCTATTTGATTAACTACTGTCATACAAATTTCTAGAAATCAAGATCTGTTTTAAATGCATCACTTCGTGATTGAAATTCGATATTATTCTTAGTGATAACATCAATGTTCATGAAACATTCAAATGTCACAAGATTGAAATAGAAGATTAAAACGGCTACAGAACTGAGTAAATTTATTGGCTCTCCAAGTATTTTTGTAATATTTAATAACATACACTTTACAGTACAATATATAAAACAGTCTAAAATTCTAATTTAAAATTGTGGCGAATATTTTAGCCTATTATGTTTCTGCAAGAACCATATTCCTTGAGGCTAGGTGAAGTAGGATATCAAATACACAAGTCGAGTTTGAGTGTCTTCATTTCTCTGTTTAATATGTTAAAAATAGTTGCAAGAACGCATTCTGAATTTTAAAGTTTCAACTAAATCCTTTATTTATCAATCATCTTATAGGTATGTTGTAAACATTTCAGGTATTACTGATATCAAAACACATGTTAATTGCTTCATACTTTAAATCCATATTACATAAGTTATTTCCAGACATGAAAAGATGAATAAAATTTATCCAGACTAGCCATACAAAAGCAGGAAGTTTTTTAAATGCGGAAAATTTTACATTTACGTATGTGAGATATTTATTACGGGCATTGACATCATTATCAGACAATGGAAAAAGGAATTTCCTGATATTTTCCTTTTCCATTGGTGGTTACAAAGTGGAAGGATTACGAGCCAAATTTTAGGTTCAAAGACCTTTTTTTAAAATCCACAGCAATTCCCAGGTCCCTAATTGGCAATAATACATTATGAGAACAATGTATTATTGACAAATAACGATAATTAATATATCTATATTATGAGAATAAGCTAATCCGATATGACTAGATGATCAATGTCAATGTGAAATAAAACAGCTTCACAAACGCAGAGACAAGACATGATCCAGTTCCGTCTTTTCTTCACCGTTTCCATTTATCAGAAGATGACTACTGCTTTTGTGGAGAAGTCGGCGATCCCATTCACTTTGCAACATCTTGCTCTTTTACTCTCTTATGTCACCTCAGAAAATCCTCATCATCTCTAGAAAGTCTGTGGTACAAAAGAGTCCTTAATAATCCTTCTTCCAAAAGTAGAATCATAAATACGATTAGATTCCTAATTGATCAGGCACAGCTGTTTCAAATAGATTAACTCTATTATTTTCTTATGACACCATTTAATACAAATCACACTGTACTCGTAATTTATTTTTCATCCCCCCCGCAAGTAACTAATATTTATAACTCTTTATTTTTGCATTCATACTGTATATTACAATGTTCATTCATCTAGATTTTTGCACTCATGATATTTTTCATTCTAGTTTTAGTTTGGTTAAATTAACATCCCATTGTAAAGCAACATTAGGGATTATTTGGAACGGACCTTGTAATTTTGAACCATGGTCAGATGACGAGGACGACACCTGAACTGGAACCCCCCTCTCCATACCAACGGGATGTCGTTAGGCCTGACATATTTAAAGTGCAAGAGACTCTCCCACACGACAGTTCTTCGATGGAATAGAGTCCCGTCTCGAACCTGAAACCCTCCGATTCCGAAGCCGAGATCTTACCACCATGCCACTGCGGCCCTCATTTCATTCTTTCATTTATCATTTCTTGTTATGTTGTATTTATATGTATTTTGTCATTTATCTGCATCTTTCCCATTTATTGTTGTGCCCTTTTTTAAAAAAATAAAGTCCACCTACATCTATACCAAACAGCAAAGGGGCCGCATGAGCTCTAGAAACGGAGGTGTGGTGTTAAATGTTATATTATATGAGTTTAAATTTCGATACTCAGAGTATATTCTGGCTAAATTCAATTTATACTTATTTTTTGGTTATCAAGAATAAAGCAATATGGATAACGGAGAAGTGTCTACAGAAAAACAGACAGTGAGTAGCGAGGTCTCATGGATTAAGATTTTGAAACTGGTGGATCAAAGGATCGGTAAATTTATGAAAATTGATGTTTGGAAATGATGTCGTTTTACAGCAACAAAGTAGAATTATAGTGGTAATATTTTAAGAGATTTATGGAAAATTAAAATTTACTTCCTTAGAGATTGATATGAAGCAAAAGGCTTGTTTTTAAGAACTATCCAATGACAATAAATTTATAATACAGAGACGTATTTTATTTTTAACATACGAGAAAGATCAATATAAAAAGAAGTAGTGGAATAAGTTTAAAATACGAATATTTAAAAAATTAGCTAAAAATTATATTAAATCTTAAGGAAGGTAACGGAAGTAGCACAAGAATTTTTTTCTATATTGCCTTAACTAACATGATTTTAATTTGAAATGATAGTGACAATACTAATCTTAAGTATATTTTAAAAATCATATCATTTTCACACACCGGAACAAGTACCTTACATAATAATGATAAAGCATGATTTCTTTAAAAATTGATAACACTTTGAATTTTTCAAAGATGTTGTCTTAAAATCATATCTGAATAATACGTTGCATAACATGCAATGTTTAAGTTTAACTTAAAAGAAATGTTAGTAATTTTATTTTACGAAATAACAGTCAGAAGTACTGAAGTGGTGGATACATATTTATAAAGAAACATATCACCAGCAAGATAATCCTGAAACATTTTTAAAAAGTAAAGAAATTAATAAATGAGGATAATAATAATCTCAGAATAAAAATGACAAAAAATATAGAAAAAGATTCATTCAATTAATGGAATATGAGTTCTAAATTTCAAAACTTTTATAAACAAAACAGCATTATTAAAATCAAATTATTCCTGTATTATATGCAACAGTTTTTTATTCTGTTTTAAAAATATACATGGTAAATTATAAATCCCTGTAAGTTGTTGCGTAAATTATATTTAATTATTTAATGTGTATTCACTTACTTATTAAATAATTTGTATGAAACCTATTATAGAGTACACTTGAAAAATACCATAAAAGACACAATACAGATATCGAAAACTATTTCTTGTAATAAAAATATAAAAGGTTAAAAACACATTTTTTCAGCTAGCATATTGTTCAAAGTATATTGAGTAATTTATTGGCATTATTTACCTTCTACAACGTCTTTACAAATAAAACCAAAAACATAAAGCATCTGAATGCATTTCTCTCGATATAGCTTAATAACCTCTCTCAGTAGATTAAATTGTTGTCTTTCATAACTGCTCCGAGGCACATTAAGTATGTAATAAAAGCCGTCTTCTCATAAATACGATAGATTTGCTTTACCTAAAGCTCTCATCTAATATATCGTGGTTATAGATCGATAGATGCCATCTCGACACACTTAGAGATTCTATATTAAATATCGATTGACGTTGACTTCTGGTGGGATCTAGAATGATTTACGATAAGGTCAAACTCAGACAATTTCCTCCTACTGTACAACACACACCTGTCGATTCATATAAATAAATGTAATTTTGATTATTTAAAAATATTGTATGCATGTTTAATGAAATAAAGAATGTTTTAGGTATCCATACATTTAGGAAGGAAATCCTTCGCAATTAATCAATAAAACATTGGAAAATGGTGTATTTTCAAGTTAGTGACAGCTGACGTGGAGAATACATGGTAACATAAATGTGGTAATCGAGGGTGAAGTAATGACCGGGTTGCAATAAGTAATTCAGCGTTTCCTAAGGTTAAAATTAACTTACTGAACTTTAAAAAATATTATTGTTTCTTTTAAAATATCTCATTACAATCAATATTACTATCCAGAATTATGATTAGATTAGATCATGCAAATATAGAATTTCCTTTCAAACTAAACACAATCGAATTCACGGTTATTTAATAGAATGTGATGAAAAAAAGAAAATCAACTCCATTTACTATAACTACTACCACTAGAATTGAAGACTCAGAACATATCAAACTGTAATAATTTTGGTAATCGACTGTGAAGTAATCACTGAGTTGCATTATATTCTGCCTTTCTGAAGGTTGAAAAAGAGCTTACTGATTTTTTTTGCTAAAAGAATTTTATTACACTTAATATCTTTTTATGGAGTTTAAATTAGATTATATAAATATAGAATTTTCTTTCAAATTAAATAGAATCGAATACAGAATTATTTACTGTAACATGGGTAAAAACAGAATATCAACTTTAGTTATCCCACATCATAATTATTACCTCTCTAATTAAAAGTTATTTGCACTTAAAGACTCATAACATAAAATTTAAAGAAAAATTTAAATTTATTATAAATGACGGGTTAGTATAGCAACTTAGAACCCACAAATTATAGAAGGAATAGTAGCTGTGTGAAAAAAAACTTTCATGAATAAAGGCTTTAAAAATAAACTACTCCTAAATCTTTTTCAATCAGTGTGTATGCATATAAATTTTTAAAATCTGTACTTATCTAAAAGTCTAATCTTTAAACTGAAGCTTTTGAAAAGTATATTTAGTAATTGCAGGTTAAATTCTGACTTAATAAATTAATTCTAAACAACTTAAATCCAAATATCGCTGAAAGGTTTATAACAATTAATTTATTTCATGCATTTTGAAATCACTTCTTCCTAGCTTTTCTAGATTCTGGTATTGCTTTTTAAATATAATCAAATAAAAATTTAAAAAACAAACAAACTTAACATGGAATTAGGTACTATAAATAGAACACGTCAACACATTTCTAATTGAATTTATCTTAATATGTTTCTGAAAAAAGTTAGTGATTAAAATGATTATTTTTTCAAGGATGTCAGTCTTTATTATGAAACTTCACTGATATCAAGGAATTTGTGATAATTAATTTATTATAATTTAATATTATTCCTTAATGGCCATATTTTTTCATATCTACATATTCTGCAATTCTGTAAACCTTAATAGTATATTTCATTTCACTGTTTATTTATAATTCTAACTTAATTTTCAGGCCAAGGATAAAGATTCTTCATAAATGTATCGTATGTCTGTAGATAAATCGTTGTTTTTATGTACCGAATATTGATTAAAAGCAAGATAAAAATTCTGAAATAAAACTTACCAACCAAGTCTTAATTTAACACTTTTATATGACTATTTAATAATTATCATAAACAGAGTTTTGTTGAGTTATTCAAGGTAAAGTCCTGTTTCAATAAATGCCATACAACAATCATTTTAAAAATGACGTTGATAAATAAAGGATATATATATATATATATGTATTCACCAAATGTCCGATGGAATTTCAGTAATTCCATGCGATCAATTTCATTGTTCGCTTTAGATATATGCCTTACCGGCTTAGAGATAACGTTTTTATTGGATGACACATGAGGTAACCGTGTCAATAGAGTCCAGAGGAATTTTTGCATTATCTACTGCTGGCCTTCATCATTTTTCCTCAATCCCAACCTTCCAACCCCTACACCGGTGCTAACGAGCATTTCAAACATAATTGGGATCGTCAAGCTTCCTGTCGCTGATTACCGCAGGGATAGGATGATTATAATTAACCACTACTCCTTTAATTATTATGATGATGGCTGGCCCGCTGGTTTTTCCAGTTTGTCTGTAACCCTTCCTCCAGCAATGGCAGATTAAATTGCCTAGAACAAAGATATTCCCAGTCGATAAGCTTGCAGTTAACAGAACAAAATATTTTACTTGCTTCCGAATGAATTTACCAATTAAATAATACTCCGGAGGGAGTAGAGCTGACACATTCCAGTATGTCAATCCACTTAAGTTTAAAAAAATTGAAGCCATGGCATATTTAGCATAGCAGAAGTGAAGAATTTCCTTTTTTCGAAGCAAAGATGTATGATTTATTGCAGAATTATTAAAGTTGGTGGAAAAGAGGAATCCATTTTTTGGAACAAATTCTGTTCCCTTCGATTTTCATTTTTGCTTAAAGGTATGCACAAGTATGTTGGTGTTGTTGAAGAACTGTAATTTCAAATTATTTTCCTCTCGGTACTCTTTTCCGCTATTTTTTACTAAAGTCAATTTTTCAAGACATATGCTTTTAATATTCTCAAATATCCATATTCATTTTAAAAAATCACAATTAAGATTACATTTAATCATGCATTCAGAGAAATTTACAGATAATTTAGTACAATAACTGTAAAGTTGAAACTTAAAACTTTAAAATTAAGATTACTTAGTTATTTTTTGATTTATTATAAAATTACCTGAAATTTGATGATAAATTATATATAATAAAATAACACATAATTGCTAATTGTAAATTATATTTAGAAATAATTACAATAATTAACTTTAATTATTGTTATAAAATATATTATTATGTATAATTTATAAATATAATATTTTAACTCACTTAATAATAATATCAATTATATATCTGATATAAATATTTATTACCATTCTTAAAGTGCTTTTAAAATTTTCGTTACAAAGCCCCCATTGAAATTATGTAGAAAAAATGCAACTTGTGTTTTATTTCACGCTAAGTGTACCCTTAATTTAAGATATTAATTTTCGTGTATATTTCCTAATGCTGAAATCATGCGCAATATATCTCATAAAAATGTTTTAATATCGATATTAAGTAAATAAATCTACTTGCGTTTTTTTACATAATATATAAAACATTGGTATTAATATAAATATTTTAATTAGAATAAAGGTATTTGATAAATTATTAAAACGCGCTATTTACCAATTTTCTGACGGTTTACATTCTTGATAAATTATAAATTTAACACAAATTATAATGTTTCTAAAATTGCTTTCACACATATGTTTTCATTTCTATTCCAGGAAAAAGAAACGTAAAAATATTTTCAAGTCTAAGATTATGTTTTACTTTCATTAGTAAAAGAAAGATATGATGTAACATTTTTACGAAAGTTTTATTACTTAGCAAAATATTGTACGATATCTCTCTATCGTCAATAAATTACGTTCCAAACTTAAAGGAAAAGATGCTTAATGGAAAATAAACATAGAAATTTTAATGAATGGAATTTAAGTGATCTTAAAAGGGAATGATGGATACTTTTAGGAGGGTACTTTTAAAGGATAGGAGGATACTTTTAGAAGCATGCTTCCTAGATTAAAATAAAATTGAGCACTGAAGTTTCAATCGTTTTATTACATCATTTTTAATTATCTCTTTGCTATATATTTTCTTAAAAAATTACTATACATTTTTCTGCAGTTGCTTACTCCCTATTTCTGCTGGATAATATGCTACGTAGCTGTGTATAGCGTTGAATTAAGTTGAGCTATTCTATCGATGGATATAAATAACTATTTTCTTAGTTTAAAATTTTCTCTTCTGTATTTAAGAGCAAATCATCTGAATAATGATTTTTATAAAAAATCCTTTGTCGGAAATTTAATCAGTCTTTATTTCTTTTCATATAAATATAAATGACTAGCCGCCTTTGGCGACCAGCTGGTTCGCCATGAGTAAAGCGTTCTAAAATTTTCAATTAAATCACATATTCATTAGCCTTGAAGTAATTCCGGGCATTGCTTGACCTGAAATTAGTATTTTCTTTAAGATGACGGACGGAAAATTCTAAAAGTACACCTTTTCCTAATAATATTCTTTAATTTTATAAATCAGTCAGTTTTAACCATCGGTTATGCTTCCAAAATATTAAAAAAAATTTCGATTATATTGCCAAAATATTAAATATGTTTTTTTAAAGAAAGCGAGAAAGGGAAAAAAAGTATTAAATTAATGATACAGATATTGCAAACGATTACTTAAATATGCCATTAAGTCTTGATTTCAATGCATATCCTGTATAAATTCAATCAGGTTTACCGTAAATAAAGAAGATTTATTGAGTTAATGATATAGATATTGCAAACTATTGTAGAAACATTTGCTTTGCATTTATTTTTCAAAGAAAATATCACATTTTATACTTCTTTTATTTTATCCAGTCACGTGCTGAAAGTACCATTTCTGTAGATTTATTTTGCGATGGTAATTTTTTTTTGAACTTCCGGCATTCTTTTATTTTATCCAGTCACGTGATAAAAACATGGTTAAAATATTTCTTTAAAAATTCATTAAAAATAGAAGTTTATATTATAAATTTAAAAAACTGATACCATTAGAAAGCTAATTTTTTTATCTTTAAATTGATATAAAAATTATGTTTGTGCAATAATATTTTCGGAAATTATAGCGGAAAAACGTCGAAATTTCGCTTAAATTTTAATTAATTCAAATTCTAATTAAAAATTAGAAAAAAGAGCTCCGAGGTGCACATTTCGGACCTCCAAGGTATACATGTACCAAATTTGGTAGCTGTAGGTCCAACGGTCTGGCCTGTAGAGCGCCAACACACACACACGCACACACACACACACACACATTGAGCTTTATTATAAGTATAGATAATAAAAGGCTCATATAAATATAAATGAGAATATAATGTCATATAAATATGTATGATACTATAATGCTCATATAAATGTAAGCGATATAAATTTACTACATAATGAGAAATAGTTTATCCTCAAATACCCTATTTCATTATTCAGAATATAGATTTTTAGAATTATAATCATTTACTCTTGAGATTCATAAATAATTTTAACTCTAAGATCAAATGGGAGTATTTTTTAGTCTTAATGACGCATTGCATAGTTTCGCCCTTACTGTGAATTTAATCTATCACTGACTCTGCTATGAAACCTGGTCGTCAGGCATGTTAGAAGCTGTTTCTGAGACCCCTATACAATATACCATACGCAGAAAACTTTTAATCATAATTGACCCTCAAACTTTCAGGTCGATTTGAAAATGAAATGCTTATCAAAGAAGGAGAAAGAGGCCATATTCTGTCTTTTTTATGTGCTTTGAGTGCACAGAAAAGAGAGAATGAAATTTTTTTATACGTCTTTTAAAGAAGGACAGTAAATACAGCAAAAAATATTCACCCCATCCAGATTCCTTATCTTCTGAAACACACTATCTCATTTCAATTCAGATCAGAATGCGTATATATGGAACTAAATCGTGCTGAGTTTGTAATAGAATTTAACATGAAACTACGTTCTGTATCGAATTTTAAATTTTAAAAATGTCTCCATTTCCAACAAATCAACGCAGAATAATATAATGGATATGGGAATGTTTTAAGGAAAAAAATTCCTCCAAAATCAACGTATGACTTTTGATAAATGGAATTTAGTGGTCTAATATTGCATGTAAAATCAAAGTAAAAGTTTTGATGAATAGAATTTAAATGTTTTAATTAAGATTTAAAGGAAATATTACAAATTGATTGTTTCAGAAACATGGTACGCAGATGAAAATAAAATTGATTGTGCTTAATTATAGATTTTTTAATTATCTTTTTGTTTTATACTAAGTTACTGCACGAATTATTTTATATATTTTTTCTTCTTCTAAATCAAAAAGCATTCTCAAAAGGAGTTTAAAATTTGAACAAAAACTAATCAAAATTTGGCGAACGCAATGAGCTACATGCGAACAGAATTCATTAAAAGAGTATTTACCCATTCTTTTCGAGTTAAAACTAAAACCATAAATCCAAGACATGTATTCGAATACCACTCGGCGGAAGCGAAGACTGTTCCCTAAGTTCACATGTAACCGAAGGTGGGAAGAAACAAACAAATTCTTTCATTATTCTCGCCTAACGAAGCGAAGAGTTCATTTGAGCGAAGTTCCGAATGCGAAGTTTCCGTGCTAATAGATCGGTTTGCGGTATGAAGCATCGAGATTCAAAGGAATTCAATCTCGGTCTTCTCTTCTAAAAGTCTTATTAAGGGATGGAACACTTAACATCCATCATTCTTAACAAGTACCTACATCAAGTATAGTACGAAGGTCGGAAATACGCTTTAGACTTGATGAGTGGCTGCTTCAACTTAGTTCTGGAAGTTCATTTTACTCGCTTCCTCTTCCGAAAAGAGATACGAAGTAGCAACTTTTTCTGGAACGCTACTCTAATTGTCTTGTTTTATCGCTGAATTAAATATTGATTTTCAATTAATTCATATTTCGATCGCTTTCAAAGCGGGTTGGTTATAAATTAATGAAAATCACTTTATCCTGGAGTGGCTTTGATTTAAAATATCGACTTACATCGTAATGAATGTTGAGCAAAATCTTCTAACCCTTTATTAAAAATTTTTTTCAATATTGTTTCATGTTTATTTTTAATGCATTCTAAAGAGAAAATAAATGCATTCATATTCTTCTAATAAAGCTAATTCATTTTACACCACAGGAGGGATGCTATAGAAATGTAATTACATTTATAGACTATTTTAATTTTAAGTTAATGATATTGATATAATGCTGTGATATTAGAAGGATGTCATTCTCTACGAATTTTTAATAAGAATTCAGTGATATTAGCGATTAAACTTTATATTCATATAGCTAAACATAAAATGAAAATCGAATAATGGTTTTAAACATAAAAGGTTTTCGAACAAACACATTCGAACCTTTGCAAAGTGATAAATTTTATAACTGTATGAATTGTTAATTTGATAAATTTTGAGGGAAATGGTGGCTGCTTTTGATTCCTGCTGAGTGAGGACATTTGATCCCCCACCTCTGAGGAAATTTCGGCTTCTTAAGGGAAGTCGAGAATTAAATAAGGAAGTCGCAGATTTCTTTAGAGGCTTACATCAATATAGCCACAGCTGCTAAAATATAAATGTTCCACAGAGAGTGGAGTGTTGACCACAAAGAACTAACCAAATGCCCTTACATAAAAGAGAAAGCTAAAAAAAAGGGGGGGGTAAGGAAATGGTGAGAAAAAGGAGGACTGATAAGTAGGAAAGGCGAGAAAAATTGAAAAGGAGGACCCACCCTTGGCTTTCTTACTTAATTGGTGAAAAACTGGACCTCCTGCGTAGATCGGATGTAACTTTCTCCCCCCACAGGTGAATAGACCCGGTCAGCGATTTGTTTGAGTGACAATGAACCAACGAACCGAAAAGATTAGAGCTATGAAGAATCCATGAATGGACCCCTCCCACTATGCATTGATTAGGGATCAGCACCCCCTTCGAAAGGCCAGCTCTGATGAGATAGAGAACTGCTGTGACCCTTTAGCCATAGGGGTGCTGCTTACAGTTCCCTAACCGGTGGCCAGTAAGATAAAAGACATAAAATGGCTGTCATGTTCAGGTGAAATATCAAATCGTTGGACAGGTAAAAGGTAACAGAGATCCTAAGTTATAAGGCTGATGTTTTTTTACCGTTTGATGAATGGAGAGAGTCATTTGGATTAAATACTAATCATCCAAATATCTGTGAGGGAGCAAAAGACGATCTTCGCATTTGATGGCACCTTAAATTTATACACCCGCTATCAACTGTATTCTCCACGTCCTATCGACATGAGATGACCAGTGATGAACTCACAGTAAGTTTCGACCAGAAGTGCTTCTACGTGTTTCACGTCCGTTTTCCTGCTGTATAAGTTAAGTTAAGAAACACAAGCTTTTCATTGTTATTAATTAACAAATGCGTATTCTGAGTCTTTAACTTTATTATCATGAGGAGTTCGAATCACGATGTTTTCAAATTTCATTAATCTATTTTTGGGATATTATATAAAATATTAGTTAATTAAATACTTATATTTATGAGAAGAATCTGAATGAATTTTATTTTTTATATGTTTGCAACTATTACTGAGTTTGTAATAAGGTAAAAAAAAGTATTAATTTGCAATTTGATTTAGTACTTGTTTAATTTGTTATCTGTTTAATCTTTTGATCTATTACTTTAATTTTATATAGTCTCATACTAAAAAATTATTTTCGAGCTCACTTTCGCTAAAATAAGTATATTAAATATATTTCTTTTATTTTGTATTATAATTAATCTATCCATTTCTAAATAAACTTTTGTATTATAATAAGATGTGTTTGTCATTCATTTTCCATTAATATGGAGTCTCACTGGAATATTCCATGTTGGATCCCATGAATTTTGGCCTGGTTATTGTTATATGCTTAAAAATATTAATTATAAGAGCAATGCAATGCATTTTTAACTTACTATGAGGCATTGTTTATTTGAGTGTAGGATTTAAGAGTTTTGTATTGAATTGCTATTCTGTGTTTAGATATATTTTTTATAGTTGAGTATTAACTAAGTAAAAATCTGATCAATACCTCTTCTGAGAGTAGTAATAAGATCAGAAACATTAAAAGTGCTAAATCAATAAAACTAGATTTCAAAAATTTTAAATGTCTGAAAAATAGAAAAAAATTTCATAAACATATGAGAGTTTTAAAAATTCAAACTTACTATCAATTCCCAATTATACTTCACACAAACATACATGAACAAGGTATCTATTTTGAGTTCCCATTAGTTATATGCTTAAAAATATTATAAAAACAATGCGATGAATTTTTAACTTACTATGAGGCATTGTTTATTTGAGGGTAGAATTTAGGAGTTTTATATTGAATTGCTATTCTGTGTTTAGATATATTTTCATTGATGAGTATTAACTAAGCAAAAATCTCAATAATACCTCTTCTAAGAGTAGCAATAAGATTAGAAACATTAACCTTTCAATTGGCGCTGCCGTCATACCAACATGAAAGGTCGCGCGTATTTCCCACATACGCTATAGTAAATTGTAAATTTTCAAAAGCGTAACTACTAAAATTATATTATAAATAGTTTAGGATTAATAACTACAATTACTTTGAACATTGTTTACTTAACAAGAATTAGAAACAATATAAACATTGATTGCAATAACAATATAAAATGACCACAGGGTAACTGATTTGATTTAAAAATAATATAAATGAAATTGCCGATATTGTGACAGAACAATTTGCATGTAAAATATAGAAGTGCAAAAATACAGGAAAAAGTAATTGAAAGTTAAATATGAAAAGGAAGAAAATAATTTCATTGTTATTTCATTGCAGCGCTGCAATTTGAGCAAATGTGTTTAGTGTGATCCAAACATATAAATTTCTGTCAAATCTCACAACTGGACCTCGTGATTCTAGTCCGCTTTTCTTTTTGGCAGAGTTTTTTCCCCAACGTCGCATCTTCCACTTCAATACCTAGTTCGGATTTTCCCTTTAGCACCTTTAATTTTAGCTTACTTTTTACAGATGTGGGTGCTTTTTTTTAAACATTTTCCTTCGTAAGTGCATTTGCCAGCTGTCGCCAGTCTACAACAATACTGATTCATTTGTAAAATCATACAAAATCAGATGTGACAAAAATTTACTTGAACGGTCGTGCGTATCTTTAACATACAAATATCTGATCGGCAGAGACCTATTAACGCCACAAACTTAAGGCGACAACAGAAAGTAGGTAGAAGGGAGGGAGGCAAATAGCCAAGGACAGGTGTTCCCAGTGCCTCCATTTCTAAAGTTATAAAACGAAATTCATCTCTAGTGAATATCTCACATACACGAGCCCGCTGGAAGGTTAAAAGTGCTAAATCAATAAAACTGGATTTCAAAAATTTTAAATGTAAGCAAAATAGGAAAAATTTCATAAATATATTAGAGTTTTAAAGATTCAAACTTATTATCAATTCCCATTTATACTTAACACAAACATACATGAACAAGGTATCTATTTTGAGTTCTCATTAGTAATTACTTATTCTTAAAAACAAGAAAGGATATTGTTACGGATTTCCTATCCTAATCTGTCGGGCTCATTTTACTCGTATAGTGGTTGTGTATGGTGTGAGGAGATGATGATAACATAATGACCAGTCCTTTAACAGACGACACAACAGCGACGACGATTAATTAGAGGACCAAGACAAGACAGCACAAGGAAAACAAATATTTACAGCACTACGATGCACATAAGACACGAACACACAGGACAGAACACAGCAGTACTCAACTGCAAACAGTAGCTCACGATAGCAACAGTAGTCCACAGGCAGAAATTCTGTAGTGACAACGCCCACAGCTCACTAGCGGCCAGACAGGATTCAGTATGAGAGGGAATCTTTAAGGGATTCTTTTCTACGCTCAGGTAGGTCTCTCCGGAACAGGCTGAAACAACTGCTCTGTCTCTTCTTGCCTTCGCTGCCGACTCTTGGCACAACGGGACTACTCCTCAGTTCAGGACAGCTCCGTTCCCGACCTCTCCATTTAGGTCTTCTCGGTTGACCACCACCCTACTTCATTCAGCTTCCAAGACCTCTCAGTTCAGGTTTTCTCGATTTAACTTCGCCGCACTTCTTGTCTTCTCGATTGCACCAACTGTCCGTTCAGCTTGTCTTCTTTCTCTCCAAGACCTCTCTATTTAGGTCTTCCCAATCGATTGATTCCACTACGCTGACTGACTGCCTTATATAGTGACGAAAGATAGGGCTAAATCTTCTGGACCAATCAGGATCATTCTAGACGTATCTCGGCTCCCAATGGACAGATCGGGAAAATTCTCGATGTTTCTGGTACTTTCCATTTTGTCGCCAAAGTCACTAAATTCGTCGCCAAGCCCTGGGAGCTCTGACGCACACCCATTCACTATTCAATACAGATTACTGTAAATCTGTCTTCCTTACGATGGTAGAATTAGTGCGGGAGAGCAAAACCACAGGTTTGTAATAATATATTTACGATAGTGAGAATATAAAAGCAATGATGATACTCAAGTTTCAATGCTAAACTTTAAAATGGCTAATTAATATTTAGAAACAATGCATTTAAAAAAGAATTTAGGCTTTTGTTTTTAACATTCATGAACTAACTGTTGTTATAAATCTATTGTATGCATTTCCTTGGCCTAATTTGCACACAAATTTATGTTAGAATATTGATATTCTCTGTAAGCGACACGTTCCTCTGACACAAATTTAGGAATTAATTCATCAATGGTTTTCAACCCAAATTTATCAACTTAATTAACTCGTGCAATGATATATTACAATGTCTGGTTAATAAATATCTGTTCTGGCCTAATAAATTAGGGCGTCACCCTTTAAAATGAATAAGTGAATCCTTTGTTTTCACATAGCACCGTATGTTATATTTTGCTAGAGACTATTTTTTCCTGGAAATGAGATTATTATTATTTTTATTTTACTTCATAAGTGTTTATGTCTATCATAATATTTTTATCTCATTAAATTAACTTTTGATAGCTCACAGTAGTGAACCTTTATGAGGCAAAAGTGGTCATTATTTACAAGTAGTGTTTGCAAACAATCTGCTCAATTACATTTTGCTCTATTTTCAGAAACTTAGGCAAAAACCCAAAAGTAAATAAATACAAGGAGTAAAATCATTTGACTTTGTAATACAGTCTTATATTTTGACAATTAAACAATAAAATAATTGCTTCACCAGTTCCTACTGTGGAGAATTTAGAAATAATAGTGAAAGAAATAAAATGTGGGTATGATTTTTCGCTGTTTCTAGGTTAATCAATTTTATCTTGACATTGTTAAAAATCGAGGTGTCAGTTTACTACATCAACTAATTTTATAAAAATATTTCAAAATGTTTTTTTAGATTGAAAAAATATTGGTTAGAGTTGTGATCGTAAAGGAATATGAAGCAGAATTTGTAATTCAACTTTTATTAGATAAATGTTCTACAAGTTTCTTAAAGTTACCAAGGTACGAAATTGTAGTCGACAATTATATGATTAACCAAACAAAGGAAGGAATTTCAGGATGCTTATATTTTTAACATTTTGAACTCGTTCCAATTGCTTTTCAAAAATTTTAAGTATAAGCAATATTAAACTCCAAAATCTTTAAGTAATACGGATTCTAGTATTTTAAAGGCACAACATAAGTACTATTATATCCTATAAATAAGATTAATTCTGAGCATGTCAAAACATGCAGATAATATCTAACCATGAAAGATAAATAAAATAGCATTACTAACGCAAATAACAGAATAATTTCTTTCTTATATTTGAAGCTACTCTTGATTTTCATTCACTTCTTTCTTTAATAGAAAAGCACTTACCAGTATAGAATTATCATCTGGTGTAATTCTGAGTGTTATATATATGATGATGGCTCAGATATCTTCTTCATTGTTTGATATTACCTCAATATTATAAAGTTTATTTCAAATAAATCTTTGCAGAGAACTTCAAACAGTGCATTAATCTATCGACATTACACATTTAGGCTATCTTGAAATGGTAATAGAGTAATGCATCGTACAAAATTAACAAATATAATGCATTTTTATTGACAAAATATTCCCTTTTAAAATAAATTAACAATTAATATTAATAAATAAATCAAAAATTAATATATTTAAGGAAACCAATGGGAAATGTATCAATCCCATGAAATACATTTTTAAGAAAGAATCTATGCAGATGAGAGTTATTTAAATCATAATACCCAGTGTACCTCTGATATTAAAAGATGAATTACATCAAGAAGGAAGAGAATGGTACATTTAAATATAAATTCCAAGTTTAAAATACCTGCTATTTCTAAGGTAGGGGGAATTTTAAGTATAAATTATCTTAAAATTTTACTTTTTATAAGTGTTTTAACAAAATAAATGCCAAAAAACATAATTTTTATATAAAACTGTAAATTTATGTGCTTCCAGTTTATGAACAAGATGAAGTGTAATTTTATAGTTCAACCTGTTATAGAGCTTTAAGATTATAAGTTGTCACAAATTTAAAACAAATTCCGAATAATAAAAATCTAACTACAAGTAATCTATAAAATTATCTAAAGAAACTTCAACTCCGTACAGTAATTATGAAGCCTGGTAATAACTAATTATCTGTCGTCCACTTAGGGACGTTGCTCGTGCAATTTTCCAGCGGAAAAAAGGATTGCAAAATTGACTTTTCAAATATTTTTTAAACAAACTACTATTTTAAGGCTGCATCTAAGAAACCATTTTACACCGTTTTTAGCACCTTTTTGTCCCGGATTAATACAAGATGGGCATCAATCTTCCCTGGCACGAACACAAAAAGCTCGTTAATCGTTAACAAAAACTGCGTCCCAAAGCGGGGGAAATTTGTTACAAGCTATGCTTCATTTCACAAAAAGCTTTCTAAGCGCGCTTCTAATGGGATTATTTGCTTTTATAGATGCCAGTGATTATAATGTAAATTCACTTTTATGACAGTAATATAAATATTGAGATTACCAAAATAAAATACTATCTTATACAAGTGATTAAATGCACGTCATTTTCCCCAAAAAGAAAAGATACCTTCAATTATGTAGAGTTTAATCAAAATCGATAAAAAGTAAATAAAATGGAGACAAATATCAGTGTAATGCTGTTATTGAATGGATTTATAATCAAAATTTTATATTTTAATTTTAAAAATCAATATTGGAGTAACTTTGAAGTAATGAAGTTTGCAGAAATACATTATTGCCTTACACTAGTAATAAGACAACATGATCATTGTCAAAAAACGAAAGAGATGAAATTAAACAAAATTTTATAGAATCTTAAGAATGATAAAAATTTTCCGACTTTAGAATCATTGATGAAGACAATGTTATCAAGATAAACAGTTGTTATTCAAGATATTTATATGTTTTAATGATAAAAGGGATTTTTGAATGGTAAAAGAATGTTTTCATTAAATTCCAAAATAAAATACTATCCCGCATAAGTGACTGGAACTACGCAATCTTCTGAAGACCAATGAAAACCGAATTAAATGTACTTTAATCAAAATTCGGATACCGGAGTTCAATCAAATCGAGAAAAGCAAAAATTTAATGTTTTGAGATGAAACAGATACTGTTCAAATTGTATTCTGACGGTGAAACTGAATATTATGTAATCTAAAGAAATTTTGAAGAAATTGCATTTGTAGGAATAAATTATGGTTTTTCAGCTTTAATAGAAAGTAATAACTTCTTTTGAAAATGGAAGACATTGAATAAATGGATTTTGGGAGCAATTTGAAATTTGATACACTGAGAAAATTGAAAATTATGCAGTGTTAGTTTTGGAGAGAATATGAGGAAGCAGGATGAAAATGTTATTCAAATTGACCTGCATCATGAAAATCAAAATGAATTCTGATTATTCATAATAAACGTTGAATGTATGTTTGCAAAATTAATATATATTGATAAACGAAATATGGAACGGCTAGAAAAAATTATGATCCATTAAATTTGGTAGGAAACGAAACGCCATATCTCTTCAAAGGCTAATATATGACAGCTAAATCTACTTAACTGGCATCTCTTAACTAAATAACGATGAAAAAGATAAGGAAAAACTTAATTTTGAAGCTAATAATGCCACTCAATAATAAGTAAATGCAATTCAAATTGCATTATTTGGTGGCAAAGATTAATATTAAGTATTGGGTCGTTCGGAAAGTAATTTCGTTTTTTCCTGACAAAGGATTTAATTGCATTTTTCGCACCGAATTTCATACTTAAACCGCAAAATCATTTTATGTTTTAAGAGCTGATATAGCAAGGCTTGAGTGTGAAAAAGTGCAGTTGATTCTTCGCAGTAGTTTTTGGATGGTGCCCTTTTAAATATGGAGATCAATAAACAGCATTTTCGTCATTTTTTTCTTTTTTGCTATATAAAAGGTAAAAATGCTGTTCAAGCCAGAAATAAATTAGCCAATATGTGTGGAGAAGATGTGTTAACAGTACATCAGTACCAGAACTGATTTGCAAAATTTTTCCTTCAAATGAGGAGGCCAAAAACCACCTCGATCAGTTTTTTTTAAAGCAAAGACCAAAACTTTTATGAGCGTGTAATCATGTTACTACCAAAAGGTATTAGACCAGAATGGCAAAAGGTATTAGACCAGAATGGCAATTTTATAATTTAATAAATAATTTATTCATTAAACGAAAATTTCTTTTCATTTTGACAAAAAAATACGAAATTACTTTCCGAACAACCCAATATTATAAGTGTTAAGTGATTAATATAGGGATATAAAAATATAGTCCCCTACCAATAACAAGTTGGAGTGTTCACTCTGAAAGTTTCACTCATATTCAGTAATAAAGATGCCCCACGTCGCTTCTATCAGATAAATATTGTCTGCACTAAACAAAGTTATATGGCTAGATGAGGTCGTATCTTTATTTGGATAGTCCGGTAAGTGAGTTCTTTAAGCTTCGTAAAATAAAGATAAAGGCCGAATATATATTTTAAATACTATTATTCGATCTGTTGAAAGTAATATATGAAGCAGAACTACAATTTTAATAATATAAAATACCAAGTTTCATTTATTTAAGTCATTGCATTTTCGAGACATTGCATTACCATACATGTGAATGTACAGACCGCCAGACATTCAACACGTTAACAAATTTGGTTAAAATATGATACGAGTTTACATTTTAGATTTAAAAACTTATTACCAAATTTTAACTATTTAGTTTTTATGTTTTGATGTTATTGTGCTTACTTATCAAAAATCAGTCAAACAGACTGACAAGCCTATTCTGAATGAATGTTGTTAATAACTTAAGATAAATTTGCGAATTCGATTTAAAAATACTATGCTAAATTGTATTAATTTTGCATAAAGCATTTTCGAATTATCGTGTTCAAAAACTGCATAGTTCCAAAAATGGGCTTTTCGGCTCTAGGATGTTGGAAAATAGGAATTAAAAATTGTACCTCCAACTTGAATTAATTCAGAAATGAGGATGAGAAGCTAATAATCCTACTTCCTATCGATGACAGGACATGCTTCCCATGGGAAGGGATGTAGTGTGGCTGGTGAAGGTCCTAAAGACTCAACAATAGTTCGGGACAAAGTTGTTGTAGCGACGATCCAGTCAATCAGATTTAATTCGAATGCCTTTATTATGCAGGACAGAGTAAATTGTGTTGTTGCTTTAAAAAAGCGAATTGAAAAATAAAAATGTGAAATTGCTTTAAACTACCTATTTAAGTTAAAGAAAAAGTAAATTGCTTCATAAAAGATGGTTTCTTCCCCTTTTCAAATTTTAATTTGGTTTTATATTCAAAAAATGCTTGAGTATATTCCAAATTTAAATTATTGTATAGAGAAACACCACCTTTTTTGACTTAAAATAATTTTTGTGACTTGCATCAATCGCTGTTTGATAAGACAGATAAAACTGTTTTATCTTCTGTAAAGATATAATTTTTTAAGTTGTAATAACCATTAAACGATATGATAGGGAATTTATTACATTATCACATAAAAATACAAAATCATTAATATTTTCCTTTATTAAAACTCCGGTTAAAAGACTCGTAAACTTTGATTTATATTTTCACAGAACATTCAAAATTGTCAATTTGCTTAGGTTATAATATATTAAGCAGCCAGATTATTTTCCCTATTGAATTTGTGGGTACTCTCAATATTTAAAAAAATATTGACGTCTATCACGGATATTGGAAATGAGGCAACCATTTCTTATCTAAGTAAAAAATCAATACAAAAAAACCCAACACCTCGAAACTGTAAGGAATAAAATGTAACATTAAGAAGACTTGGACGATAGTCATCGCATTTTCAATAAGATTATTTGGATCAGCTGTGCACTTTCAAATTTTTTAAATATATATAAAAAATCCACCACCCACTAGACATTTCAAAACACAACGATTTCTATCAAGTATTTTTCTACCCCTCCCCAATATCCCAGAAAGCTTTCTTTCATACAATAAACGCCCCCACAACCATTGAAAAAGTGTATATTTAAGTTCTTTTTTCCTTCTCTTCCTTTAGGCCATCAGGCAGTTGGGCTGTTTTCTCTACCCATTAGAGCAGGATAAAGTAAACACTCGGTAAGGGGTGCCGACAGACAGAAGAATTTCCCACACACCCCGAAAAAGGAAGACTCGAAATGTATGCTAAATATATTATTCAATGCTTCAGGAAAAGTGAAAAAAAAAAATGCACAGGCAGCTCAAGAACTATACTACATTTCTTTATCAACTCAATAGCATTCAGAAAAGAAAATGTTTTGAAATTCATCCTCCTTCAAACTACTCCTGTATTTAACTTGTTTTTTTATGCAGAAATTAAGTTGAAGCTCCCTCTTATCTTACAGGGTTATGTTTTCAAACAGTATAAAAATATTATTTCAAGATAAAATAACGTTTAGGTCCTCGGCTTAGCAGAAAAACGTCGATAGAGTCAATTTGCATTTCTTATTCGTAGAAGAAATTTGTTTCTTTAAATGCTTTTGACGAGTTATTTATTCTTCATAAAGTTTGCTATGGTTAAGTGGAGACGGTTTTAAGAAGTTTTGCAACTTCATGAATTCACTGTAATTCGTTCACTAATTCGCAGTTTCGAGAAGCTATGATATAATATTTTTAAAAGAGCATCAAATTCTGCTTTTCAGGATATTTTAATGATGTTAATGTAAGATTTAATTATTCAAATCATTAAGTATTAATAATATAAGATTTATTAATTAATATAAATGAGTATTAATAATGCAATACCAATTTATTAACAACAATAAATTACATTAAATTTATCTGGTTGTAAATTTATTCATTCTCTTCTTTTATCGCAGCTTAGTTTCTCCATAAAAACCATATTAAATAAGGACTAGTTTCCAGGAGGATCAAAAAATAAATTTACTTAAAGCTAAATGAGACAAATATTAATGAATACAATTTAAAACTTATCTTTCTAAATTGAAACTCATATACATGTAAATAAAAGAATAATCAAGAAGCTAAATAAAATAAACAATAAAAATAATATCCTGCTCTAAACCATTTCACCATTCATTGCTATAAATTAGTTTATGAAATTTGTGTTATTATTTTTCGCCAAATGATAAAATTATATTTCGTCATTATGATGTTTAAATTTTAGAAAAAAATTTTAAAATTAAAACATCCGAAATTATTGCAAAAATATCAATATTTTTTGAAGTTAGAGTTTTTAAAAATTTTATCTCTTAATTAATACGCATGAAAAGGAAGATAGTCATACATATACATTGTAAAGAACTACAATTTAATTCTTTTAAAATCCAATGTTTGTAAAATGAGATATATAAATAATAATTTTAATAAGGTCTTTAAAGAAGTGTTTAATATAGTTTCAGTATAAATTGTGGATTTTAAGTGATTAGAAATCAATTTAAATTAATTTTAAAACGAAATAATCAAATCAGAGATTAACTTAAAGTTTTATGATAGAAATATTAATCATTACATTTTAAAACATTTTCTCTTTCTAAATTGAAACCCATGCGCAGCTAAATCTCTTAAATTAATAACGGTTCTGTTTAAACTAAATACCCATGGGTATTTTAAGAAGGGTTATTAAAGAAAACAATTTCCTAATTTACTATGTAAGATTCTAGCTTCGCTTATTAAAGCCAACTTCCACAGTATAAATCTACTATTTCATCAAACGAATGGCTGTAAAACTTTGAAATTAACCTCTGGAGGAGTCCCAAGCTTTATTTTCTCAGTTTAAGAGGGATGGCATTGATTAAATTACTAGCTATAAGGCGATTTCCCAACACTTTAAACAGCGAACTTCATTAAGACAGGTCTGGTGGAAAATTAATTTGGTTAACTATAACTACACGTTCCGTGACAGCCGAAGCCGTTCTAGATGTGGGAGCCCTTTTAATACCTTCGGAAATCAATAAAGTTGATCATTGCGCAGCTTTAAAAATGAGCCGTGATTGGGTGGGTATCCGCACAATTTTGGCGGAAGAAAACAAATACTGTAATCAAAAGTCCATCCTGCAAAGCACATTTGATTTGGGGGGAATCAAAAGTCCGGTTGAAACCTGCCGACCGATATTGATTAAAAGGCCAGGGGGGACAGATTGGACGGCGGGAGGGAATCTTGAAAGCTAATAAGCGTGAAAATGCGGAGACAGTCGACGAAGCAACAATTACCAGTATTCCCGAAGGACATCTTCTAGAAAGATGGTGATGAGGGAGAGTCAGGGGAAAAGGACAAGTCCGCGCAAACAGGACACTTCGCACTCAGTTACACACTCAAACGAGAAAAAGGAGGTGGAGGGGTGATTGGACCGAGGAAATCAAATATTCCGCCCACAGCTTATGACGACGAAAAGTTCCTAGTCACAAAATGGTCGGATTTCTCTGGAGACTTACCAGTTCCGTGTAACCAGTGTGGAAAATGTCTACCCAGGCAAACTGGAGATATTAAATACAAACGCGGCGATGCCAAGGGAAAACTTTTTGGCTATAAACAGAGAGCTGACAATCTCGATAGATAGATAGAGTTGACAATTGAATGTGTGACGTCACTTTCTCGAAGAAACGGTCTATTTCCCTGAGGAAATCCGTCTTGCGAAATCTCCCCGGCCAAGCCGAATTTCCCCGAATAAATAAATGCGTTATTCCTCGGAAACATTTCCCAGTTCATTCTATTTAAATGAGACCGGTTCCATTGTGTTGTCATTCCTATAAATCCACAATTACTTTTGTTTCAAACCAAGTGTAGTTTCTAATTAAAGTTAGAAGAGGGGATATTTTAGATTGGTTTAGTCGTTTATTATTTATGGATTGTTATTTGACCGGGGTTCAAGATTAATTCATTCGATATTTATGTAGAAAGTTTCTTCTAGAAGAGACACTTTTGGATCAAGCACTTCAGACAGTCTCTAAATGATTCTCATATTACCCTTAAGGAAATAGAGTTAAATGTTTCATCGTTTTTTTCTTCTTTTTTTAAAAAAAATCGTTGTATGAATTAAATAATATGCCCGAGTCTAAGATGTCTTTTTTATAAAACGACATACATTACAAGAAATTTAATTCACATTTCGCAACCTTCATAGAAATAGTTTCTTTTCATTAAAATATTAGACTCTCGCTTTTTTTTCGTTTACAATGTTTTCAGTTTTTCACAATTGCTCTAAATTTAACATGCGTTTCAGTCTCTGTTAGATTTACTTATGCCTACATTTGTATTTTTAAAAATGCGTTAACAATGGAATTTTGCGATTGCTGTTGGAAAATTTTACAACATAGTTGCTTCAATGATCCGTTATTTGTTTATACATATGCTTAAATTAGACATAAATATTTTTCCTTCTTACATTAAAAGGAATAATGTTTTTTTTTTCTTTGCTCATGTATGGTTTTAATATAATTTTCCAAGATAATTATTCATAAAAAATTGTGATAAACTAAATAATTTATGGAATACAAATAAATAATTTATACAAGTCTCCCCAGCAAAAATATTGAGTATAAATTAATATTATACTTAACTGAATGTAAAGTTGATATATTTTGTTACAGTCACTTGTCATCAGGAAGTCATGGGTCCAAGTTGTCAACAAGGCTCTATGCAAGTTGATGATAGCTCTATAATGGTATGGGCTATTTTTACATTTAATAAACTGGGTCTTTTGAACCAAATGAACCGATTGTTGACTGGAAATTATTATTTTCAGCTACTTACCGTCTACTTGTAAACTATCATGGACTTCATATATCCAAATAAAGATGGGAGTTTTGTGGAGGATAGTGAGTCATGACTTCGAACTATAAATATTCGCAATTCGTTAGAAGAATATTTTGGACAATTTCAGCGGATGATTAGGCCACCTAGATCACTCGATATGAATCACATCAACATCTATGGCACATTAATCAAGGGGTCAGTTCAGACAAAAAATCCTTCATTGGTAACACTTTTGCAATCATAGACTCCTATAGAGGCCAGCAGGGCTCTATATTTCTGCAGAAGACTTTCAACGTTCATGTCACGCCGGGTTTTGCACTTCTCCTGATTCGAAACGTTATTAGGAGGTATTACATGACTTTTGCCACTTCATTGTATTCGTTGTAAATTCATACTTAGGTAAGTAAAATGCTGTCTGCATTTTGGATAACGAAAAAGATTTGTAAGTAGTTATTATTTTTTTAAACTGCAGAAGCAGATGTTTTCTTAAATATATCAAAATAGATTTTTAGATTTTCAAAGAAATTTAAATTTTAAGAATTTAAGTGAAAAAAAAGGAAAGGAATACAAATTTAAAACTTTTCCCTAAAATAAAATCATTTCACTCAATCTATAAATATTAGAAATTATTTTTAAAAATGAAATAGTTTGAAATGTTGGACCGATATCTCATGGAATAATAGTAATAAAAAACTCGTTTTTGATCAATAAACCTATAACAAGATCTGATAACCTAAATAATGTCCTAAAAAACTGACAGAATAATATAACATTAATAGCAATTAATGGAAAAGTATGGAGCTTAATATTTGATAACGATGCGTGCAGGAAATGGGGAAAACACCGGAACAGCTGAAAGGTGGTATTGGTAGCTTACATTAACTCATTATTTTGAAATGGCATCCGGTTAAAGAATATACTAATGATCCCCAAAAAGGAAATTTGTCCTGATAAGGACACAGAAAAAGGAAACTATATGTAGAGGCCATGTCATCGATTTTTAATTAAATTCATTACGTACTAGAAACATTAGGAATTATTATAAGGCATTATTTAATCAAATAATAGATTACTACTTATAAAGCAAAAACAATTCGCATCAGATAATTAAAGTTTTGTAGTTTTTAAAACTATTTATCATATTTGTATTGCAAAAATGATAAATTAAGATAATATTTTTATTTCATTGTTACCCTTAATATCTGAAATGCAGAGTGGAAATAGCCTTAAATACAAAGTAAGTATAGAAAAAGCAACAGTATTGGTCATTTCGGCAATTAACAGGAATTCATTATTTTTTTTTTCTTTTGTAATGAATGAAGTTTGTACACGTCCATTACATTATTGGAATGATCTTCTTCGTTTTAAAAACCTACATTTGAATAAAACTTTAAAAGTTTCAAAATTTCCTTCATTTTAACGAATTTTTTTCTCTTAAGTAAATTTTTAGATTTTCATTGCTTTAGACTGGTAATACAAGATTCACCGATCCTTAACAAAGGGAATTCGTACCATCTATAATAACTTCACGTTGTGTTATACCATCACGTCTTTTCTTCCTATAAGATTTTGATGGGATTCACTATATAAATGTATGCACCGTGCTTCCTGCGCTTCCTGTGAGTGTGAAAGATGCTATTCAATTGAATACCGATGAAGAAACATTCATTGTATTTGACAAATGGTATCTTTTATTTCATTATAGAAATATTAAACAACAAAAGAAAATTTGGTTTTAATAGGAATACATTTATTTACGTATCTCTGAAAATCCAAGTTATGTTGTTTATTATTGTTTCTTATGGCAGTTGTCACAGACAAGCCCGGTGACGAAGTCAGCAATTTTAAGCCGATAGAGCGTATCTTGTTTTCAGCGGTGCCATCTAAGACTAAGAGTGCGTCTTAGCTTCCCATGCTTCCCATTCGTTTTCAAACCGCTTTTTACAGGGGGCTCATATCCCTATGTCAGGACGCCGACACAAGCCATGAATTTAACAAGCTGTTTCTATGTTTAGAAATGAGTAATAAACGCAGTTTCATATTAAAATCTGGCTAAAAACATGAAGAAATCATGTTCAAAAACTAATTATCCTTCTATTATCGAAGTAAATCTAAGTGAAAAAATATTTAAATAAATAAGAATTCGTGTAAAATTTAAGTTGAAAATGGATGAGAAAGATAGATGCAAAAATCCAATTAAGTTGAAAATAGATGCAAAAAAAAAAAAAAAAAAAAATTCCTAGTTGGTGTTTTCAGCAGCAATATACCTAGTTGCTCCCATAATAGAATAGTTTTATTTAAGAAATACAAGTAAAAGGTTCAAAGATTAAAAATTTGAAGAAAGACAAATTAATAGACTGATAATGAATTACATTGATTCTGAAAAGACTGATGAAGTAGAATATTTAAAACTGACCATTCAAATAAATATTTAACGTTCAAATAACATATCGTTTAAGCACACTTTTATATCAATATTTGTAATGTAAAATTTCAAATTCAGTTTAGCATTTTACCAATATTAACTACAGAAAAAATGTGAACTCATTTCATTAATTAATTAATTTCTTAAACGATTCGAATTCCTTTTTAATCATAACAACTTCCATGAAATAGTTTTATAATGCAGTTTTTATTCGTATATATCGCATAGAATAGATTTTACGCGCATATTTTAATACTACCTGCTTTCTTTAATTAATTTGTCCGATCTTTTTTTGAAGTTCAATCTCTTCTTAGAATGATAAACAAAGCATGAAAATACCGAATACAGGAGAATCTAAAAATATCTCAATGTTTTCTCCTCCTTAATTAAAAAAAAATCTTTTTTTTCTCTAAAATTTCAAATCCATACATATTTCTTTCTTCAGCAACTTCAAAATATTTTCTCTGAAGTTTTGTAAAATTATTTTCTTTTCCCGGTGCTACATTATTTTCTGAAATGTGTATTATAAAAATGAGGTAGAAAATAGAAGAAAGTTTTTCAGAAAGAACTTTATTAACAGAGTATCTTCCCTAAATATTGTCCGAGGAGACTAATTTTTGAAAAAAAACAACCTTTCCAGATTATAAAATAGAAATAAAGAAGGCAGAAAAAAATAAGTAACAAGCTTTAATAACTTTTTACGGAAAATATTTTATATTGGAAAAAAAATCAAAGTAAACACCCAAAACCAAGCATAGCACCTTTGAAATTTAACTCAAAATACGAACTTAATTTGATGAGAAAAAGCTTAAAGTTTAAGGCGATATTTATTTTCAAAATTACATTCTGATATATCATGATTGAATATTTTACAGAAGTGAAATTAATTTTGAAAGAAAATTATTTTTTTAAAGATAAATCTGAAGCTGAAATATCGGTTGATTGATTAAAATTTAGCATTAAAAAATATGAGTTAAAGGCAGAAAAATACCCATTTTATTTGAAATTCAAATTGATTTATCTCTGAAAAATATATTTTCAATTAAACATCATTTCATTTCTGAATTATTCTGCTTTCTTGGATCACTCGCTTTATTTGCAGCAACTTAATAAATAAAGAAATGATTATAAATGATTATCCGAAATTTTCATGTGTGTTAAAAGAAAACAAAATAATGTACAACCTTGTTATTCATCATAGACAAGCATAGTAGTTAAAATTTTTAATTTAACACAATTATAAGTGTTCAGTGTGAGCAGGAATACGGAGGATTCGAAGATGAATGATGACTCATCCTACAATCATTTTCTATTTGCACGGTGGGGAGCTCTGAAATAGTACAAATATGTGTGTATGGCAATACTTGAGATTTTTTTTCAGGACTACATCAAAGAGTATGTTTTTGTTTTTCCTCTAACAAATGGCTTTGATAAACATAAGGCATGGAGATAATAAATATTAATAAGAAGCCGTTTAAGGATTTCAAAATATCCCATCATATTTGTTGAAAGAGTATGGGATGTATTATAGCTTTGATATAGCTGTATTTTTGAAGGTGCTCATAATGAACTCTTATAGTTACGTTAAATTTTAATTTCCAACTATTATTTAAAATTTTTATGAACAACGACCTATATAATAATTTAGTTATGTTAACGTCCCTTTTTAAAAAAACAATGATGAGAAAACACTATTTCCATATAAATATGCTCAGTAGTTAAAGCTTAAAATGATATGAAAAATGTTTTTACAACAGGTTTGCGAAATGTCTATGTTTAAAAGTTTGAATAGAAAAGATGAAAGAAAGTAATAATGGAGCCTTTCTTCATCTTGGTGAAAAAAATGCAAGAAAAAGGAAATTTATTTTTGGAATACAGTTTTATATAAACCAAAATTTCATTTCAAGAGAAATAAGCAGATTAAAATATAATGCAATGATTTTGATTTAAAAACCTCCATATGAAGAAAAGAAGATAGGTTTTTGAAATTAAGCATAGAATTGCTTTACAATTCTGTTTCAAATCAGCCTAACTCTTCTTCACCTGATACAACTAAATTTAGCAGACTCTCATTTTAAACACAAAACTAGTAAGCAATTGACGTGATGAGTAAAATTCAATAAAATAATTTATAATTATAATTCAATCCTCAGAAATCCGTAATTTGTATACTTTGTTATCAGTTAGATTGGATTAAAAAATAATGCTCCGTTGTGTAATCGCACGAAAAACATTTCGCTGTCATACAAAATAGTGAAGCTAAGGCAAAATGTCCCCTCAAACGTTTATCAAAGAGCTAACAAAAGCAAAGATATATCTTATCTTTAGAATCGATATTTACTCAAACCATGAAACATTGCCAGAATTACCATTTTCTTGAATGTTGAGGTAAGGTATTATGTCCAATTATTTCACTGAAGAAGACATTTTCAAAATAAAATGCGATTCGTCAGCATGAAAATTTGTTTTATTTAATTAATCTCTAAATATACTATTAAATCACATAAATTTTTCCAATTTATAAATAATCCTTCAAATTAACTTTATTGGCTCATATGGTATTTTCTTGGTACCATTGGAATCATCTTGTGCATGACAATGCGTAACGATGTCAACCTTTCAAAAATTATGGCTCCTGTAAAAAAATTATTATAAAAATAATATAAACGGATCTGCTATATAAAAAGGAAAATTCATTCAATTAAACGTATTTAAAAGATTGCACAAATAATTCAATCGTTTTTTTTTATTTTTGTGCCTTAACAAAAAATTCAAATAAAAATAAATGTGGGTGAGATTTCAAACTTATTTTAAGATAGGAGACAAACTAAAATTGAAATAAATTAGAACTGTTTAAATTACTTTTCTTAGTAAAGATTTATGCATTTCCCTTTTAGAACGAAATCCAGAAAATTTATTTCTTTCAAAATTTAGAGGCATTGTTTCCCCTCGTTCGAAAAAAGTTATTAAGAACTTTCTTTTAAAATTCTAGACTTCATTACAATACAAGTCTTCAAAAAAGCAACAAAGAATTTTTTTTCAAAACTTACAAATCCAGTAAGAAATTGATCTTGCATTTCATTTTTTGAGGGATTTTTTTGCCTTATTTTACTTTTAAAAAGGAAATAAGCACGAAAACAAAACAAAAAAAAAACAGATGATGAAGAGAGGAACTGAGCATTGCGGAACTTTTCATAAAAATAAATACAAATTGAGAAAAACCACGGTTTTGAAAAACTTCAGTAAATATCTTATTTATTTATTATTATTATTGTCTTTCGTACAAATCATTAATAGCAAAGCATGAAAAAAAAAATCGAGTAAAAATTATTGAAAGCTTTTTTGAAAAAAGTAGCAGAATAGATGAAAAGCATTAGAGTTTGAAAACTATTACCACACGCAACAGTCTCGCAACAAAAGTCATCAAGAGATTCACGTATTTAAAAACCCGAAAACAATAAATAAATTAAAAGGCATGTTTTTGTAAAGAATTTTGGAGGCTGTGCTTTCAACGTCGAAAGAACTTTTAACCACAGAACATTAACGTACAGGAGAAGGATGCCCTAGAAAACAGCAAAAATTTCATCTGCAATAACACTGATTTAAAATTAAAATATCCAAGTTAAGATTAGGTTAAAATGATTAACAAGAAATAAATTGCTTTTAAAACGGATTTATCTGCAGATAAAATATACACAGTTTCGAGTTTAAGTTTATCTTCTACGTATGACTGTTCTTATTTTTTTGTTATATTGAAATAAATTATTTGTTAAGTGTGTCTTTTATTTCTGTTTTGAATTTTAGTTTAATTCATTTTAGATTTTATGATAATAATGTGGAGAGAGATTTCCATACAAATTGGAGTTTTAAAACTTTGCTCATAATTCTTTAATAACATAAAACTTTTAATAGTATAATTTTCATATAATCATTAGTTTAAATGGTATCAATTAGAACATCCTTAAAATGAAGGTAAGAAATGTTCGGTATCAGGGATGATTCTTGTTTTTCCTAGTGGTATAGTAATGGTATTTGCTTCAGTTACCTTAACACCGATGGCTGGACATACCTCCATTCAGAAGGCTTGTATCATGACCAGTGATGATTGCTAGATGTGAACCATAGTTCTCTCCAGAGGGCTGTCACGATATATGGTCATTCAGTTTACCACGAATGCTATAACAGAACAGAGGTTGCTCGCTTGCTGTGACTCAACAATTAAAGATTTTCAATCTCCAAGTACGAATTGGATTGCTTGAGATTACGCTTAAATTACAAAAGTTTTAGTTACAAACATTTTTCACGTCTAATTTTCTGAACAGTGACCTTGAAAGAAAAAAAACTTATACAAATTATCAAAGTTTCGACCTCACGATCTAGGCTGTAGATGCTAGATATATTATTATATATAATATTAATATATATAGTAGATATATTATTATTATATTTATTTATTGAAAAGAATAAAATTCAATAAATTATCTTAACACTAAAATATAAATCAAATTAATTATTTTCATCAATAAATATTAATACCAATAAAATTATTTTTGTTGTATCGCATTATCACTAAAAACTGTTAATAAAATGGCGAAAGAACTCTTTTGAAAGTGAATACAATGATGCTGAAACTTTTATAATTTTAACAAGGAAGCAATGAAACTTTTCTTGAGGCATATGGTTACTTATCAAGACATTTAACTTATATATTACATCTAAACGAGGTCCAAGATCTCTGAAAAGTCGGAAATTGTGTTACTAAAAAACTAAGCTTCACATAGTTAGTTAAATCACAACAAAATAAAATCAATTATTCTTTACCTTATAAGTATGAGAGATTGCAAGTACGTGCCTTTTAGTATAATAATTAAACTTCTCTAATTCAGTTGTCAATGCATAATTATACACTACATATAATTATGTAAAGAAATATTACCATCTGCCCTCTACTTTCTTTTATTATTCAGGACTGTATATGGCAATACATAATGAAAAAAAATTATTTTCCTTCAAACTGTCTCGTACCAAAGATTTGTGGACGTACTAGAATAAGTCCATAAAATCAATTAAACCCATTTGAAAAAGAAAAAAAAACAGATATGACGTTGTTAAAGATAATCAGAAATAAAGCTGGAGCAAATTCTAATTAAAATTTTTAATTAGAATTTGAATTAATTAAAATTTAAGCGAAATTTCGACGTTTTTCCACTACCGAAAGTATTATTGTACAAACATGATTTTTATATCAATTTAAAGATTAAAAAATTAGCTTTCTAACGGTATCAGTTTTTGTAATTTATAATGTAAGCTTCTATTTTTAACGAATTTTTAAAGCAATATTTTAACCATGTTTTTTTAGCACGTGACTGGATAAAATAAAATAAAACAATGCCGGAAGTTCAAATAAAAAAACAACAACTATCATTGCAAATCAAATCTAAAGAAATACAACTTTCAGCACGTGACTGGATAAAATAACATAAATATAAAATGTGATATCTTCTAAAAAAATAAATGCAAGGCAAAGGATTCTAAAAAATCGTTTGCAATATTTATATCATTAATTCTATAAATTATCTTTATTTACAGTTAACCTGATTGAATTTAGACAGGATATGCATTGAAATCCCGACTTAATGGCATATTTCTATAATCGTTTGCAATATCTGTATCATTAATTCAATAATTTTTTCCCTTTTTCGCTTTCTTTAAAAAACATTTTTAACATTTTGGCAATATCACCGAAAAAAACATTTTTAATATTTTGGAAGCATAATTGATAAATTATTAGAGCATTAAACTCAAAACGTTTTTCCAAATAAAGTTACCGACTCTTTAACTACTAATTACTGAATCTTTTAACTTAAACTATTTCTTAAATTTTGGCTAAAAAATATATGATTTAATTGGAAATTTCAGGACGCATTACTCATGGCGAACCAGCTGGTCGCCAAAGGCGGCTAGTCAGAAATAAAGCTGGAGAAAAAGAGGAAATAAAATAAAGATCGTCAATAAATAAATGAGGAAAATTAGGATTAGATTAAAACATTGATTTAGTTCTGATAAGCTATTTCTTGGGTTTAGCATAATTCTATTTATCGTTTTGTACCATAATTCTATTTATCGTTTAATTCTATTTATCGTTGTGTACCAATTCGTTAACAGAGATTAAAATTCATTTTGATTCAGCATTTATACCTCACGAAAAGAAAAATATCTCTCTAAGTATCAATAAAATTTTGAATAAGATTCTTCGAATCCTTATTTAAATTTTTCTTTTCTCTATATTTTATATAGAAGAGATGCTTGAGGAGTTATAAAAAATACTGATCGATTATAACAACAAATGCTCTTTTTCGCTATAAGAGATTAATAAGTGGTATATAAAGTTAACTAGTAAGGTATTTGCAATGAAATATCAAATATATCTCTTGCTCTTCAGTAAAAAAAACAAACTTATTTAAGAATCAAAAATTTCTTAAAGTGTATTTATCGTCTCCCCCTTTTCCAGTGTTTCACTTGTCATAACTTTTAACAAAAGTTTCTTCAAAATTTTTCAGCCATAATCAAAATTCCTGGCTATCAGAAATATTTGATTATTATCTTTCTAAGGTTATACTTTTATGCTCTTGCTAGTTTTTTAACTCTCAGACTATACTTTTTTACTGCTTATAATAGAAGCAGAATGATATAATTGAAGTAAAAAGAAAAGAGAAAAAATCCAACCCGAAACTTCTTATCTTGTTCCAACGGAAGCTTCACGCAGCTCTTTTCATTTGGATTCCTTAGATTACTTCTTTTCATCAATCGCCCGCTCTCTTAAATATAAGTCTTTTTAACTTACTTCAATAATTTTTTTAATAAAAGAAAATCCGGTCTTAATCAAGGGCAGTTAAGGTTGATAATAGACAATACTTATTTTGCTTTCTTAAAAGATTGCGTTTGATTTGGTATGGGGATCGCATGGATTAAAAGCTTTTAAAATTGACTTCTAGAGAGAGCGCTTCCCTCCTCACTTCTTTAATATTGAATCTATCTTTAAAAAAATAATAAGAATATACTACACGTGAGTTTTTTGGAGCAGGAAAACTCTTATTACAGTAAAGATTTTTTTCCATCTCAATTTCCTTTTTTGTTGAATTTTGGTTCAATGAAGTATGTGATGTTATTTTTATTTCATGCAAGAAAAGTAGTTTTGGGAAAAGAATGGAGGTCATTCAAAAGAGTCGAGAAAAGATTTATAAAAATTTATCAAAAAGAAATTAAAGTGATTTTGAAGATTTGAGATTTTGCGATGAGTATTTCGAAAATAATTTATGAATATCTTAAGAAGTCATGGAAAAAAAGGAATTTAAATTATATCGATATCAACTTTAAATGAATAAATAGGTTTGTTTTTGATTGACAATCTATGATTGTATGCAGTCAAAAATATATGAAATAATATAAGAGTATAAGAATGATTTTAACTATGTTGCAAAAAAATAATTTTTAGATTTAAAAAAAAAATTTGAGTATATTTCGTTTGGAAACAAAATGAAAAATAGATTTTACACCTAGGAATTTTTTATTCAAGTTTATTAAAGTCCAGCTGTTTAGTTTTTATGTGGAGGACAAAAAGCATAGATTAATAATCAAAACAATGCATTAGAATTTCTTACAAGATTGCTTTAAATATTGCATTTATCATAACATACTGAAATCAATGTTTTATTAGTAAAAATACAAAAAGTATTTTTTACATAATAAAAAAAATTAAAATTGTGAGTAGATTTCTTTCATAATGAAATATAGCTATATAGCTCAATTTTACATCTAGAAATTTTTTTTCGTGTTTTAGTTCGGGTGTTTAGTTTGTAATTGGCGAACAAAAATCAGAAATTAATAATGAAAAAATTGCTTTTAAATTTCTTAGATAATTGCTTTAAATATTATCTTTATAGAAATATAAAGAAATCAATATTTTCTTTTGCCATTGATCTTTCCTATATTTTTTTTTCTGTTAATTCATTTTATCATAGTATTATTTAATGTATATTTACAGTTTCAAAATTAACTATTTTTAGTGGTTACTTTCTTATTGGAACCCTAAGGAAAATTTTAAATTCATTTCTTTAATTTTATGTTTTTTAATTTCCAGGAATTAATATTCTAAAAAAAATTATATAATGTCGTATATGAAAAATTTTAACATGAAGGCATGTTAATACCAATCACTACCTATATAAATTACCTGGAATTTTCTTTTACTTAATTGAAAAATCAAATCTTTCTAAAAATATTTGTAGACACTACACCAGTATATAAATCTTCTTCATAACTTACAGCTAAAATAGAAGTGCATTTACAGAGTTCTCTTGCCATAATCTGGAAAGGGTAACGCTACCTATATAAATAAAAATTACAGTTTGTCTGCATGTCTCTTATGCGCTGCCGTGTCGCTCATCCGATTCCGATAAAAGTTCGACAACATATTTCTTGCACTTCGCGAAGGTTATAGGCATAATACAATCATCTAAAGCTTAAAAAATATTTTCAGATCTATTTACAGCATCTATTAACCATGGATTAATCTCAAAATAACTCGCCAAGGAGACACAACAGATTCAGTAAAGATGCTAAATTCAAGCTAGACTATATTTCGTAGTTATTATATGTAAATGCAATGTAAGTCTTTCTCTGAGGTAATAGTTTTATTAGAGAGTATGCGATAAAGTTTTAGGGGAACCAATCCTATCAGTTTGAAATTTTATCGAAATATTTAACAAAATTTTGCACCATCTTAGTTTTCAGAAAATTATATTTTCAACTATATAAATTATCGTTTCAACTATTTTACGGTATAAGTATATTTTCTATGTTTAATCAAATTTACAAAAAATTTTAATCACATTTTCTAATATTAAACTTGAGAATTCTGTACGAATATTAAACAAATCACGAGATACAATAAAAATGTTCTTTCATTACCATTCTGAAAGAACACCAAGCTTTATATATCTAAAAGAATGTACAAATTTAACACATAAAAATGAATATCTGTTTGTAGAATAGAATAAATACTATTTATGCTTCTCCTTTATTTATCCTTCAATTTCAATGAATGTGTTCATTGAGGTGTTGATTCATTGCCAATAAGATAGTAAATATTTCTTACTATCATTCTTAATTAATGAAGATAATCATTTCAAATTTTAAACGATATTTCCATGATTATTTCTTCTGCGGGAGCAACGCGCCGGGTACCAGCTGGTATACAATAAACCCGCAGTCGAAGGAACTGATATATATCGATATACACCTAAAAATATCCGATTAAACCTTTTATTTTTCAACTGAAATGTATTCCCAACTTAACACCGAAAAGGTCATTAATGCGCAACAGAACACATTTTCTGGCAAGGGAAAGAAACCTCACCACTGATATCCTTAGACAACCATAATCTGGTATCATTTTCTAGGTCATTTGGCCTGCGTCACCATAACTTATTGTCCTGATCACGTTCAAGAAGGATAAATGTTACCGGAATGCAGTGGTCATATAACGCCTTTTAGAGCAGTTCTCCAGTTCGACTGAGTTAGAGATAGGTGCCTAATTACTCGTCCCAAAAGATCTCTGCTGCATCGATGCACTAATGGTGTGTGGAGGCCTTTTCGAGCAGTCTTTTGGAAAATGAATAGGGAGTCGAGGGTCGTTTGCAAAGCTTTTAAATGGAAGGAGACGGGACAGTGAAAGATTTCGGCTTCTTTTAATTGAGGTCAAAATCAAAACAGAAGCTTGGGAAACAAACGTCTCTTTCATTTCAGTTAGAGATCTCTAGTGTCTTTAATTTTGTTAAAAAGAGAAAGGGAATCTTCATGCTGAATTGGCAGAAAGGAATTAAATTTTGTAAACCCTTTGAAACAAGAATAAAAGTATGATCAAAATTTCACACTGCATTGTATTTGATCAATAATTTTGAAGTATGCTTTTGTATAAGTGAAGTTTCTTTTATAAAGTGTAAAAGCTTTAATCTTTCAGTACATCGAGTAGACATCCAGCTACACATTTTTATTTCCATTTATAAGTTTTACATTAAATTCAATCAATGTTTGAAAATATTTCTTGAATGCTTTTTCATAAAAATTTGTAGAGCGATACTAAATTATAATAGCGATATTATAAATAGATTTATCCTGAAAACTAGGTAAAATACCAAGACAGCTGCTGTATGAATAATTCTGCCATTAAAAGTACTATAAAAAGTTTTTGCTTTATAACAATTATATTGGTAAAAAGATACTTTTATTTTTATTGCAGAATTGTGATTTTTGTCGCTGGTTATTGTTTATTATATAATGTAATCATTTGTTATATTAATTTCTTTTAATTTTCACAAAAATATTTTAATTTTTTAAATAATTGTCTTAAATTCTATTCAGCCATTCAAAACACATAAGTTTTTTGTAAAAAAATACAAAATCATGCATTGTCGGGTTAAGGAATGGAATCTGGTCATTATATTATTATTATTTAGATGCATATAATTACATCTAACATTCATTAAAAAGAATTAATAATAAATCGTATTAATATCTCATTTAAGATCGTGAGACTAACCACCTTCAAAATTTGTTTCAAATATTATATAATTTATCATCGCCTGTTGAATATGTTTATGTCATTGTTAATATTTTAGGGTTAATTCATTTGTATGCATTTATTTATTTTTATAACTATACGAAAATAAACTGCAAATATATCAAAATTATTAAGCTATCTTGAAAATCAGCTCGTAGCTCAATTTTGGATGATGAAGTAGTTTTTCCATTTATGTTGGTTATTATCTCTTTTGTAGCTCGTTTCAATATAAATACAATTTAAATAATTCTTTCTTTATTAAAAATAAACGCGAGAAAATAGTGACTGGTATTTCTTAATCCATTCTCTACAAATGAGGTTTATTCTATTGACACTTATATATAGTAAACATGCAATCGTATTGTTTTCTGTCGCATTTATTTCATGATTCCTTTTTTTCACATTAGTTTACCCACAGAAACTGTCGATTAACGCAAAATTATTACGAATGTTGTCTCATGAAGAAATATGCACATGAGAGATTATCCAATGCACATGAGAGAAACCTAGTCACGTTATTTCATTCTCCACCATTATGGTATTAAAAGTGAGAATAAGATTATTTTCCAACATTTTCCATCATTTCAAAGTTCAACAAATGTGCTAATTTTCTTATTTGTTATGCAGCATATCTAATAAACATCTTTTCATATACAGTATACTGATAACATTATTTCAATAAAACGAGAAAGATTTCGAATTTCTAAAAGGGGTTCTAATATGCATCGGTTATCATAAAAATTCTGAGAGCAAAGACATCGAATTAACTATTTCGATATATTTTTTAATATCTGCTGTCTTAAATTGTAAACAAGAAAAATGGATACTAAGAACAGAAATCCATGTTTGACAATGAAAAAATAAACAGTGAGAGAATTTTCACTGTCAGCAATCGATTCCAACTGAATTCGAAATAAAAATGAAGCGCCAAATGTTATGCGACGAAATCAAATGGAACGTACCATTTTCTTTGGAAACATTTTCCGGGTTGAAGCAAAATGCGAAGCATTTTACACTCCTCTGGGTTTTTATGATGCAACGTAAAACGAAATAAACTGAATACGTCAATATAAACGGAACACCAATACCAGAAGGACTTCAGTATTGTATATTCCATTTTTTTATTATTTTATGCGAAATGATTTTTAAGAATTTCCATTGTTTTGAATATAAAAGGAATCGTAGAGAAAATAATTAAAGTTTCTATTGGATGTCATAATGACCTTGAGATGGAACTCAGTGTACATTAATATGAATTTTGGAATATGAACAAGTGCTGTGGATAAATTCAGCGCAGACCATTTGATTAGGAATGCATACTGAACACAGCAAATTAATCTGTTAACAATTTTAAATTTCATTGCCAATTGTAAACATAATAAATGATTTGAAATCAATGGAAGAAAATTTCAAAAAATAATAAACACTATATCAAAATGCTTTCAGAGCTTGAAAGTATTTTAATTACTTGTTATTGTAAAGAATTTCAAAATCAGCTGTTTAAATGAGTGAAAACATTATAGTTGAACAAAAGTCCCTTACATGATAATTTTCACAAATATTCTTTTCAATACATTCAATATTCTTCAATACATTCAATCATAATTTCATGTATCTTGAAAGATGACAGTGAAATAATAATAGGCATCATTTAAGATTGCTAGTATTTCGTCTCCCATATCTGATGCAACACATAAGCCTTGCAGTTTACCCAATAATTGTCAACATGTTTTTGAGAAACAGCGTAATTCTGGTGAGACGAGAGTAGAATTATTGAAATAAGGTAGAAGAATTATGAAACTGCCTCAGGATTTCTATTTCATGAGAGAAAGGCAATTTAGTTTCTTATTAAGGCTTACTTTCCCAGTGACATTTAGCAACATAAGTTGTTTGCTCAATTAGAATATGAGATATCCATTCTCCGAAAAAAATTAAGAAGTATTATCTAAGGTTCTTTTTCTGCAATTGCGTTTTATTTTGCTTCCAGAAAATTGGAATCTTCATGCTTTCAAAATGTGTAATATGACGTTCGCAAACAGATCTTTTTAGCCTAGTCTATTGCGATAATTAATGTCAGAATTTATTTTATATTCCTCGAAATTATGAAATATTATCAAAGTTAATGATTTAAAAATGCAGAAACGACTTGTCCCTTATGTGATTTTAATTTTGCCAAAAGCTTTCTTAGTTTTATTGACTATTTGTAATTGATCTGTTTCAGAATCTCATTAGTGTTTTAAAAATATGCATCGATTATATCCCAAAACTTTTTCTTTATGCTCATAGATTAACTTCAAAAATGTTTCTTGAGAAATGCGTACTTCTGAGCAGTCGTATGCAAGTAAAGTGTTAAATTCAATGTTTCGTTTGTTGTAATTATCACTTGAAAATTAAAAAAATATAATAAGAAGTAAAATATATATCAATAAAAAAACCTACTATATGCACAAGAGTTCTTCGAAGTCCATAGAAAGTATGAACTCTTATTAAAACTAAATCTTGATGATAAAAAGCTAAAACATTTTTATCTATACATGATTTCAAATTCATCAGCAACTTTCTAAATTACTTTAGCCATTTGTAAAATCAAATGTCTAAAGTGCTTTAGAAAGTATTTGTTTTTTTTTTAAAAATGAATTGATCCCAAGACTTATTCTTAATGTTATAGCATAACTTTAAAACTATTTCTAAGAAATAACATAATTCTTTACAATTGTACACAAAAAAAAAAAAAAAAAAAAAAAAAAAAAGGAATTAAAGGATTCGTTTGTTATAGCTCTCGCTTGAAAATTTAAAATAATAATAAGAATAAATATATATAAAAAAAAACTTGCTAAACTACTACATGAGTGATTTTCAAAATTCGTAGGAAGTAGGAACTCCTTTTAAAAGGGGATTTCTAAGACGCAAGAATTTTAAAAAATTGACATCATTTTTTATAATGTAATAAATATGAGTGACACTCATAAACAATAGGAAACTAATGAAAAGCAATTATTATTATAAAAAATCCTTATAAAAGTAATTGTTTTATGAAATTAATTAATTGATTTCATACTAGGAAGTTATTACAATAACAAATTTAATGCAACGATTTTCGGAATTTTCCGGAAAAACTTTTAAAAGGAATTTCCTAATACACAAGAATAAAAAAATAAACTTCATTATTTATAGATTAATAAATATGAGATACATTCATACATATACTATAGATATATCAATCGAAAAGTGATATGAAACAATTATTATTATAAAACATCAAAATGAAAGTAATAGTTTTTGAAAAAATTAAATCATACTGGAAAGTTATAACAATAACAAATTTAATCAAAAGGATTTTTTGGCAATATACCGGGTGGCCAGAAATAAAACACCCCTACTCTGACCTCCCTGGATATCGAACTACTCAGTGTAAAGGCTTGAAAATTTGTGGACATACTATTCAAAAAATGGGGAAACGGATTTCACGAAAAAAAAAATTTAGTTCCAGAAATCACCGATAGGTGGCGCTGTACCACTGGACGTATGCTGAAAAGACACAAAAACACGTTTTAAACACAGTTTATTTGAAAGTACCAAGCATACATGAAACAAGGACGTTATCGATGCAGGGAATGCTGCTCAATATGGTTCCCTTCCTGAAGATGTAAAATGTGAAGTCTGTGGACAGCTTGTTCAACTGCGGATCGTAACTGGTCATCTGAGATGCTTCTCACATGCAGACTGATACTCTCTTTCAAATCTGCCAAGGTTATCAGACGTTCTCGATAAACAAGGTTTTTTAAGTGTCCCCAAAGCCAAAAATCACACGGATTAAGATCCGGTGAACGAGATGGCCAAGTTGTCGGAAACGCGCGACTGATTATTCTGTCAGTGGTGAAATGTTGGCGAAGAAACTGTTGCACAGGGAGTCCAATGTGTGGAGGTGCTCCATCTTGCATAAAAGTAATGGTGTCAAGGCATTGGCGCTGCTGCAAATGGGGTACAACAAATGTTTCGAGCATCCTTTTGTACCTGTTGGCCGTCACGGTACATGTCTCAAGGCCATTGGAAGTAACCTCTTCGAAAAAGAACGGTCCAAGGATGAATGTGGCTGTGAATCCACACCAGACTGTAACTTTCGGTGAGTGGAGTGGAATCTCTTGGAAGGTACGGGGGTTTGTCGTGTCCCATATGCGACAGTTATGGGTGTTCACTGTTCCACTGAGGTGGAAATGGGCCTCATCGCTCCACAGAATCTGCCACGGCCACGATGCATCCACTTCAACTCTAGCAAGAAATGTCAATGCAAAGGTCAGTCGCATCTCCCTGTCTGTGGTCAGCAATTGTTGATTAGGGCGGATTTTGTACGGGAAACAATGCACCATTTTTCTGAGTACGTTCCACACTGTGCTATAGGGAACACCCAAGTGTCGTGACACTGCACGTGCACTACTGCAGCCTAAAACATTATCCATTGACTGTTCAACAATACCGGTGGCAACATCTTCAACGACATCTGAACGAACCGGTTTGCGTCCTCGACCAGGCTGAACTCCAAGATGTCCAGTTTCCTCGAATCGAGCGATCATTCTCCTGAGAGCTTGTGGAAGCAATGGTCCCTTACGCAAATCCTTAAGTCGGCGAAACTCTCGAAGTGCTGCTGGAGCATTTCCTTTATTCTCGTAAAACAACTTCACAAGCAAAGCGCGTTCTGGCAGCGTGACAGCCATCACTAATAAGAATGACATTCCCCACCTTTTAACTTCTTTTATACCCAGAACATGGCTTCTAACCATGCTTTATGCAAATTTTTCTGGTTACAGTATGAAATTGCAGTTACAACGGGAGTTCTAGCTTCTTTACTATTTTTATTTTCCATAAGGGGCAGAAAAATTAAAAAGGAAGCATGGAAGCATTCCATTCCGCATAAACATTTTAATTTTTATTATTATTTGTGTCTTTTGATCATAGTTCCAGTTGTGCAGCGCCACCTATCGGTGATTTCAGGAACTAATTTTTTTTTCGTGAAATCCGTTTCCCCATATTTTGAATAGTATGTGTACAAAATTTTGAGCCTTTACACTGAGTAGTTCGATATCCATGGAGGTCAGAGTAGGGGTGTTTTATTTCTGGCCACCTTGTACTTTTATTAACGCACCAAAACTAAAAAATTTTAAAGTATTTCCTGTCTCTTAATCTGCAATTTATTATTGATTGTTATAACTTTAATAGAATTTTGAAGTTAAAAATATATTCGCTTTTTAGTATCGCAACATATAAATAATCGAGTTTAATTTAACCAATTTATCAACTGATAAAAAAATTCTATGCCTATTATTCGGATATAATAATTAAGACTATACAAATGTGAAATATTCCAAAAATTTAATGCTACATGAAATGAATAAAAAATCAATTACAAAATTATATTTTAATATACAATATAATCAAAGTTCTATCGAAGCATTAGACTCTTGAATTAAATAAGAATGTTTAAAAACAGTAACTTAATAAGATTGAAAGATCAGATAAACATTTTGTACAGAAATATATACCAACAATATCTTCAATTGTTATTTTACCAACAAAAATATTTATGGTGTTCACTATAAATATTTTATTTATGCTTATTCGTCATTTCGATCTTACGAATTTACTTTTCGAGATGGAATAAATTAACTGAACAATTCAGTTCCTTAGATTTATTTCATTCTGATCGTAATTAACTACAAGCATTTCGGTAAAAATGGTAACAATAATAACTAATATCTGATATAAACCAAGGTAGAAAAATGATTTTGTTATGATAATATGCCGAAAGCATAACCATTCACGAATATTAACAAAGACATCTATATTCTGTTGTCAGGATATAAGCAGATGTATGGATTGCATTGTGATGCTTTGCATCGATAAGAAGGTGGATATTTTTATAGTATAGCATGATGAAGTAGGTGAACATAATAGCATTCATTTCTAGAGCATTCCGCCTCTAGAAATGCACTGGATCCAAATATATTTACTACGATGGATCTTGATCATAGAACATCATCGCACATCGAACATATACGATGGATCTTGATTTGACAACAGCTTAAACAAGAAGTGTATAAATTATTGCTAGATATTTCCTATTGATATGAATACAATAGAAGTATTGAGACAATAATGATAATAATCTTTCAAAACACTGAAATGTATTCAATACAAACAAAGTAGGTGACAACTTTGAGTAATTGATGTTTTTTGCAAAACTATGATTTTTTTTTACAAATTCAATATTCTTAATGTTTTAACAGGTTTCTTTATAAAACTATTAGACCTTTGTTTTATTTTTTAAAATGTTATCAATTTTTATATTTGCATTTACATACTTATTAATGCTATTTTAAATCTTTAGATGCTGTTTCCTTAAATTCTAATTTTTGACTGTTTTCTTAAATTTTAATTCTATTGATGAGATTTTCTAAAGAAAAACCACATAAATTAAATTCTAATGCATATCTTTTGTTCAAATCTGGTTTCGTAATTTCTCAAAATATTCCGAAATTCCTGAATTAGACACTAAGTAATCAATTAATTTAGAAATATTTTATAGTTGTATTGTTGCTTGACAATTTAAAAACAAAGATAAATATTTCTTGTTAATTACCTTTCGAAGACCAATTTTTAAAAAATTGATAGAAATACAGTTTATTGTTTAATTCAGGAAATATATAACAAATTTCTTAAGCTATCCGTAATATTTTAGGTAAGTTATTTAACAAACATTTAAACTAGAAAATTTTTGCTTTATACTTTTTTCAGTCCAAAAAGGTGTTTTTTTTTTCAATTTTTAAAAAGCATTTTCAACTTAAATTTTCATAAACAATAGTATTTTATTCATCGTTTCAAGATTTATTATACTTGTTTATTATAAATGAAAATTATGTGGAATACTGGAGATAGAAAGTGGCAATTACCTTCACAAATATCTGAAATATTATAAAAGATTTTGGACTAAGATCGATGCTGGTTTAACATCTAACATTAACTAAAGGAAATTTCTATGGCGATAAGGGACTATTTGTTTATTCTTATTAATTATTAATAATCAATTGTGTTTTGACCAGTTTTAATACTTTAGAAGAATGGTGTCTTATCAATCATTAACTGCTTAAATTTATGACTGATAATAACCTGATTCAATCCTGCAAATTTTATGACTAGTTTAGGATCGAAATAAGTTATTTTGACTAATAACCTACAAGAACATATATATTATGTAACCTATAGGAACACATATAAATATTTTTCAATGAAAATGCCTCGCATACGAGATTTGCGGATATATTCTCAAGAAAAACAGTGAATAAATAAAATAAATTATTTCATTAAGAACTTAAAACACTCATTTAATAATTCTTATTCATCTATTACAAAATTATTAGATTATCCTGATTAATTATGCTGAATAAAGTGAAGAATCATTATTTTACCTGCTTTTTTCCTTTATGCCCAGTATTGTGTGGCAATTTATTGATTGTACCGAATCCTTTGTACTAAACCTATCTTTTTGATACCCAATCATATTTTGTAATTAATATTTAAAACGAGTTTAATTTGTTTCTTTAATTTCGCTGTGAAATATAATCAGAATTTTCGTTTGGTTGCAGGAGAGTCGCAGATTCGAGATCCAATTCCATAGATATACGGTTATCGAGGGTGTAAATCACCTCCCCCCTCCCAATATTATAGCGTGAATGTGCCGGTTCTGATTCTATTCACATTGTCTAACAATAGTTAAAGCCATATCTCAAATTCCTGAAACAGTCATCGGATCTCCTTATTTGAGAACAGGATGCTTGATAACCGAATAGTTCTGTAAACAAAAATGTATTTATATTTTTTTTATTTATCAAACTCAAATAATACACAAAAATAAACAAAAAAATATGATAAAAAGTATCATGGGTCGTTTACGTTCCTTTATTTAACCCTGAGATATAAACATTGTTGATTAGAAAAAAATTTCGAACGTATGAAAACATTCCATTTACTTTTCAATCACTGCATTTATTTTTTGCAAACTAAACTGAAATATAAACTTTTTCAAAAACAAAATGCGTCTAAATGCATCTAACAAAAAAGATGTTTGACTATTGCAACATTATCTTTTGAATTTTCTTATTTACGATTAATTCCGAATGGGAGGATCCGAATTCACCAGGTTTCCAAACGACTCAAGTTTCCCTTCTTTTTTGGGTACAACACGCAGGAAACAGTCCCTAGAGGTGTGGCAGCGACAAACTTGCTGATGAGCATTAACCGAACTCTCGATGTCCAAAAGGGCCCGTGGATTTAGATCGATCACTTGGTCCTTAAAAGACTGGATGAACCGCTTTCCCCTGACGGGATTGCATTCTAGGGGGCCCCTTTCCCTAGCTTCAGTTCTTTCTTCCCATTTCTAAGCAGCGGGATTCAGATTTCATGGGTTGATTGGAGCTTATTTGCAGCTCATTTGTTCCGTAAAGAATGCAGAGATTTAAAGCTTCATGGGAGAAAAAAAAGCTTGGAAAGCAATCAGGATTAACTGGAATATTCTCTTTTTTACTTTTTTGAAGCCTGAGTAACTGGAATATTCTCTTTTTACTTTTCTGAAGCCTTAGTAAGCGAGATTTAGCTTCAGATGTTTAATAGAAAGTACAAGTTTATAGTACAGAAAGTAAACTGGGATTAGTCAGTAAGAAAGAATTCATTAAAGTGGAAAAGTTTTGGCATTGGAAACAATTTTTGTTCAAGCAAGTAAACTTTGGAGTAGATAGTAAAAAAAAAATAATAATAAAAGAATACAAACTGAAATAGATTAAAATTAATTCTTCTTATTAATGTTTGAGTTATTATGTTTATTAATAATGATAATATTATCAATGATATATAAATTATCAATTAAGAAATGATAATATTATCAGTGATAGAATAATTGTGTGTATCTTATATACACTTTGGAAATTAAAACTTCAAAATCAAATGTAGAACATCCGATTATATATTTAAATAAAGTATGGAAAAGCACATGTACGCACAGAGCTATTTTAGCGAAATGCCGTAAGATAATTCCAATAAAACTCACACACAATTAATTTTAGATTAAAAATTAGATAAAAATGTGGTAATAATAGAAAATTAGGTGTCCCCAAAAATATTTTATAAAACATGTTAGGCTGTTTTTGCAAGCCTGGAAAAAGTCAAAGAAGTAATTTAAATGGAGGACGCTTAAAAAGTAAGTTAATTTATGCCAGCCTGGCGTAAAAAGAACAGAGTACACGAGGCAAAGAATGGAGGCTTCTGCGAAGAACTGAGGTTTTCATGCAGTGTTATCTTTGCTCAGATAGTAGAGGGTATTGCTTCTTAATACAAGAAAAAGATGGCACGTGAGGTGGACGTGGTACAACAATGGATTGAGTTTAACACTGCCTTTTTAAGGACAAAACGCCTTATCTTACGAATATTCAATAAGAAATAGCAATGGCTAACGGACATAGGATCAAGTCACAATCAAATGATACCAGCATTTCAAAAACGGGCGTGTGGCCGTTACCGGCATGGAAAAGTAAGAAACACTAATTAAAAACACATCAGATATCGTATAAAGGATAGGAAACAAAACGTTCAGGCAATTACATAGTCACAATCCCATTAATTGGATATAAATTTACAGGATTCAGCCTATCGTCTATCACCAACTGGGTAATTACAAATTGATTTCAAAAGGGTTTCCTCACTCATGGACTTCACAAAACAGAAAGTTTTATATTCTTCTTTGCACTTTCATTAATGTTAATGATACGAAAGGCGATGATTTTTGTAGAATCATCATCACGGATTATGAAACATGGTTGCATCGTTTGAGCCTAAAAACGAAAAGCGAGCCCCGACGGCATGAGACAATTACTCATCAACCGCGAGTCAAAAAATCAAAGTTATCTTATCATTGGGCTAGGTTAAAGCCTCTATTTTCTTTGAATCTAGAAGGATAAGACCACTTATGCTCAAAACATTACCCCAACCTACTCACCTGTGTTTTAGAATATAACCATTTATGTTCAGTCGTATTGCAAAGCATGAAGGTTTCTGCAAAACGCTGGGGAGAACAAGAGGCGGGTAAAATTAAAAAAAGAAATATTGCCGTTGCGTGACACTGCAGAGCTTTATGAGCACGCACAACACTGGCTTTGCTTAACCCTGATGTTCTGTTCAGGTCTATGTCACTGGAAACATGTTTCAAATGTTTATAGAAGACGACGATATTGAAATGCTTGACATGTATTTTATGGCTTTATGAGCGAGAATGATATGTTGTCTCTCACATATCACAAATTATTTATATATATATATATATATTTTCAAGTTATTTTTATATACTTTCAGATTTTTTTTATTTTTTTAAATATATGCATTTCCAAATTGTATCAGTGTATCACTTAGGTGAATCTGGCCCGATTATGTATTTTTAAATTGAGTGAAGAAACTTGCTAAGTAACAGGAAATAATAAAAAAAAATCAGTGAACTCATCAAAAGTAGAAGTATAAATAATAAAGATCAGAGGGGGAAATAGTTTGAGCATATGATACGATAATTTCGATAAAGCTATACTGCACACAATCGGATTGAATACAATAAAAAATACATTCTATGTGATAATATACTTTCTTTATTCTAAAGGTACATGTTAATACCGAAAAATAACAGAAAAAGCTTAAGATATGCTATTTATAAATGCTAAATCTATACACTTAGATAGTGCAAAGCTACATGTAAAAAATATGTTCTACAAACGGAATCAAATTTTATAAATGAAATATTACGTATTGGTACAATGAAAAAATTGAACTGGAAAATTATTTTTCAGCTGCATCATACGTTGTTTATTATTTTAAAACAACTCTTATTTACTTCCAAACTTATTACGTATCCTTGATATTGTACCTAAAGACGTTGAGAAATTATCTTCCTGCAATTGTCCTTTAAAATTAGAGTCATACTGAACTAAAAAATATACGCAAAGAATAAATGTGAACAAAAAACAAGGTTTAAGAAGATTCAGGCGAACGCCTATTTCCTCAACCATAAACATGTTTAGATAGCTACTTTTGACTGGCTTCGTGTCGAAGTAGATGATTTCCATTGAGCGAGACTCGAGCAATTAGTGCTGAGTTCTGGCCAATACTTGGAGTGGTTGAATGACTATATAGAGAAAGAGAGTGAAGTGGCAATGTCATATTTTATTATTGACCTTTTCCCAATAAGGATGAAGAATTTCCTCTTCAATGACAACACAGACAGAGGCTAAAATTCTCTTTGATTTACGCCTGATAATTCTTTCTTAGACATTTTTTAAGGTATATTTTATAATTCATATGCTCAAAGTTTCTTATATTTCATACAATTTTGAAACTTACCGAATATTGAATTTTAAATATTAACTATATTTATATTAGAAGCACTCTGGAAGTGTTCTTTATTTTTATTCCAAATAAATTTAAATTACAGGGGAATCTCACTTACCAGCGTAATATATTCCCTTATTTTACTCGTAAGGCTAAATACTCCTTATGACAAGCAATTTTATCGGTAGGGTCAATGTTTAATAGAATTATACATTTCATTTAGAAAAAAGTACTCACATTTATAGGAATGTAACTTGTTATTCACATTTACAAAAAAGTAAGTTTTCCTTATTTGTTTTTTACTAACACTGATGTTTTCTATAGACATTCGTCTGGGCCTAAACATGGAAATTCACTGAAAATGAGACACATCATTATTTTTAAATAATTTTTTTGCCAGCTTTATAACTGCCACATTAGGAGGATTCTTCTCGTCTTAAGATACGGCAGGTTTTCATACTTCAGTGTCTTCCTTATTCCATGGGAAGAAAGGCTAACCTGAGGTATTTTTCTTCGCTTTTCTTGACGAAATCTTTACCAGGGATTCTTTCTGGGAAACAGAATGCAGCTCCTGGCTATGCATTTGTTTGTACTGGCATGCTATTTAAATATTTCTTTTTCATATCAACATGTGAAATTAATAAAGTGTTTCAATTTTTTGCACTTTAATTATATGTTTTTCATTCTGTTTTTTATATGAAAAAAGCTCAGTCTGCAAATAAATATTAAACACAGACTGATAGCCTAGTTCCAAGAAGGATTCTACATGCGACGTTGGGATATCTCCTCGTCAATAGTTTAATAACACATCGTGGTAGGTTTTTTTCAACATTTTATTTTATTCGTTATGAGAAATGCTCATTAAACAAAGTTTGACCGTAATTTCATTTATTTCCCTTCGTTTCTTACTTCCAAGTCAGTCTCAAAATAATCCTTATATCCTTTCAGATTCAGATTCAAGATAATATTTAAAAGGAAATTTCAATGCAAAATGTACTAGAACGAAATTTTTTAATTTCATAGCAACTGAACATCTAAGCTAACTTAAGCAGTGACTTAGTATAACTATTATTAAGAAATTAACTAACTTAAATATACAGTTGGAAAGAAAATAGATGAACTTTTATTGAGAATTTTAAATAAATGTTTTTAAACTTAAATATTTAATCTGTAGAAGTCAGCCTCGTAAAGATAATGCATTTAATTGACTACATGCTTGTAGATAGAGTAAATGATGTTTAATTAAGTACTGAGAAAAGTATTCAAACAAGAACGTAAAAGCAAACACGAAAGCGTTATTAGTGAATGCAAAAACTTTGTAAAACAGAATTAGCCCTTACGTGAATACCAAAAGTAAACACAATTTTCAGAAAGTTAAAAAAATTTTCTTCATTATACTTGATTCGTCTTAAAGTCATGGGGGCAAGAAACGCAACTAGATGGTAACCGTTTCCAAACAATAAGTTTACTTTATCCAGAAACAAAACGCGAGGTTTTATAAACTGAAGAATACGCTAAAAATGTAAAAATGGAAGACAAGACTTTAAAAAAAAAATACTCTCCAAGAAATTCGATAGATATAAAACTCTCACAGGCGGAAATATATTCTGGGGACGGTTAGCTTTACGCCGAAAAGTAAATCACAAAAGTTTTGATAGTTTCAACAGTGAAAGTAAAACGAAAATTTAAAAAAATTATAATTCAAAGCATTCTGCGAGTATTTACATACTCATTCTTTTCAATTCCGAATCTCCGCGCTCTTTAAATCCAGAACCTAACCCGAGAGAAAGCCAAGAGAGAGAGAGATAGGAAAAAAAAGATTAAGTTTTTTTTTTTTTTTCAAAAAAAAAAAAGATCGAATACCAAACAAATCAAAACAGTCGAATAGTGTGACGCGGAACGAAAACAACTTTTATTTATGCTCCCGAAAGCGAAAACAATGTAAATAATAGGGAACCCCATTATTTATCGAGGCTGCAGGGTAAAGACTAAACCGAAGAAAGAAAAAAGTATAAATAAATCCCATTTTTCGTAATTGAAACAGATCACACAGAAGAAATGCTGTGAATCTACCGCCTTACGAGTATGCATTATGCAGCATGTAGCTTTTATGGGGGGTCATACGTGATGCGTTGCGTGTTGACCTAGAATGACGCAATTGCGATTTTTTATCCACATCTTTTCGGGCGAATACTTTCTCACACCTCCAACGCATGAGGTTGAATGACATTCACGAAGTTCTCCCCCTTTTAAAAAATGATATCAAAAATATAGAAATAGTTTCTCTCTCTCACTCTGTCAAAGGAATGCAGCATTGCCACCCTCTTCGGTATAGAAATCCGAAAAAGAGTGGGAAAGAAAAGGAGAGGGTTTGTTGTATACATATGCACACACATACACATACAAAGGCTTACAGGGGGAAAAAAAGTTTGGAATGGAATTTCACCCAGCAGATATTTTGCATCCTGTACATTTTCTGCTCAGCGGTATCAAAAATTGCATTCACGAAATTTGTTATTAAAAAAAGTGAAACGTAGGGAGGTATGCTGTTTAGTAAAAAAGAACCATCATCAAATCTGCAAAATCCCCATTGTGACATTTTTTTATCCTTTCCATTCTCTGTTCCCGATATAAACTATCATTCCTGCATCCATCCCTTTATTGCTATTCTGACTTCACAAAGAAAGCTTTTTTTCCAATATTATCTGATAGATTTTGAACTGGATGGTTATTTAAATTAAAAACTTTTGCTTAAAGGCAAAAATAAACTATGAGATGTGATTTTATATAATAGTCTAAGACAATATATATATGTATTTTTATAGATGAGGATTTTGTACGATATTCAATGAAGATATGTAATATAAGATATAAATCTAAATATTTTATAAAATACACCATTCTTTGGCTCTTAAATTATACAAAATTTAAAATTACTTTTAATCAAATATAATGCACAGTTAATTAATCAGTTGTATTTCAAGAATTTCTATTGACTAAACCAAAAATTCGGAAACAAAAGGCAAATACGTTTCTTGAATAGTACAGTAATCTTCTTTTAAAAAAATATTCAATGAAATTATTCCTTCTTTTATTTATCCCTACCCAAATGTGTTTTTTTTTGTTTACAATATTGAATTATATCCAACTAATATATCATATCATATGTAGCATATTTTTGTTTGTACTTCAGATTCATGTTAAGTACATAGCTATCATGCAAAAATCCTATTAATATATCTAGGCAACTAAGTACTTGTAGTTCAATTATAGCAAAGCTCCGTTTTAAAGTAGCCCAAGGACTTTTTTGACCGGGGTTCTTTTAAACCGCGTTCAGATGACGAGGACGACATCTGATCTGGAATTACCCTCTCTAAATTTCCGCATATCTCCAGTGGCAGGACGATTGGCCCAGATGGATTTAGAGAACACTAGACCCGCTTAAACTGGGTCTCGAACCCGAACCCCTCTGGTTCCGAAGTCGACACCTTAAAACCAGGCCACCGTGGTCCATTAAAAACATCTATCTATCTATCAATGTTTTAATTAATAATGGAGTAAATGCAATAAATTTATAACATAATGAATTTCTCTAAAGCACATATAATTTTTCTGTGGCTATCGAAATAGATAGTTTCAGTTGGATACCAGTTATGTAAAATAGTACTAGGCAAACTGAAACTCATGATCTAAAAACATCAAGAACCAGCCTTTTAGTTTCTGAATATTTAAGTCTAATGAATGCAGAATCAACACATTTTTATGTCTATTTATTACTGTTCAATCGAGCTTAAGTTAAGTTAATTAGAAAAGTGGTTCAAAACTACGTTTACAAACAACTGTGAATCATCCGGGAGATGAAGATATAGCTAACTATGACGTGGTTCTCGACAATATTTGATGCCAGTAAATATCAGGATTTAATAATTAAGATAATTAATTCTGAATATTTCCAGGAATTTATACTCCTTATCTTATCATATAGATATTACATTGACTTTTCATTCAAAATAATGGTTCTCATATCTTGAATCCCCTTTTGATTGGCAAATGGCGTTGGGTATATTATTAAGTATTTAAAGAGAATAATTAAACTGAATTCCTTTTATCTGTCATTTAAACAGTTTTTAACGTCTTCCATTCCTTTAATGGTTGTTGCTGACAGTATTCATGATCCATAAAGGCGGATTTAGACAATTTGTGGCCATAGTTAGCGTACATTAGGATGCCACTGTTTTAATAAATTGGGGTCTTAAGTTTCATATCCCAATACATTTTTAATTTAATCAATATAATAATGATTCAGTTTACATTTTTTTGTAACTTTGTAAAAATATATAGCATGCATTTACAAATGTATTCATTACTGTTTATTATTGCTGAGAAGTTACAATTGAATAAACATTAATATTATTCTAATATATTTTATAGAGTTTATATTTTCTACAAAACTTATTCATTTGATAATTAGGTTTAATTAATAATTTAGATTTATGGCTTCATACTTGGGAACCAGTGAACTGTAAAAGGATTTGAGCGCGAATAAACCGGGGACTACTGTGCTTGCTGGTTAGGTCTTGGGATTGGTGGGTTTTGGGTTCAAGATCCGATTCCACCAAAGAATTGTCGTGTGAGCTGATTTGGTACTCGTTAAGGGTGTAGGGCATCAATGCCCTCTTATTGGTGTGGTGCGGAGGTTTAGAGAGAGGGGGTGCATGCTCAGATGTTATCCACATCATCTGACCACTGTTCGAAATAGCGAGGTCCGTCCCAAAATAGCTGTAATGTTGCTTTAAAACTGAATGTTAATATAGCTGCACTGAACTGAAGTCGTGGCAAAACAAACACTGTTATAATAAACTTGAAGAGTACAACTATTTGATATTTTTGTCAGAAGTTACTCTCTGACGGTTAAATAACAATAAAAATGGTTATTATATTATTTTCTTTATTTATAAACTTTTTAAAAACTTTTATTACTCGATTTGGTGATGATTATTCATTAAAATATTCAATCTCGGAAATAAAAAAGTTGTTTTGAGAAAAATTCGTTAGCAAATTTTTCTTATTAAAACCCTTACAAATTTGTGGAATTTCACATTTAAGCTTTGAATATTCTATTCACTCAAAAATATCTGCCATTTCTTCTAAAATAATTATTTTACTTATTAGTATCACTTTGTCTGCTCCAACGATTTTAGTAGTTAATTTACGAAATATTATATTTTAGGAAGAGAAAATTATAAAATCAATTTAGAATTAAACTTTTTGATATACTGCAATCAATAGAAAAGAAAATACCTTTGTAGATATTAGATTTGCAAAACTTTACTGTTAAATAATTGAAATACATAATTTTCTAATATTTGGTAGCAATTTCTAAATCTTTATAAACGGCAGCAAGGCAAATAGAAAAAAAAATTAAAATTTATTTTGAAGCTAAATTTCTAACCCAAACTAATTAAAATTAAGTAATTTCTTAGTTAAAGTATCTCGTTTAAAAACAATCCTCAACTATACCTACAATTATTTATTTATTAAAATATCCTAAATAAATTTTAAAAAACCAATTTAAATTAAATGGAGACCATATGCACTTAAAGTAACAGTTTAAGCAACGTTATTCCACAGTGATTTAGCATCAGCATCCACTGTTTTTAAACATGGAGTTAGTGTAGCATCTGAGTATTAAAACTCCATTTCTAGAACTTCCAAGGCCTCTATACATTTTGGAATGAATACAGGAAAAGTTAACTTTACAAAACTGCACGACATGAAATATAAAATAAATCAAAATGAAATATACTATCACAAATTTCAAGTTATCATGTTAGAACATTGTTATTTTTAAAGTTATTATTTTTCTTAATTAATTTAAGTAATTAAATGGTTTAAACTGATTTGAAAGAAATTTTTCTCTCTCTCCCTCTCTTTGTGTGATAATGTTTTTAAATTTTCATTTTCAGTTTTTGTAGCAGACAATGTTTTGGAGCTCGACCGATTTTGAGATGGAATAAAAACAACATAATTTTTCTAAATATCGACGCATGCTTAATATGACAGTCTCGTGATTGTTTCAAACTGGTTAGTGACGTAAATTAATTAAGAAAATTCGTAAGAATTCAGAGAATGTATAATTTGGAAATCAAGTTGTAACTTTAGGTTGCTATAAATTTCCAAAAATGACAATCTTCTGCAATATTTTCTAATGACACTATTTAAATTAATTGAAATTATCCCTGAACCAGGAATCTTTATCGATTAAACAAATAATATTTGAATTTTTTTGTTTTAATTTAAGAAAAAAAAACGTTGCGCAAGTTAAGCAATAAAATGCTATTTCCAAGGGAAATAATACTACAGCAGACTATAGATAATTCAAAAGGTTTATTGTGAAAATTGACTCCAAAATAAAAAAGGGATTAATTGCTAATTTATTGCCTGCGCATTTTGCGGCTACAACAATTTGTTGCCTTCACATTTTGAGGCTCCAGAATCTTCAAGCGAAAACAATATCCTGCCCTCATATGTTAAAAAAGAAAGAGATACACTACGTTTCATATAAATATGAAGGGAATGAATAACAAGAGGATGAGAGCAATCCGCTTTAAATAAAGTAAAAAGCATTGTGTATGTTAACTATTTATATTCTTGAAAACGAAAGAAGATAAGGAGAGTGAAATATTCTTGTATGTAGTTTTGAATACAACCCTCAAGCGACATCATTTCATTCTATGCACAAAAATGGTAAGAAAAAACAAACAAATCATTCTTTGCTCTGTATTTCTGCCGAGATGAAATCTTGTTTTCTGTTACTTAAAATGAACTGAACTAAAATGAAGTTGTCGTTTTCCTATCTTCTGACACTTGTCTACACAAACCTTTTCTGATCATGAAGTATCAAAATCGTAAATCAGGCTAATTTAATTTTCTTTGACGCTAGCTAATAAAAATTCAATCTGTAACAATTTCAGATAGACACTTATTATATTTAAAAAAATTTAATTCAATCCCTACTTAGGACAACAAAGATTTTTTTAGTTATTTTTCTTTAAATAATTATCAAACAAATTATTAAGTATCAAGAAATTATTGATTTTTGCAAGAATTGAGCTCGCATTCTTCACCTTCAAGTGAAAAATTCTTAAATCCTTGTATTTTACCAATTGAACTACTGCCTTTTAATCGCAATTTTCATTGCAAATTTCTAAAACTCTATTCAAAGTATTAAATATAATTTAAATTTAATTAATGAATTTATATTTAAAAAAACTATCCTAACATCGTGTCAACCACTTTAAGTTTCATAAAAATATATTTGATGAATAAAAAGTATTTTATTAACGATTGAAAATTTGAACAACATATTCGAATAAATAAATATAAGGAGAGTGTGAACTAATAGTAGGAATTGAAAAAAAGAGCACATTTCTATGATATACTTATGTTTTTGTTCACTGACAAAAGCAGTTCAAATTTCCGTTCTAAGTATGTAGTAAAAATGCAGTAATGTTTATAAATATTATCTGATTCATTTCTTAAAGTATTTATCTAAGGCCCTTTCTATGCAAATTAAATGCGATTTCTAAGATTACTAGTATAATATGTTGTTCCTTCAGTGATTAACAAGTAACAGTGTACTATAATACTAGGAATAATTAATTGAAAAGTTTTTTTTTCTAAAATTTGTTCCATTTTAAAACAGACAATTACACATCATTATTAATGTTAAAGAGCAGTTACGCATCTCTAGAGATAAATTTAATATACTCTATTCAGGGTGAAGTAATGAATTTTTACACTTAAATATTAAGTTTAAAATTAAGGAAACATTTCTTAAAATTAAAGTATTTTCCTTTTTATTCCCTGATGGAGATTCAAATTTAATTAAAATGGTGCTAAGTGACTATTATATTTCATCTTTATGTCATATGAAAAAGATGATAGAATTTGCATCGCAATATATTTGATGACTCAGAATAGATAAAGCCAACGATTCCCTAAAATATAAAAATAAATTTTTATTCCTTGCAAATTCAGTTTTAGAATACTTAATTAAGATTAAATTTGCTTCGATTCAATAATAACAGAGCAAATATATTTATTTAATAAAAGTAGTAGGCAAAGTGATGCTTTCATTAAATGTTTTTTTAATAAATGTTAATAATTTTGTGTTTTATTTATTTTACACTAGTTCGTATAATGCATCATGCTTACTATAGAAAAAAGAATTTTTCACTCTCATTAAAAATTATATTTTTATTATTCTCAAGTTATGGCTGATAACTTAAAATTTAGAATTCATCTTGTCACTTTTTAAATTGATTTTTTTTAAGATATCGCTGTTTTATTTTTATGCTATTTTTTAAAAAATAATTAAACGCAAGTAACAAATGCTTAAATTAATGCATTTTTAAATAATTTAAATGTATGATTTTTATAGAAAACCCGAAAATTAAACTGAAATATCTATATTTCATATATAAATTCACATATTTATATTATATAAATAAACAGACGTATATATTATCCAAAAATTATACGTAGATTAATAGCAATTATTTTATTTCAATGTAATCATAAAGATGTGCGAACTGATAACTGCATTTATTTATCTTTCATGAAAGAAACAAATTCAAAAATATTTGAAACAAATAATTATATGTTTTCTCGCTGAATTTAATTATATTTATAAAGATATCTTCATTTTTTAAAATTATGATTTAGTTGTAATTCAACAAATATTAATGACAAAGTACTAGGTGTTCTTGGTTAAGCAGATTTTGATAAAAACTAAACACCGTAACACATCAACACCATATAATATAATTCATCAATATTCAAACATAAGAAATAAAAGAATGAAATTCAAGTACTATTCGAACTAATTTTACTTCTGATTAAAAACTCACGATTTTTAGTGACAAAGATATCTCCACAGAATGGATAGAAACAAGTAAGTCATTTATTCGTTAGATGTTACAATTATTGCAATATCTTCATACAATGTTTAAATTGCGATATTTGTATTATGAGGTATAACCATTGCAATTATGAAGGAACTAAAGGGCATGTTGCAATTATTTAATTAATTTTATAAGAAAAAAACTCCATTTTGAAAGTAATGTATTAGAAAATGTGCCTTTAATGTGAGCCTCTAACGTTCCTTGCAGTAGTTTAGATGAATAACAGAAATAGTTTAGATGAATGATAATTGATAATGATACGTTATGGAAGATTTTTGAAATTCTTAAAATCTGTGTACAAAATATCCTTCAAAGAGATCATGTTTTTTTTTTTCTAAAAATAAAAGTTTTAAAATAAGGTATAAATAAAAACTTATACCTTATTTTAATGCCTAAAGTAATGTATTGTAAAAATGATTCAAATGCAATATTGAAAAGTATTATCTGATTAAAATTTCTAAATAAGGTATTAAAAAATATTTTAAAAATATTATTTAATACCTTAACTATTATACTGTATGCTACTTGGGTTTCGAACTATTGTTTCAAAACTTATAAGCTAAATTTAAATCGTTCAAAGACATGATCAATATATGCAAAAATTACACATAATACACAAACACCTTAATCATTTCGTATATTCTCAATTAAATCAATAAAATAATGCATACCCAAAATGCAGGATGTCGTTTAATTGAGTAATAAAAAGAACAACACAAGCAAGATGCACAGAAAAATTCAATTTATATTTATGGTGAAGTATTTTCAATTTATAGGAGTAAGATTAAATAAGATTTATCAGCAGGAAGAAATTATTGCATCGAAATGCAAACTTTAAAATAGTAAACAAGTACAATTTGAAAATTTATGATACAATAGTATTGCATAGAACTATGATGACTATAGAATCCCAAAGAAAGAAGAATTAAAATGTATGTGTTTAAAATATAACACATAAATTAAAACAAAAACATCGCAAATAAACAGAATATCATGAAGGGCAGTAAATATATCATTCCTTTAAAATAATAATACAGGAACACAAAAGATCCATATCAAATTGTTGAAACACATTGAAATTCTTATCATAAACGTAATGAAACATTCGAATGCATTATAAGCACTATTCACCATCCATAAAATATTATCTGGGAGATGTGGGAATTTATGAATGCTAACTGATTTTAACGAATGCTAAGTGGTTTTTAACATTTCAACGAATGTTAACTGATTTTTAACTGATTGCTTGCTAACTGATTTCAACGAAAGCTAACCGATTTTTAATTGATAGCTTGTTAACTGATTTCATAATGCTAAAACCTTGGTAATTAACTAATTTTTTAAAATCAAATATACTATGAACTCATATTGTATATATGAATTTTTATTAATTTTTTTAATATTATTTTTTTTTGTTTAGCGTTTAGGAGTTTTCGTCCCTTTCGGGATATCGAACTGTTAGCAAAAATAAAAAAATAAAAATAAAAGTCAAGAAAGAGGATTAAAGTAGATGCGAAAGCAAACTTGGAATCATCTTCTATAAAAAATGAAGGCTTAAGACTTTAAAGTAAACTTTCCATCTCCGACTTCCATTGAAAGGAAATTGCAACGGGGATAAGGATACACGAAGTCGTTTTTTCAATATGAAACGTGGGGTCACATGTTTCGATCAGGGGAGTAAAAGATTTCTACGATTCTAGTATTACCAACTCCTATCGGGGAACAACTTTCTTCTTATAGAATAGGAAGGAAGGGCAATGTATGTCCAATTTATGCAAACATGTTTTTTAAGGGGGCTCGCGAGATTGAATTTTTATAATTGAGATTCCTTTCTTTTAATTTAGTTTGAAAAAAATATATTTTTTTTCTTCTATTTTGAAGAATTTTGCAAATTTCTGTGTAAAGTATCAGGCAATGTTAAAGATAATTGATATTTTGTACTAAAAATTTAATTATGGAGGTGAAGACCAAGTAAGAATTTAAAAACTGAAAAATTAATAAAATTGCAGGCTATTAAATATATACTACAAAATATATTCCCTATGTCATAAATAATTTTTTGCAGATATTGATTTCCAGTAATTTCAGTACTGCTCCTAACACTTTTAGTATAGTACCAGCCGATTCTGATTTGCTAATTCACTCCTCGAGGGTCGATTTCTATGTAAACGAAGTTTCCAGATTGTTAAGCGAGGATATCCTTGGTGATAGCAACGGATTTTACATCCTGCACCCTAGTTTTAAACCATCCTGCCAAAACATAATTAGCATCACCAATTCAGGCGTGTTAGCAGTGCAAGTGATAAATTTGTAAGGACATAAAAACAAAATATTGTGTAACAATGTTGGATATTTTAATAGGACACATAGATACATTTCATTTATCTTAAATAGCTAATATAAAATAAATATGTTGACAGAGGAGCAAAATATTTAAATCTAGTTCACTTGCAGTTATTCTTTAGGAATAGTAAATTAAATTTCTTTAGTATTTGGCTGTGTCATTAATACTGAAATGATCTTTTTTATATAAAAAGATAAATTTTAATGAAATTATGAAGGGATATTGTTTCACAACAAAATATATTATTCTTTCAAAAATAAATTATTATTGGAGAATATATATAGGTATTGAATTTTTTTTCTGACACAAAATCGATGTTCGGGAGAGTATTTTAAACGAGAATTGTTGCAATAAATGCTTTCAGTCTACTTCAGTAACGAGTGGTTTTATCATATTTTATTTTGACAGAAAAAGAATTATTATATTTTAAACATTTGTATAACTTACAAAAATTTAACTTTTTTCCACCTGTCCTCTACCCTCCTTTCCAAAATATTTTTATTGTTGCAAACGTTTAATAAAACATTAAAAAACTCATATTGCGTTCAATTTTAGATGTTGTATCAAATTCTGAAACATTTAGAGTAGAGAACATAGAAATTTGCCTTTTATGTACTCTTTCATTGAAATAGATTAATTAATTTCAAAGATTAAAAAAAAAGAAATAAAGCTCATAAAAATGTGATAGCATCCCTAAACTATGAAAGGTAGTAGATAAAAATGATTTATGAAGAAATATTCATAAAGAAAGTGATAAAAATATTTTTTGAGTGGAATAACTGTTGCCTATCACCATGCTAAAAACCCCGAACCATGTGGGCTTCACAACTATGTCGACAAACCTTAAACGACTTTAGCTGCCAAATGTAAATTTTTCAAAAGTAAGATCTTCATTTATTGCTTATGATTCTTCATCACTTTTTATATGGCTGGGAATAATGCTGAAAAGCACTGTTTCAAGGTCCTTTCACAGTTATATAAGGTATCGAATTAGATGTCGGCGAATAATGCATTTTATAGATTGGGAGATAATTGAATTCACTAAAGTTAGTAACTATACCCACTTAATAACATAAAAAGATATTCCTATTTTTATAGATAAAACTATCGTCAGCTTTTTGATAAAACTAGTTAACTGAAAGGATAATTTGTATCATTTACGCTACCTAACCATACATTCCAATATCTATTAAACCTTTAAAAAGACTGTTTGTAGAGTGTTCTCAAGGTCAAGACTTATGTCCCTCGTGTTTTGCGTCAGTTGTCTATATAGAACAAGAACCGTTCGGAGATATATGGTAATCAGAAGAAATATTTTAATCCTATACAAAGGCGGAAGATAGCTGACTATGATCAATATAATCGATCGTATTTTACTTCTGGCATAATATATTATGTATACAATATTTCATGTTTCCATAGAGAGACCTTAGAGAAAATGTTTATTTGTTTTTTATCTATCACTCTGAAAACGAGAAATTATATAACCGGAAGCTTAAGCGATAACTTCTGGTTATATAACAGGAGATGTGATAGACAAAGCGTTTTATCAACATTTTAATCTTATATCTTAGAGCCTGAACAATACCACTTAACAATATAGGATATATAAAAGGAAAGTTTAGTGAAGAAATTTTTTACCGATATTTTTATCTCATTCCATAGAGTCTCCAAAATACCGCTTAAGATACAAGATATATCTAATACTATAATACGAGGAATGGTTGTCAAGTCGAAAATCGCCCCAGAATTAATAAACTCCGGTAAACTTGGGGGTCTGGGGTTTTTGGCCACGAGGAATCGATTGGCGCCGGTTTTGAAGCGCTACGGTCCAGCAGTTAGGAGTTACAGATAGGATATTTTCAAACTTTATTAATTCGCCATAATGGCTACTTAAATTTTCAAGCGGTAACGTGCTGCCATCTATAGCCAATATGGCGAACTAATAAAGTTTTATGTTTATGCTGTTATAGGTTTATAATATGTTTCTTATGTATGTATATATGTTTGGTTTTTCTAAATAAATTTGTCAAAAATATTGAACTTCAACACACTTCAATCTTTACCTTTACTTTACCTTTGTATAGAATAGTTCCCTTTCCAAACTCTAACTTTGTTTAGAATAGTTTACAATGGTGCACTTTAACCGGTTATCTTTTCACCAATGGTTTCACAAATTTTCTTATGGCATGTATTGTTTTGATAAATCACAATTGAAAATTTAAATCTTCGAGTTAGCTTCGATACCTGTTTTCTCCGAGCGGAGCTCGGTCCCCCGCTGGTAACAGAAATTTGAGAGAAGTAACGTTTTATCAATATTTTATCTTATTTCACAGAACCTGAACAATAGCTCTTAACAGAGCAAGTTTTTAACAGGGAATTTTGAGGGCAGAAACATTTGTTCAATATTTTTATCTTATTTTATAGAATCTGAAAAATACCGTTTTAGTTAAAATGTCAAAGTTAAATGAGCTAAAATTATTTTAAACTCTAGACTGATTAAACAAAATTGTTTCAATTAATAATAGTGGCTCTTACAAAACGAGTTCAGTCAAAAACAAGATTGGTGTTTAATTATGCATAAGAATTTAGAGAATGGAAAGAATGAATGAATAAATTCTCTCAGAAAGTTATTTTTTATTTTGCTTAACACATAACCGTTTTTCTAGCTGTATAAAAATTTCTTCAAGATTCATTTTCAAAATATTATCTTGCACTCACCATTTGCTTCAAAATAACATCCAAACAATCGTCTCTTTGATCCAGAATTTAATCCCTATCTTTCAAGCATGTGATTCTCTTTTTCTTCTCATTGTTTATTCAAATGTCTTACAAATTGATTTAAAGAATTTGAATGCAGATAAAACATTTTAAAAATATTTACCAAAATATGCATGCAGTATCGATAAAAGTAGGGTCATACTCGTAGTACATAAATATTAATGGACAACAAATTATGTTGCATCTAAAAATCAAAGTGTAATTTAATTTAAGGCAAGAAGAAAAGCCTATTTTCAGTAAATCATTTTAAAGAAGATATCAGCTTTTGAATCAGAAGCATAACTCTCCTAAAGCCACTCACACAAAGCTAGAATTTCGAAAGAACATGAAATATTTTTAATGAATATTACGGATTATATCTAGTTACCACTACAACAAATTTGATTGTTTGTCAGAGTGAGAATTTTCAGTGTTCAGTGTTGCCATTAAAATTCGGAACAAAAAGGATTTTAAAGTACGAAACAAAAGTAATCTTATTTTTAAAAGAAATGGGGAAATAGTAGATTCTACCCGAAGTTCAGTTCCAAAATACTTAAAAAAATATCATATATTATAATATTTGAAGGATAAATCTTATTTCAAAAGATATGTAAATTTTATATTTCAGAAACCTTTTCGCCTTGAAATATAATTTTTATTTTGCGTTATTATTTATGTTGATCCTATAACTGATAGAAGAACTCAGTTTAAAAAATATCTAAACACATTAGCTTGCAACAAATTTAGTGTTTGCAATCAAATCGTATATTATTCTAATTTAGAAAATCTATACAGCGTAACTCCGAAATGATGTATATTTTTGAGTTAAAAGTCACTTATTTTATTGAGAGAATATTTTAATTTCGAGTTAAAAATATTTTCTTTTCAAAAAACATTCAGTATGATTTTAAAAATTTTAGAGTTAAATACAATGCCAAATTTTTTTAATGCATCTCAGCAGAATATTAAAAAATAATAATAATTCTATAAATAAAAGTTTTCTATGAAATTTTCCTTCTAAATTTCCCTGAACCAAGAATAGAACCTAAGTAAAAAGTTATTTGTTTTGATTAAAACAGCGTATATATATATATATATATATATATATATATAATGTTAGATTTCTGGATAAATTAATCCGAAATTAGCAAAGCTGTGCAGTGGAATTTATTGTCGAGGAAGAATGATAAAAGCAGTTTTCATAAAAGTTCATATTTATTTAAGTAAAAGTCAACAGGCTCATTCTTAGAGCAAAAAGAAAAGAAATAATACGTTAAATCTCAAAATAAAGATCAAAATAAATTAATATTACCACATACTGTGAATAAACTTTAACAGATTCGAATTCGACCATTCAATCTAAAAACGCAGCGATTCATCTTAAAAATTCCTAAAATGCAAGCCAACCGCATGGTCTTATATCATCCGAGCCTCATTCTAACATCAAAACCCACAACTTTTAATTCCACACGTATTTATACTAGTTAAGTATGCGTAATTTGCATAATAAGTGCCGCCAACAACAAATCACTAAACTTTGAAAAGTCGGATTCGAATCTTTCAGTTTTGTTTACATGAGATCATGGATTGGAAGTGGAAAAACCCAAAGACTGACTCAAAAGTTCGGATCATTGTCTAACAATCGGCCCCCTTTTTCCAGCTTCCTCATCACGATCTCTTACAAATTAGTAATCTGATTACATACTACAATTACATATCCTACAACAGGACACTGAAAAATACACTTTATCTGCAAGAGAAAAATATGAATCATGTACAGAAAACGGCTTCATTCTCTTAAATGAAAAACAATTTTCGACAAAATTTCAATAAGGTTTCTTTAACCATGGGCTTTGTAAAAATGTCTGCCAAATTATCTTTAGTATTAACATAGTCTATTTTAAATACCTTGTCCTGGATTAAATTTCTTAAGAAGTGGTAACGAACATCGATATGTTTCGTTCTATAATTTTCTATTGGTGAATTTGAGAAATTTATAGCTGCTTGATTGTCACAAAACATTACATTTTCGATTAATTCCAAATTTAAGCTCTTATTACTGAGTACATTTTTCAACCAAATAAATTCCTTAGCCGCTTCTGTTAAAGAAACATATTCTGCTTCCATCGTGGACAGACTAACAGATTTTTGCTTAAACGTTCGCCAAGAAATGGGGGTTTCGTCAATGAAAGTTATGAAACCTCCTATTGATACCCTATCGTCTCTATTTGTAGCAAAATCTGAATCTGAAAAACATTTTAATTTTAATGATTTAATTTTTGAAAGTTCCAATTTATAATCTTGAGTATATTTCAAATAACCTAATAATTTCAATAGGCAATTCCAATGCACTAAGCCTGGATTTGATTGAAATTGGGATAGTATATTAACCGTATACATGATGTCCGGTCTTGTTCGGAGAGCAATAAATGACAAAGATCCTACTAAATTTCTATAAGGAAATTTCAAGATTTCTTGGCTTGTCTTAGGTGAATCAAGTTTAGAAAGAATTTGACCCTTTACTATTGGTAAGGAACTAACAGGATAATGATATTTTTCATAAATTTTACAAATTCTTTGTATATAAGATCTTTGATGTATATATAGGTTATTTCCTTGCTCTTCAAATTCTATACCCAAAAGTTTCTTAGTTTTACCTAATATCTTTAAATCAAAATTGTCCTGTAATAATTTTAACACAAGATCTACATTTTCTCTTTCTTTGCCAAATACAATAATGTCGTCTACATAAAATAATAAAATAACATTATTTTCAAAAATATACACACAATTAACCCATTCTAATTTCTTAAATTTTACTTTAATCAATTTATCCTCTAATTCATAAAACCATTGACGTCCACTTTGGTGGAGACCATAGATTGCCTTACGCAATTTACAAACTTTGTTTGGATCTTTTTCGTATCCAGATGGTTGTTTCATATAAATAACAGTATCTAAATTTGCATATAAATAAGCATTAGTAATATCTACATGAACATGCATCCATTTCCACAAACATACACATATTGTGAAAAATAGTCTTACAATAGTAAAATTTACAACTGGACTGAACACCTCGTCAAATGACTCGTATTTTACCTGTGTATTACCTTGTGCCACTAAACGGGCCTTGTATCTAACTTTATTATTTTCAACATGTTTGATATTGTAAACCCAACGGTTTCCCAAGACTTTTGCATTACACGGAGGATCAACCAAATCCCATACTTTACGCTCCATCATAACATTTATTTCCCTGTCCATTGCATCGCTCCATTTAGATGCTTCTCTGCATTCAATTGCTTGTTTATAACTGTTAGGGATAACTATTTCAGTAACATTAGCTTCTTGTTGTATTTTAGTCGAACCTGAAAATTCCTGAGATTCGGCATCACCCTTACTAAAATCAAACATACTCGGATCAAAAACAATGTTGTGTTCTTTACAGTACCGTTCTATTTCATCGAATGATTTTAATCGGGTTGATGATCCTTCGATACCGTAATATATGTCAGCTCCAGTTACTTTCCTACCTGTTTTTCGAATCCACTTAACCTCTGAACATGGTGTTAAGCTTTGGTTATCCTTTGATAACTCGGATTTTACAATTGTAGTTGAGGGAGTTTCTAAAATTAAACGACTCTCTAACGAATTTGTTAATGTGTCGAAATCGTCCTCAAAATCATCATAATTTGGAAAGTTAAAATTAAGTTTAGGGTAACTATTAGTATTTGCTTTATAATCAATTCCTTTCTTATGTTCGTCAAATCTCACGTTAATAGTTTCAATTAATTTACTTTCTTCTATTAACCATATCCTATAACCTTTAGTATGCAAAGCATAACCCATCATGATTCCTAGTTTTGCTCGCATATCGAATTTCTTTCTAATCTGCTTTGGCACACCAACATATGCCAAACAACTAAAAGGTTTTAGATGCGATATGGATGGTTTTCTACCAGAATATTTTTCAAAAGGGGTTTTATTACAGTCTTTATGACAAACTCTGTTCCAAGTATAAGTGAAGCTAAGTAATGCTTCTCCCCAAAACTTATGTGCGATTCCACTAGATTTCAGTAGTGCTTTGATTCCGTCTAGTGCAGTTAAATTATATCTCTCTGCGACTCCATTCTGTTCTGGTGTATATGGATTTGTTATCTCGTGCTTTATACCCAGTTCTGTCAAGAATGAATTCATATCTTTATTACAAAATTCTAGTCCTCCATCGGTTTTAACTGCGATTAGTTTTCTATTTAGAAAACGCTCTGCACGTTTGTGAAATCTTAAAAATGTATGGAAAACATCCGACTTTTTCCTAATAGGAAATACCGTCACCTTCCTTGAGTAATCATCTATTATGCTCAAGAAATATTTATTACCACCCTGACTTTCAGTTGGCATTGGCCCACAAAGGTCCATATGCAGTAATTCCAAAGGATGTTTTGATCTTACGGCCCCCGTCTTTTTAAATGAGACTCTCTTAGACTTGGCTAATTTACATGAAATACAATGAGACTTATTATTATTAGTTAAACGCGGGAGACCTCTTACACTATCATTTTTACTAGTTTTCACCAGATAATCATTATTTATATGACAAAAGCGTTCATGCCATATATCAATTGAACCACTTTTCATTTTATTAGGTGCATTACTAATTAAATTAATTTCTTTACATTTTGGGATAATATAACGAGTAGGTTTAAAATAATACAAATTTTCTCGACGTGTTGCTGAAAACAACTTTTTCCAGTCTCTATTAAAAACATTAATTTTTCCATTTGTACCCACAAAGTGAGCACCTTTACTTTCTAATTTGGAACCGGATATTAAATTTCTCCTCAACTTGGGATTAAATAAAACATCAGACAATGTAATCTCATTAAAACAATCCTTATGTTTAACTAAAAATCTAATTTTACCGATTCCTTCTATTGCACAACTTTTGTCTGCCGTTGCTAACGACATTTCCATATCCGTGACTGGTTTGAGATCTAAAAACAAACTTTTGTCATTACAAAAATGGCTTGTTGCAGCCGTATCTATAACCCATACACCTTTATCAGAGTTTTCTTCAAATAAGTTACAACTAGTTACAAATATCTTATTGAGTTATATTAAGCTGCATTCAGCCTCACAGAATCTTAACTTTATTTTAAACTCTGTATTTAAATTTTCATTCAAAGGCAAAACAGATTTTTGACGAGAGTTCTTATATTTACAGTTTACCTTAAGATGACCATATTTATTACACAAACAAGGACCAATCTTCTTAATAGTCCGTTTCACATTTTTAATAGATTTACAGTCAAATATCTTACCGTCCTTTTTCTGGTACTCAGCTTTACCTCCAAGATCTCCAGGAGTTGTACCTCTACTGTCAGGAACCGAGTTCGCAACACCAGGAACAGCGATCACATCGGGAGGAACTTTCCGGGACCTTCTACTTGATGTAGAACTGTAGAACACAGTCTCTGTTTTCTCCAAATCTTGCTTCATCAGCTGAAGTCTGTTGGCCTCAAGTATCAATTCCGCCTCTATTTTACGGGCTGTGAAATCCTCGTCCTTCCATTTGTAAATCTGTTGAACCGTAGACTGGAATTCCTGCGGAAGCCATCTAATTAACTGAAATCCAAGATACAAGTCATTTACTTTATGACCTGCCTCTTGTAATCTGGTAGCCGCCGTCTTTACTCGAGAGATGAATATTCCCAATTCCTCTCCTGGTTGGTATCTTGTTCCAAAAAATTCATCTAAAAGCTGGATGACACGGGCTCTGGTCACTGGTTCAAAGTAATCTTTGAGTATCTTCCAAGCTGCTGCACCATCAGTCGTGTCCGATATCAGATTTTTCAGTTCCGGACTGATATTAGTGTAGATCAATGTGTAACTGCGATCTTTACGGAGTTGCCAATCACATTTTTCTTTGTACGTAGCATTTTCGTCAGCATCCGATTCGGTCTGTATAATAAAGTTCCAACATCCATAATGCATCAAGATTACCTGCATGTCACGCTTCCACGTATTCCAATTATTTTGGGTCAGCACTGGAATAGGGTTGTTTACCTCCATCACTGCTCAGAAAGTATTCGACTGAACTTCAACACTTCTTTATATAAACGTACTGCGTTGCCTGTTTGAACTGCTAAACCTTCCTCGACAAAGAGCGTGGGCTAACTGGGCCCATAACCACTCTGTTAGATTTC
>JAPMOQ010035568.1:921794-965509 GCA_026543055.1 Argiope trifasciata | reverse complement strand
TTAAATTTTGTGTTACATTATACAACTTGGGAAATTAATTCCAGGAATCTGGGGAAAATAAGACAACTTTTCCAATCTGTTTTTCCGTTGACTAAGAATAAGTAATAGTCTTTATTGAAATAGAAAAATATACAGCTTTTAATTAATTAAGATGATAAAAATAACTTAAATATGTATGAGCATTAAATTTATAATTATTTTTCTTTTAAAAATTAAAATAAATTCAAATATTAGGAGAACAAAATCCATATGAAAATATATATTTTCATAGGTGTCTAATAACCGCAAAAGCTTTCCAACATTTACTTAAAAAATAATTCCGCTTTTTTCTTTCAATTTTTTTCCCAAAATTGGATGTTGAATTTAATTACCCTTTAATCTTAATCCTTGACTAGAAGATGAGTACGGATGACAAGTAAAATAGCATATTGTATTTTTTTCACATTCACTTGCCTTTATATTCTGGTTGTTAATAATACTTCAGAGGATACAGTTCCTCTATAGTTCAAAGTAGTCATAAATAAACATAATCTGAAATTAATGATAGGGATGTAGTTTTCGTATTTATTGAGCAAATGCATGATAGAGATTTTTAGGCACGTCAATAGAAACCGTTGCAATATGCCATTCCGATAGATCTGAAACTTTACGGTTATAGGCTAGAAACTTCACAACTTGTTTTTCAAAGCTGCAACTTACCCCAAACTAGAAGGGAGATATCATCGCAAAGTTAGTGTCCAATGGCATTTTGTGAGATGTAAAGATTCCTTGGAGATGTAATGAATATACGATGTAAGTCAAATTGCAAAATTCGTCTTTTAAAAAGAACAGTCACTCTCGGTACTGGAACAAGCTATTGCAGCTGTGGGCTAAAATTTATGGAAAATATCTCGCAAGACTGCAAACATACAGATCTTACTATCTGAATTAGGTGTATGTGCTATGCATCGAACTTTCAGTACCGCTTGATAGTAGAATGTACTCATATAAATTTACTATTATTAGATTCATATTTATTTCAGAAGTTTCTGAATGTTATCTGTAATCAGATGATATTACTATCCAGGGATATCCTATCCTAAAATGTCTACTTAAAAGTCCATTCTTTAATAACCATTGGTTTAAAAGTGAAAACTTATTTCTTGCTTTCTGAGAAACATTCTTCCGTGAGCAATCATATTCTAACGAAGAAATATTTCTGCATCATAAAAGTTTCTCATGTGGATCCTAAGAGTCAACTATTTGTTTCTAGTAAGATCAGACTTACTTATCGATTACGTATGATTCTCTATCACAAAAACAATTACAGCTCTATTTATACACTCCAGCAACTGCTGTTTTCTTTCTTTCTTTTTAGCGTTTTTTATTGCTATCTGAGGGCTTATTATAGCTTAAAATATGAGCAGATTATTTCAGAAAAAAGTGTGGTTCCATTCTATCAGAAATTTGCTGTCTACTTCATGTTTTTTCTGGAATTCTCAAATATCTTTTTTTTTTATTTATAAGCGTAAGTTTATTTTGAAAATAAATCGGATAGAAAGTCTGTAAGGAACTTCTTATGTAAAATATCTGCTTATGTAACTTGCCGTATTTATAGCAACTGATACCTTATTAAAACCATTATTCGTGAATTTTATCAATGCAATAGTTTATAATGCTTATTCTTACGCAATTCGAATATGTACTTTAAATTTTCTTGTTCAGTATCGATCTAATGTAAAACGTAGAAAAATTATGGTTGTCATTAGATTGAAATATTTTCTAAATTGTTAAGAGATATTATTTTAATTATTCTAAGTTATATTTGTGACTTAATTTTCTGCCCACAGTTCTTATTTTAAACCGATTATTTCCATCAAGCTTTCGTCTTTTATAAACCTCCAAGGTATTTCCTTTCCCTAGACATAAAAAAATAAAGACATTCCATTTCAACTGATAAATAAATATATATATATATAAGAAACATTATTTTCTTTTTAAATTATACTGCTACTGATCCTTAGAGAAAATGTAAATATTAAAAAGTTGTTATGCTATTGGGTGTTACCATAAGTAAATACGAATCCTTTAAAAATACTTTCAAAGAAACAGAAGAATATCAAAGGTTAGTAATACATATTTAAAATTCATACCTGGAGTATGAGAGATATTAATGCCATTGAATCAATGCTTTGAATATTAAACTTATTATAATGCATTGATTTTAGCATAATCTCGAGAGAATAACTATAATATGTAACATTGAAATCTATTTTTAAAATTAGCGTATCAAGTATTTGTTCGTACTCTTAGTACATAATTTAAAGAGACATTTACAGATTTTTAGAATATCATGAAGTTTTTTTTTTCTAATTCGATCTGAGTAAGTTAAAACGGAAAATATTATTTAAATACGAATCCTAATGGAACTTCTACCTCGTGTTTTATTAAAAGATAATTTGCAAGCATATTTTCATTGGGGACAAACCAACTTTAAAATGATGAAAGAATTCGTAATTAATCAAACTACATCCAGTTTATATTCTCTCGCAGCTTTACTACAGGGAAAATGAAACAATATCTTGACTCCAGAGTGAATATGTAAGAGTAAGTACTCACTGCTTTAAACATATGTGTAAAGAAAACGAAGATTAAATTAAACCTAGCTATTTTATCCCTAAATTACAAAATAAGCTTCAAGTAAAGTTAGCGTTTGAGATGTCGCTGCTAGAATTAATGCCACAGATTAGATTCTTTCTTTTATCGCCTCTGTGATATAAGTAACCGTCAGAAGCTGATGACATTATTAAAAAAATCTTAGCTTAGTAGAAAGAATTAAAAATAGTAAGAGAAAGAAGTGCTGCGAAAGTGGTACTTCAGAAGTGAAAGAAGAAAACTAGTGTTAAATAAATGTTTCTGAGTGTGAATAATAGCTTGGATTTCATTGCTAGCGATCGTTGATTAATGTAATGTAAGCTGTTGCTTAGCTATCTTTTGCATTGCAAGACTTATTGTTCGGAAAAAAAATTAAAAATTAAAATTCATTTATTACTATCTAATACCCGGTTCGTTGTAGCCTCAGAAGAAATATTTTTGAAAATATCACTCTAAATAGCTATCTTGTTTAATTACGAATAATGAAAAAAAAATATTTTTTCTTTCTTGTCGACATTTAGTACATTCACTGAAATTGAATGATATATAAAGGATAAGTATAAATAAAATTTATTCAATTTTTTAGCTTTATTATTCAAGTATACTTTAGGGTCGACGATATATTTTTTCTTCAGCAGAAATAAATGAAAACCTTCTTCAGCAAAAATAAATGAATTCCTTGTCTGGCCGACTCATTTACCATACAACGGACTATGGGAAAAACATTGATATTACAAGCTATAGGTTGGCGAAGTTTTATCGCCATCGGATGAACGGTGCAGCAGCGCATAAAATACCATAAAAAAGTTCATTTTTGTATATTAGATATAATAACTGTATTATGCCTATAAGCTTCGCTCAAATCATGCAATAAATTGTAAAAGTTTTATCGTAACCAGATGAATGGTACGGTCCCGCAGAAAGTGCGAACAAATAAAAATTCCTTTTTATTTATTAATCATAAAATGAATGTTATGCCCAAATATAATGCAACAAAAGCTAATATTACATATTAGTTCAACTTATACAATGAAAAGACTTCAAAAATGTGTGAAACCATAACTGGGGAGGAGAAACTTTAGGACTTAAGTGAGGAGGTGCAGTCTACGAGACCGCATTTCATTCACACTCAAATTAAATCTTCTAATGAATGTATTAGTATGGGAAACTTCCAAAATATTTTGAAGATATTTTTCTTGATATGTTGACGTGTTTTCCAATTTTTTCAAAATATATAATCATTGAAAAAGTAAATGCGTTGGAAGATATATTTTCTTCTGAAATTACATGTTAGAGTAAATAATATTCTTGCAAACACATATTGATTTATACTTTTTAAAACATGCTTATTTTTTCAGTATATAAAGGTATATAGAAAATGATTTAATGTAAACCTCAAAATTATATGAAAAATTTTAAAAAAATGATAATGGGTAAAATTATACCCTTTCTTATCGGCTTGTGTGACTTTCATAGCATGTTTTTCTAAAGCAGTTTAAACATACAAGTTAAGAATAAGTATAAAAATCAGTCTATAAATTCTGTAAATATGATATACTAGTATATTTTATAATTTTTTTCAAAATACATTATCACTTGAAATATTAATTATGTTTGAACATATATATCAGAATCAATTGAATGGAACTTTAATCGAAAAAAACTCCTGTACATTTATCCTTATCACTAAAATTCCATTCTGCTTCTCATAAAATTGTCTGGAGCACTGCTTCATAATAGAATCAGTAAACTGGATGATATTTCAACGGCCAAGTTTTAGCACTGTTTGCTAAGTCTTGTTTATCACTAGGACACTAGCAGAGAATGCGGTCTTTAAGACTGCGCTTGAAGAAATATATGAATTATTTTTAAAACATCTGCTGAATCCGGTTCAAAAACTGCACGGGTATTGAAGGTCATAAAACAGGAAGCTGCAGTGCCAATCCATCCAATTGAACTAAAAATAGAATACAGGTGACCGAAAGTAAATGTCTAATGGTCTCACAGATCGCACACCCCCAGTTAAGGGTTAATATTTTAATCAGATTGTTATTCAAAAATATACCACAAGAACATTATAGGAATAATAAATAGAAAATTAAAAGAATTGACTTAATATAAATGAAATTTAACCACTTCACCTTCTTAATATCAAACGGACACATTGCCTTTTAGCAAGTTTAAGGAATTTAGCATATTAATTTATTTCATCAATTGCTCAAAACTAACTAAATTGCTATATAATAACTAAAAAAACATGTTTTTAAAAGAATTCGTCGTTAAATAAAGATAAACATCTAATATCTCAGAAAGATCTGCTTTAAGAATAAAAAGGAAGAAATACAATACTAAACTCTATGATCTATCACCATATTTAAAAATAATCCGTAGCTGAAGTTATTTCTGGAGAGATGAAACCATAGGTACAGTTGATGTCAAGAGATTAAGATATCTACTTTAATCCTTTCAGCGATATAACCACCCGTGAGTTAGTCAGAAGCATTTGAAAGGGAGCTTTAAGGTTAAAAAATGAGCATCAGAAATGAAAAAGAGGGGCAAGAGGAGGAGAGGAAAGAGGCCATACCTTAAACATGCATTCTTTAGGAAGGAAGAAAAGAAAAAAGGGGAGAGGAAGTGAAATATAGAAAAGAATGAAAAGACATGCAGAAGTAAAATCTCCTGGAAAACCAAAGATGAGAGTAATGTACGGTAAAGCAAGGGGTTGGGATGTTGGAGAAAGGGAAGAGGGCCATCCGAACAAAATGGCTGTCATCTTGAGAGGGGTAATCCGCTTTTATTACTTTCTGAGAGCAAAATATGGGCATGGTAGGAACGCCAAGAATTCCACCTCTTGAAGAGGATGTGTTCTCCAAATGAATATCGAGATTTGTTCCCAGTGCAAACAGTTGAAGAGTTTTAGGGGAAGGAAAAATTTCGAGAGGGGGTGTATTTACATGGATATTGCCCCTTTCCCTTCTTGGACCAACAATATGTGGGAGAGGGGGAAGTTAGGACAAGATGAGAATGATTATGGAACATCCTAGACGTAGGTTTTAATATGATTGCTTGCTATCAAATTCGTTTAAAAAAATGTACCACAAATAAGCAGTCTTTCTCGGACAAAAGCCATCGAAATATCAGAAAGGAAATTTATAAAAAGCCGGTATATATAAACATATAATAAGAGGTCGAGATCTATATAGCTGAAATATTATGATCATTTGGGATGAATGTAATTCATAAGGAGAGAGATAAATAAAAAATGGACATGATAATCGAAAAGGAATGACGAATATTTCAGTATGAGTTATGGATGGGATTGATCTCTATAGAGCAAAACCATCCGTCATCAGCATTGAGTCCATGTATGAATAAAGATAAGAAATGGATGGATGAGAAAGGGACCTCATATTCAAAATGTATATCATTTTTCATATGAATTATTTTATCTTCACTATTAAGATAAAATAAGGCAGAACACACATATACTTATTAAATTTTGATATGGTACAATATAAATTATTTTAAAATTGAGAAGAATATTTTTTTTCTCTTCTGTTGTCAACATGGTCTTATTTGGGTATGGATGACATACACTATGACATTCTTTAAATAGTGCTTGAGTTTCATGTACAAAAGTTTCATACAATGAATGTAAGTGTAGAATTTGAAATAAGGAAACGTATACAAAAGGTATGTTGGTAAATTAATGCGACTAATTAACGAAAGTTCAAGTAAATAATTTTATTTAAACGTTTAGAAATAAAAATCCTTAATTGCAACACAAGAGATTGATTGAAAAAAATTATTATATAAGTGTGAATTATTAACATTTCCACTTTATTTGTTAGAAGTACAAAAAGAAATGAAAGATAATAATTTTAACTTTTTTATTGATACGTATTAGTTTTCTTTTTTTAAAGTTTTCCTTTTTATAGAAAGTTATTAGGATATATGGTACATGAAAAAAATACCAAGTCGTCCAAAATTACTATACGTAGAAGTATCAATCCTCTTATGTTTAAGAAAGCATCAAAATAGTATTTTTACTATATCATATGCGAAGTATAAATGAAATATAGTGATGGTCAAAACGTTTGATATCGATATTTTAACGTATCTTCACGTTTCAGATCTTCCCGAGTTCGAAAAACACATTTTGATCTATCATGCTTATCTGTGAATAAGATAACTAAAAACCGCTTAGAGCTAAACAAATGAAATTTGGTAATGAAAGTGTATCTCTTAGGTTTGTCGATAAAAATGAATTCGATAATTACAAACCGCAAAGGACTACACAAATGAAATTTAATATACTTGTTTAACATCTAAAATATAAATCTTCTCAAATTCGAAACTAAATCAATCAAAGGTTTTCCTATTTATCGGCCTGTGCTTTCAAAAGTATACACATGCAATGAATTATTAATGAAATTCAGTATGCTATCTTACAATTGTTTCAGTTCCATGTCAAACTTTAAATTCAATCGACAGACAAAGAGGCCTCTAAGATATATATTTGCTCTGTAAATTCAATGAAAATGCTACATTTAAGGCCAATACAAATGTATATATTATGAAATATAGAAAATTCATAGTACCTACGCTTCTAATCGAAACTGATATTTGAAATATCTATATTTCGTAATGTTAATTACGAAATGTAAACTAATGTTTGCCAAAGCTGTGTAAGGCATTCGCATTCTCACCTAAGGTCCACACTTATATGTGGAAGTAAAAGAACTAAGACTTTTATTGGAGAGTATGAAATAAAATTTTAATGAATTCACACCCTTTGATTTTTTCACTGGCTTAGTTGTTCTGGTATTTCCAATCGATTTTCTGTAAAAGTAATTCTGAATACACTTCAAAGGCAAAATATCTGTAATTATTAAGTATATTTGATTTCATTTAACCGATTCTTTTCTGAAGTACATGAAGTGACATTGTTTATTTGGTCGAAGTATTTTAAGATATCGTTTATTTCATCCTCCATCTTTATAATAAATTCTAAACATATAATTTTAATATTCCTTATATTTTTTACCTGAAAAATCTGAGTTCAAGCTCATGCTCAAGAAATGTACAAGATAACTTGAGAAATACATATATTTGTGAAAATCTTATTTGAAATTTTTTTCAGAAATATTTAAATTTATTTTTATATTTTCTTTATATTTTGTTCTAAATATACATACTTTTGATATTTCAATCATTATTTCATAATTTATTTGATATAAATATTCAAACTTTTATGATGAGGAGTGATCATAACAGTTTTCAGTAGCTAGATGCAATGTGAGGTGTAACATTTTCCAAAATTTAAAACTCTAAGCCAATTAATTATTGGATAAATTTATCGCATCTCGAATGAAACAAAAATCAATTAACACATTCATTTATAAATCGTATTATATAATTCAGAATTCTCACCCACATAGAAACAGAAACATGAACTAAATTTGGTACATTTTATGCTTAAAGCTAGAACTTCAAGCATTATCAAACAGTGTTCCTACATTTTCATACAAATATTCTTCACACGACAAAAGATATTTGAATTAATCATGATTTATTCATATTAAAGTAAAATAAACAGTATTGCTTTTTATATATATAAAAAGACTACGAATGCTTATAAATATCCTACATAAATATTTAGAAAAGGTCATTAAAAAGTCCATTCCTGTAAAAACATTTATGCAAATAAAATGGAATACAAGAAAATATATTACGTATTTATACAATGCATTTTTATCTCTAACACAGTTCTTCACGCTATTTAAACTCATTTACTTGTTTGTTCGCGTCATTTAAAATGCTGAACTTTTCACAGTAGTAATCATAGGAACCCACTCAAAGTAAAGTAGTCAATAATAGTAACTTGTCTAAATTGATGTAGCGCTTTATAATGGCCTGAAACGTTGTACCAATAGAATAATTCTAAAGGAAACGAGAGAAACTAAAGTGCTAAAGAAGAAGAAATTACTGAGGTGTATACATAGAAAAAAAGAATAGCAACTCATCCTCGAAAAATTAATTCCAAACTCTGGAATTCATTCCAGTCTTGACGGAGTTTGAACACTCAGAAATATATATAAAAAATAAATGAACAAAATCAGCAAAAAAATGCAAAAAATAAGACACGGCAAATTCAAAAACCACCCCGACGTAATTTTAGGGGAGAGGGGATGAGTTAAAAAATATAAAAATACCAAAAAGGCGAAAGTATCTATTTAGAAATGAGCTTTTTCAGAGCAATTTGAGAGAAAGCTCTAAAACTGGGGCATTTTTATGCTATCAACAGCAGATGAAGTTCCGTGGGACATTTATATAAATTGCGCATTTAATATGGATGCAAATTTTCGGGCCACCTGGCGTTACAGGTAATTTGTGCTCCTATAGGGCTGCCATTTTTGGAGCATCGTGTAATCGCGCTAGTTTACAAGTCTTTATATTAAAAGTGGAGCAGCGTACTCACAACGGCATAAATGGTAAAATACCAAGGTTTTATTATTCACGCTTCAATTCCGGTTAATAATATTGACTGAGTCGTTAGACATGACTCTAATAGTAAGGTAGAGTTGATTTTATTCATGTGAACACACCCACTGTGATACCAGTTAAATTATTTTTATTTACTGTATTTCCCATGTATATCGGAAGAAAAATGAATCTTGCATTATTATGAAAATGGTGGAAAAAGTTTTCTTAAGTATAGGTTTCATCGTATAATTAGAAAGTTTATTTTTGTTTCGTTTTATATAATATCTGCGTTAATCATTTACTTTGCATTTACTGTAGCAGAACTGTTAGCAAGATTCTTTTACTTTTCGCACTTATATGAAAATTTAAAAAGAAACTTTCCAACTAAGAGCTATTTTCATGAAAATTATAATCAAGGATGAATTATATAAATAAATTAAAATTGCAATGGAAAGCCTTATTTGTTTTATACAGAATGTTTATAGAAAATATGAATTAATCGTTTGCAGGTTTTTACATTTTTAGTTGCTGTAGAGAGTTCTGTTATTTTTAGCTGGTGGTGGTTGGAGTTTTAAGGCATAAGTACGGCTAAGTTGCAAGCGCCATTAAGTAGTAAAGAATCAAATAATGTGTTTAAATATATTGAAGAATAGGCCTGCATTTCGATACAAATGTACATATAATTTACTTACAATAATAATGTAATTAATTTAACAACGATCATTTATGAAGTATCATTTTTGAATAATTCAATTATTTTGCAAATATTAGTAAAAGTATACCCGGAGCTGTTCGATTCTGCTAAATTACTATGTTAATATTAGATGTTTTTTAGTGTAAAACTGTCATTTAAAAGTGAAACAGCAGTTTGCCTCATCTTTCAGTAATAAGCTAGCAGTGTTTAATAAACAAACTATCCATTTGTTTATTTTTCAGATAATGAGGAAGTAAATAAAATAATAATTCGTCCAGATAAGAGTTTTTCTATCAAAAGATTGTTATCTTACTAGCAGAAGATAAATAAATATGAACAGGAAAAATAAATAAGTGATTTATAAATCTATATTAATAATAAAGATAAATGTGTATGAGTGCTCGCGCTCTCTAAAGGCTGTATTATTTAGATTAGAGCTACAAAATTCAACACATATTTGCGCTATAGGGAAAGAACGTGTCGTATTTGGGCTTTGAAGACTTCCGAAAATTTTATACACAGAAATCAATTTTACACAGTTTCAAAATTTCAAGAATATCTTTTTTATGTAATTTTTACGATATCAATTTAATATTGATGTGTCTTTTTCCATAATTTAGAATTTTTCTAAGAACTATGTGTTTGTTTGATTTCAGGTAATAGATTACATTTTTGCTCTGAAAATCAATCCGTTTTCGTTGTTTCTTGAACTATCTCATTGCGTGCTTTTCTTCCATTGTTGAAAGTTGCATATATAAGATGCTGTTAAAAAGGTATTGAAAAAAAAACTGAATTCGCAATACAGTGAAATTTAGTAGATAAACTTGACCTTTACTTTTTAATAATGCTATAATGTCAGGGAAGTGATCGCAGTTATAAAGGTTTAAGTATACAATGAACCGTACTTAAGTAAAACAATTAAAAGAGCACAGCTTTAAAGTCTGACGATTTGCTAGATTCAATTTCAATCCATTATCTAAAATAATTGACAAAGTTATCATTAAAGTCATATCTATACGATTTAAATGATGAATATAGTAGATATGCGACCATACACTAAGAAAGACTGTTTAAAAACCAATGAAAATTAAACGAAGCATTCTATAGTATTAAAACCAAAAACTTTAAAAATTCACGCTTCAATTTAGCATGTAAATCCTTTTTTTTACCATAATTATTTCTGAATTTTCAAGATAAAGAAAAGTTAAAGTCCAGTAAATGTAATCAAATATGATAAATATTTTTATTATTTAATTAATTATTTTAAGATTTATTATATATTTTTTAAAAACAGCAGAATTACCGCAGTTACATAAAAATAGACTGCAAAATAACATGTTCACATTTGATTTCATAAATATCTACTAATGTAAAAATATTGTGTAGAGGAAGCCATTAGAACATAGTTTCACAAAATATTTAATTTTTAGCAGCTTTTTGCAACGGCGAATCAGCTGGTCGTAAAGGCTGCTAGTACCTAATAAACTTATCAAATTGAAACATATAAAATCTTATTTTTAAAAAAAAGAATTTCTGATTATCTGCTTCTTTATAAATGCATCAAAAACTCAAATTTGTTATAATATTAAAAACCTTCAACCTAGAAAAAGAATATTTTTAGCATAGATACAAACTTAATACAATGGAACCTAATATCTTTAAAAAATAATGCGTGCCTTATTGCACAAAAATCATTTTTGTATCAGTCCTGATACTTCAAACTGTACATTTAAGAGAATTTCAGCTCATGTTTGACATTTTGTAAAGTTGGTGCTAATACAATAATAAATAAATGAATAAACGAAAAAATTGTTCTTTTCTCTTTTATCATGGATATTTAAATAAACTAGAAGAAGAAAGCGATTATTCAAAAAAATAAACAAATCTTCCTGAATAAATTAATCAGATGTTCTAACGAATACAATATGTGGACACCAGAATGCATTTACATTATTTTGTACACTTTTTCAAAAACTGTATTTCTTTAATGCAACTACTCTTCCAAGACACAAGATAGAAGAAGGCTAAACTAATGAAGAAAAAAGTACTTTTGTAACACTGGTGATTAAATATTCTTCAAAAGAAGTCAAACCCGTTCCAAGACTGAAGCAAGAAAAACTCAATTACGTTCTTTTGTAAACACAGTGCCGCAGTTAAAGCCACAAGTAATTAATTTGAGAGAGCTTATCTCAAACCTACGTTTTCCATTAAATCTTTCACGATTTTTTATCTGCACACCACAGAATTTATTTCAATATTAAGATATACAGAAATTTACCCATACTATTTTCCAATGAAACAGTAAATGAGAAGAACAGAAGTTTCATAAAAACTCATTTGTTTTTGAATTATTTGTTGAAGTAAGTATAATTTTTCATTGTTGGCATGCAAACATCCTCCCCCACCAAAAATATTTTCCGAAAGCTAGAAGAAAATAATTGCCTGACAAGTCCCTTAAACACACGTTGGTAGGGTTTGGGATGCGAGAGATTTTTCCAAAAATCTAAGCTGTCGTATTGTTAAAGACGTCGATTAATTAGAACGAAAATAATTGGATGCACTATTTTCTAGCTTAATCACCTTGATTTAATTTATGTTTAAATTAGCAAAATAAAATCGAATCTTGTGTAAAATAACCAAAGCATGATTATTCATAAGTGGCAGATATATATTAAGTAGAATTTGAAGATGAAGGTGCGAAATACGGCGCCAAAGGCATTTTTTATATGAAAGATGTATTATAAATGCTTTTGTTTTCTCCGTTATTATATTTAAACAAATGGTAAGAAATAAATTAAAGGATAAATTTGTAATTTACTTTTAATTAGTCTTGCTAATTATATTTATCTCGAATGAAATCAATTAAAGGTATGTTATAAATCATTTTCGAGCGGTTAAAATAATTTTTATCGAAAGTCTTTCAAGATGAAATATGATGAATTCATGCCGTTAAATAAAGTCGTTAAATGCATCGACTGATAGAGTTTTAAAAAATTAAATTACTGATGAGGGTCAATGACACGTTACTAAATATATATGATAAAATATTATTTAAATCTACCTAACAAACGAAACATTTGCCGTGATTATTTACCTTTAATTCGATGAAAATTCATCATATGCTCCTTATTATAATCTTACAAATAATATTTTAGAATAAGTGCTAATTTGAATATCTTTTGTCTGTTTTTGATTCAGTGAAAGGAATTCTTGTTAAGAATGGTTTTTTTTTTCATTTTTTCTTTCTCGTATACATAATATAGAGAAATTATTGTAATCATAAAAAAATTCAAACTAATGATTTTGACGATTACCACGTTTTAGACCTTATTTAATTCGAAAATATTTTTTTTTAGAAAATGTTTATCTGTCCATCTGTCTGTGTGTAATAAAGATAACTAAAACATTGTAGGAACTAGATAGTTGAAATTTTCTGTGGGTCTTTACATCAAATGTGAAGATTTCTATCAAATTTTGGACTAACTCTGATTAGAAGAAGTCCGTATGTCCGGTTGTTCGAATATAAGTTAGTGCGATAACTACAAAGCGAAAACAGTTATATAAAATTCGGTGCATAAATTTATTATCTATAGTGTAGACACTTTTAAAATTTTGAGCCAAAGCTGACAATGATTTGTCCGTCTATAGATTTGAGCCTTTGGAAACATGAAAACTCGATAACTCAAAAATGCAATAATTTGAATTTATCAAATTTGATATGGAATTTGTGATTACAAGTGTAATTGTGTGTCGCATTTCTGTTTCAATCAGTTTTGAGGAGGCCATATATATATCAACATAGCAAAACCAAGGATAATTTTTTTATTTATTTAGAAATTCACATGAATATAACGCTCATTTTCATTAATACTTAAAAATTTCACTTTAAACATTTTGATTCACATATTTAAACGTAAGCATATAGTTGTTCGAAACACTGTGTATGATATTTAACATAATATAATTCCAGTATATTTTTCAGGAAAACAGTTTTGTATAGTATTATTGTTGCTTTTTTTTCTAGTATGTATTTATTTTATCCTTAAGAGTTATGAATCTTTTTCAGAGATTTTTTGGAAGGGAAGGATAAACCCCGGTTTCCGAAGGTTTCACAATCATGAGCAGTAAAACTAAGAAAAAATGAAACTATTTTATTTTATACCTTCGGAATCAATTAACAATTATTTTCATAGACCATGGACTTAAAAGAAAATAAATTATCATGCGTTTACAAGTTGCACACTAATTTATTTTTAAGACAAAACAAACTTGAAATTAATTCACTATATACTTATGGTTTATTATGGTTGATAAAATAATACATATTATTTAATTGTCTAGATAAATGTCTTTTAAGCTATTTTTCCATTCCGAAATATACCTTCATATTATTTACAACAATTTATTGTGAACTTAAAATACTATTTTCCTAACTTTTTTTAGTTAAATAACGCACCGATACATTAACTTTAAAGAATGCATATATTTTCTTGACATACATTGTGTCCTAACTTTTATTTTATTTGCTTCTTTTTTCAAAGTTCGCAAACACTCATTTAAGTTGTAATTCAAAGATAAGTTCCGAAGAAAACATATAATTTCTTACGAATTTCTTATTATCCTGCCATTTGTCTTTTCTAAAAAGGGACTGATTCAGTAGCGTGCTCTGCTCTTTTTATAGTATTCAGTTGAATTTAATGTTTCTAAATGACCATTCTGGTAAAATAAAAGAGGCTTATTAACTTCAGTATTATATGGTTCATCAGGGGAAAATTAGTTTGTACGTCATTGATTAGGACTTTTTCTTCGTTTATAATAAAAGGAATATGTCTTTCATTCATTATATTATTATAATTGTCATGGTAATATTTAAGTTACAGAAAAGTACAACAAATATAGTTTCTGATTACAACATTTAAACTTATATTAATGTAAAAATGAATTATAATCAACCTTTTTACACTACAGATTTCTTAAAAAAAGGTTTAATTTACATTATGGGTCAAAATATGGAATTTTCTTTTACAATGCAAAAATAGTGACAATCCTCCTATATTATGGGGCCGCGGTGGCCTGGTGATAAGGCCTCGGCTTCGGAACTGGAGAGTTTCAGGTTCGAGACTCGATTCCACCGAAGAACCGTCGTGTAAAGGGGTCTCTTGCACGTTAAATCTGTCAGGCCAAACTTCCTCCCACTGGTGTGGCGTGGTGTGGAAAGGGGGGTGCCAGTTCAGTTGTCGTCCTCGTCATCTGACCATGGTTCAAAATTACGAGGTCCGTCCCAAAATAGCCCTCGTGTTGCTTTAAAACGAGACGTTAATATAACTGAACTAAACCTGTAATATGGTGTTTCGATACTCTTTATGCATAACGATTTCAGCAAAACAAGGAATAAATTGGTCCACAGCTCAAAATATGGAATATATTTTATAACATTAATTGGAAAAATTGTATAATTGATGTAATTTTTATGGAACTCTTTCTGCTAATTTAAAATATTCGTTACTAAATATTGAACTAAAGGAAATATGCAATCGTTATTAACCTAAAAATGAATTTTAATTTTATTTGTCAATAAGGTCAACATTTAGAATCCTTTCACAACCTACTTTCCGGACATTTCTTTTCTGAGTGAAAGTAACCACATTTTACTCTAATCTTCTTCAACAATTTTAATTTTAATTGTTAATAAGGGCAGTATGTAGAATTATTTTAGTACATAAATTCAAGACATTTAATTTCTCAATGAAATAAACCGCATTTTACTCAAACCTAATTCAATGAAAATTTTGTATAACTTTTAACTTACATTTTGATTTGAACATCATTTTTAAAGATACTTCATTTTAAAAAGCTATTATTAAACATATACATTCATATAATTATTCTTATAGCATTAAAATATCCAATGAAAATAGTGCTCCTTACATATGTGATAAGCCTCAGTACCGGAGTTGAGGTACCTATATTTAAAACTTAATTTTACTATAAAACCATTTTGAAGGCAGATCTGAGATCATTATATCTGACATAGCGGATAAAACATCCCTAACTTTGTTGGTGTGGAAATTTGAACAGTGGTTGCCTACTCAAGTGTTGTCCTCGTCATCAGGATGTCAAGGTCCATATCAAAATAACCATACTGCTGTTTCGAAGCCGGATGTTAATATTTTTAAAAAACTTGTATTAAATTTTACCTAAATATGTATGTTTTTAGCTGAAAGGATTTTATGAAATAGGTATTTTAATATATAATTTTATGGTCAGTAAATTTTCCTCATCTATAATATCGACCTATTATATACGCTATAAATTACTTTAAGAACATTGTTTCAATTTTTATAAAAGCGCATAAAAAGATTCATAACATTTTGTTGCTGTCACTAACAATATTCATTTACTAGAAAATGATGAACATCTTTTTTTTAAATCAAATGAATCAAATTTAATATATTTCTTAGAAGAAATAGAAATAAATGCGAATGTAGAAAGTTGCAATTGCGTTATTCTTACAGAAAATGCATATAGTATAAATCAAGTTTGACAGTTAAGTATCAGGAGAAATATTCTCAGTACGACTACTGTAAAATAACTTTATACCAGGAAAAAATGTTGTAAAAATTCTTTTAGATTCTACAATCAAATAAATTTTTTCTGTATTCAGAAACTGACGCATTTATTTCTCACAGCGTAAGTTAATTCATCTGTTTAGAATGTTATTTTTATTTCTTTTCAGAAAAAGGTGCACTGAGCATTATTGACATACTGAAGAAGAATCCATTTTAGACTAGAAGAGTTAATAAAAACATGCTTCTAAGAATGCTTGCATATGAAAATAATTTTTCGGCATTAATATTTCAGACAAATCCTCATGTCACTTCGAGTATATTTTCGAAAATTGTATGTGAACTTTTATTTGCTTTCAGTCTAGAGATTGAATAAGTAACATTGATAAAATTACATTTTGACAGCTATAAGAAAAAAACATTCACTTTAGAATTATTCCAGAAATTCACTTTTTTTAAAGGAACTCAAGTAGGAAGAGTTAAATCAAAGGGAGTTTTCCAACTGATATGGGGAATTGTATTATTAATTTTTTTGGCGCGTGTTACATGCGAAAATATATTTATTATAGAGGAATACTTTTTTTCAATAAATATGTCGAAATATATTAGTTTAAAATACGTTGGTGAGTCTTTTTTTTTAAGGAAAAAGGTATATAATATTCAATCATAATACTACATGCTCATCATGAATTAAAATGTTACTTTTTTATAAAGGAAATAAACTAAACTTTTTAAAACATTAAAAAAATAATAAATTAAATATGAAGAAATTTTAAAAAGGGAATTATTTTCAAATTAATTATGATTATATATTAATAGCTATTTTCTTTCAATTTTCACATAAATCCATTTATTCAGTTTCCTGTTGATCTCTTTTTATCCGTATTCAATGCATAATTATCCATATACTTTGTATTTTAAAATAAATTTATTGAACCATTGCAACTCAATTTTTAAAAGCCCTTTTCATTTATGTTCCCGTTGCAAATCTTTGGACTTAACATTGAAATGTGTAACTACTTTTTCCTACCAAACTTTAAGCTAAATTAGGAATTTAGTGGCACAACTCGGAAGAGACTGAATACTCGATTGGCAAAATGCCAGAAATACTCTGCAAGGAAATAATTGCATGAGAAGATTGAAAGAATATTGGAAATGCTCTCGTTAATTCCAGGCATTCTCCTGGAAATAATTTATTCTATAATTATATTTCATATACTATTTGAAATAGTTAAAATATTATGACAAGTCATTTTTTTATTTGAGTGCTGTGGTTTTACTATTTTTGAGTTTATGCATTTCTATTATCTTAAGCATAATTGAGTAGTAAAAAGACTTTTATTAGATAATGTTTTGTATTAGCTTCGACTAATCACGTAAGTAAATTCTTGACAATTCCCATTTTCATGGTATTACAGATTGTAATATTTTCAAATCTTTATAGTAGTTGCTTTATGGAATGTTGTACTTCCTTACAAGAAAAATTTATTGTTAACTAGCATAACAATACCTAATCATTTATATTTTGAATTCTAGAAATTTTCAATTACACATTAAAAAAATCTTATACTGGGTTTTATTTTTCTGTCTTTACTGCAACGGTACATTTGAAAGAGCAATGGAAGGAAAGTAATTAAATTGTAGATGGTAAAATTCTTATTCTCTTCCCATGTTTTTAATTCTTGAATTTTTTTGATTGTCTGTAAAAAATCAGATACTGAATATTTTCAGTTTTTATTGGTAATAGTGCATTTAAAAGAGAAATGAAAGGAATGTAGTAAAATTGAAGATAAGAAGTTCCTTAGTTTCTTCTTATAAGCCTTTTACAAAACAAAGCTCCAATATATTAATAAAAGTTTAAAAAAAAGATTAAACAAAGACATTCCCATTGCTTGATTATAATCAAACACCAAACAATAAAAAGTAACATGGATAACTTTCATTTCCCAGTTCTGAATATAATCCCACGCACTATTCTAAATAAAATATAATCATAAACTTGACTCAGCAAAGATATCATAATCGTATTTTTATTTCGTTCTAAAAATACAGGATTATGTAAAAAAATTATTTAGGTTACTTCTGGAAATAAATATGATTAGCTCAGACCTCCTTTCATTTCTATTATTGACTCTCATAATGCTTTCGTAAATATTACAACCAGAAGACGTTTACTCGCGACGCAGACGGAAACGCATTCTAAATCACATCTAAATACTTAATTACGAGCAAATTTACTCGTTCTACACCAAAAAGCGTAGGTTCTGCGTTCTGGTCTAATTGAATTAAAACGAAAGGAAAGACGAATAAGCAATTCAGGTATAATTTATTATTCAGCAAAAGGTTATGACTAATGATTTTCAACGAGAGGAGGATGATAGAGTGGTGGGAATGGAATAAAAATAATGTTATGGATTGATTGCATAGAGAATAAATCATAGCCTTGCGTTAGCTGAAAAAATATTTGAGAAAAACTATTTCCCTCAAGCGTAGAGATTGTCTTTGGAAATAAGATAGTCGCAATTTTAGTTTCGAATTTCAGGAATGCTATTGTGACAGGTAAACGTAATATGTAAACATATACAACTCAAAACATGAATCATTGAATCATATGATGAATTTTGAAACGACGTTTGTGGCGCTTTTAGCTTTAACAAATACATACCGTGTTTAGATGATAACTTTTATTTATTGATCATAAATTTTCTTAGAATTAATTATAAGGTGTTGCTACTACTTTTTCAATAGAATAAATATTTCTTAAAAGACACGACAATATCTTTATATTAACTAATATTGTAAACAAAACAAATAAAATTGTTTATAAAACAATTCGAGCAAAAGTTAAATTTTTCAAAAATGTTCTAACTTATAAGTAATCAATTAACTTAAAAACAAATAAAATAATCCATGACAAGAAATATAACATGACACTGAAATTTATTCATGCAATAAAAGTCTTGAGCTCTAAATTATTTCATTCTAACACATTGAAAGACGTAGAATTATGCTTTTAAATTGAACTTACATTTGTAAATAAGGTTATAACTTATTTAATCGATATCCAGCTTTTTAACTCAAACTATTCATATTTATAGCTCAGAAACTTCACATCTGTATTAATATATTTTCTTCCTTCCTATATTTAATAATAAAGATTGATATGCTGTTATATGAATTATATGTTATAATATATTGATTTTCCCTAAAAATGTTTTTGGGGCAAAAATGATAATTTATGTAAATATTCACGAAGTTTATGCATAACAAAATAAGTAACGTGTTAAGAGATTTTAGAAAGTTTGTTTCAAGAATCCATAAATTCAACTGTTTATTTTTAGATGAATTTTTCATACAGGCTTTATAAGCAATGATATTTCCCATTTTCTGAACTAATATGTTACATTTATTCCAAGCAGGTATTAAAATGTAGTTTTATGGAAACTTAAAGGCAATTAATTCGTTGAATGTGCAAGACAAATATAGTTAAAAAAACTTTAAACTTCAATCTCAATACTCAATTTTCAGTTATTCAAGTTCAACAATTATATTTTTTAGTTAATTAAGTCATTAAAATAAATAAATAAAATGGAATTACAACAGTACTTAAAAAATATAGGCTACGATTCATTCATAGATTGTTTAACTGTATGTGTATATGTTTATCAGCAATTTTGTGCTTTAATTTATATGAGCATTCCTAAGATAATAATTTTTATTAAAATATATTGTTAATTTATAAATGTCATAATGGACGGTTAATAAATGCTATTTTTAATTAATAAACAATTCCTTCCAACTCTAATGTTAAAAAAAATCCTTAAATATACTGAATGCAAGCTATCTAACATGATTCAATGTAATAATGAGACAACTCCGAAAAAGATATAATCAGAATTTTTTATTAATTTTATTTCACTCTCTATATTTAACTTTCACGAACATTGGATTATATAACTGACTCTAATTTTCCGTATTCATATTATAAATTAGACTATGCAATATAGCCTAATAAAATTAAATAAATGTACTATTGTTTGTTACTAGTACATTTAATCTTGTGTATCATGCTAAAAGCAAAATGATCAAGACAAAAATTATTGATGTATTTTCACTCAAATGGATTAATTATATTTTAATCCATAATATTATTTAATAAAAATATATATCCAGAAATTAATATATTTCATAAATTTAATCGTGAAGAATAATTTCGAATCATTTTATGCGCTGTATCTTTCAGTGAAAGTGTATGAAATCAATTTCGATGTTTACAAGAATATCATTCCTCTTTACGCAAAAGAGTTCTCTTCTGCAATATCTTCAGATGGCCATTATTACTTTTGAAGAGCTTGAATCTATGTCCGATAAGCTTTCATTTATAATTTACTTCTAAATTTTAAGAAAGAGACTTTTTGTCCTGTATCCTCTATGATGTTGGGAATTGAATGCTAAGTTTTGACCATTTTCAGATGTAAAATTTTTTTCCCTATCCTCCATAAGACTGTTAGTTCTCTAGATCAGTGGTCGGCAACCTACTGTAACAGAAGAACCAAAAACCATGATTTACAAAATTGTCCAATTTTTAAAGAGCCACTAAAATTCTCGATTTAATATCATAGTATTTGCTGACATATATAACAGTCTTTGTTTATATATATTTGATATTTTATTTAAAATAAATGCTTTAAATACAAAACAATCTTTAGTCATATAAAAATGCAAATATAGATAGTTACATAAATGGGAGCATTGGCTGTCCAGTCCTTTTGAAAGTTTGATTACATCAAGCTTATAGCATGCTGTTTTAAGTTTCAAGCATCTCTATATTTTTATTTTAGTTGACTTCTAAATTTAATTTTTATTACATTAATGCAAGAGAATGCTTGCTAATATAAATATGGCTACCCAAAACACTCCATATGCCAAATTCTTCATATCATTTAGCATTCTGGAAGACTATTCGGTGCGTTGAATACGAGGGCCTCAACTCTTGGAATTTCTTTTAGAGTTGTCCACTTGTGCTGCGCGATGTGCTTGCGTTTCTGAACATTAAGCTCTTCCAACTTGCTCTTGAGTTCTGGGAACTTGCCACTAAACAAGTCTTTGGTTTTCAAATCCAACAATTGCATTTGAAGCTATCCAGCATCAATACCAAACGGCTCAATGTTAATTTCATTTGCATTTATGATAAGATTTGCTATGAATGCTTAAAAATATATTTTCTTATTTTTTAAAGGTTTTGATTATAAATTATTAATTTTTCGTATGGATCTGGAGAGTCACAACTTGACATTAAAATAGCCACAGGCTGCCGACCCCTTCTCAACAGGCATCCGCAGGAAAATGGGCAGCTTCAAATCGGCCATTCTCCTGCGGAAGCTGAAGAATGGTTGGTGCAGATTAGAGAGAATTCCTTCCCTCTAATCTGCATTGATCATCTAATAGTTATTGATTTCATTTCCTCCCTAATATATTCACCTTGTTATTTAACTCTGAGAAGAAATAGTTGTGTTGAAGGAGCATGCAAATAGAAAAAATAGCAATATCAATATTCTTTTAAGAGAAACTGCCACTTTTAATAATTAATTTAAGGTTATTATGTGGTTTTCATTCTTCCAATTATGGTAACATTAGATCACATCTTCTAATTATGGTAACAATCTTTTTAATAAGTGTTTCGAATAATCCTTAAAAAGCTCGGAATTTAATGCATCGTTAAAGCATTTGACTAAAATTGAAAAGAAATAATTGATTTTCAGATTAGTAAATATTTCATATCTATTCTTGATTCATTTACTTTTTATATATAACAATAATTCAAAATTGATAAACTATTTGAAATAATTAAATCATCATTCCAATTTAATAGATGATTTAGCCATTGATTGGTACATTATATACTTTATATAACTATCACATTCTTAAAAATTGGTAAAATTTATGAGTAATATTAAGTCTTGACCATCGGATGCTAATTTTTGTTTGAATTATTTTTCTCTGAAAAACTATAATTTTCTACTTAACTTGCTTTCAAATTTTTCTATGAAATGTTTTCCATAAATTTATGAACACTATGTAATTTTTAAATAATAATGTTGAAAACGCTTGTGATTCTAAATAGCATCCCTTAAGATTTACATAGACTTTATTTTTTTCAAAATGTATCATTATTTAACCAAGCATATTACAATTCATTTTAGCAAACATATCGTTTATTTAAAAAATATATGTGTTCTGCAGCTTTTATTTTGAACAGAAATTTTTATTTCATTAGTAAAGAAATTTTTTAAATTTTAATTTTCTGATTAAAATTTAAGAACTAAACAAACGTACAAAAATAAAATTAAACCAATCTGAGGATGTTATTAATTTAATGATATAATATTAAGGAGATCTCTGCTGTGATGTTCCGTTTTAAAGACTTTTATAGATGTGGATCTACTTAAAATAACAACATAACCATTACGGGTAATAATATTTTCTTACAATATTTTACTCGTATCTAATATTTTTTAATTTGATTTCTAAAATTCTCTAATGTACTATCGTGTTGATAAATAAGGAATAAAATGATTCATTGATTTTTCTTAGATTACTCAAAATCTACTCATAAATGCTAACTTTCATGAAAATAATTTGAAAACATATAATTCATAGACGCGTTTGTGTTATAAGAGTATCTATAAAAACATCTTAGTCGAAAAATTTATTCATAAAATGGAAAAAACTGCAATCCTTCCTGTTAACAATTATTTTTGCATAATCTGCCATAAATATAGTATTCTCTGACAATTTCAAAAAAATTTGAATTATCGCTTCTAAAACAAAAAGGTTTTTGTAAGTGAACTCCGTAAGCAACGTAGATATACATTTTTGTCGGTAACAGAGACTAGAAAAGCCGTTTCTTGAGCAGTAAATCCACTTCTAAAAGCAAGAATTTTGAAATCCTTCAACAGAAATCTTTCTGAATTGTTTTATTTAAATTTTTCAAATAGTATGAATCCTTTTACATGGAATTTCCATTTAAATTATTTTTTACTGAATATTTCTACAATATCTTCAACAGAACGTATCTCTCTACTGTTTTTTTTTTTTTTTTTTTTTGCAAAACTTGAAATGAATTTATGCATGAATAGTTGCCTTCAAAGTCTATATTTTATGAAAATATTTTTGTTTCAGATAATTTAGTAGACAATATTCCTGTACAATATTTTCATATGCGATATGATTGATTCATAAAACTAAGTAAAAAAAGTAGTATAGCATTTTCTCAAAACTGATTATTGTCAGAACTTTAACAATAGTTCAGATAAAATTTATTTTATTTGATTCAATAACAACACAAAATAGCAACCTCTCTTTGGAACGTTACATCAAATTCCATACATTTGAATATTATAAAAATATTATAGAAGAATTGTTTTGAAAATTTCGGTAAAGCTTATCGAAAATTCCTTTTGTGTGGCGAATTTCTTTTTAATGCAATAAAGATGCTATAAAGGAGTATTTAATATTAGAAATATTATAATTTGATAAATGAATTAAAAGCTACCTTATAATAATTTTTACCATTTAGTATGTCTTCCTTTCACTTTATTTCGGTAATAAAATCATTTACAGGATCAAAAAGATACTATGCTTATGATTTAAAGAAATAGAATATTGGGTGGTAAATAAGATCCAAGTCTTAATGTTTATACATGTCATAAAATGATACAGTTAAAAGTTGAAAAATTAACGGTGAAAAACTTTCTCAGTGACATCCAGAAATAATTTTGAAATTAAAAATATTTCAAGTGATTTAAATACCTAAAATGATTTGAATATCAGTTGAAACTTTAATAATTCAAAAATTTTCAGTGACACCTAGGAGTAATTTCAAAATAAGAAGACTATTTCATTTGATTTAAATATCATAAAATGATTCGAAAAAAAGCTGAAAGTTTGATTTCATAAAACATTATCAGTGACATCCAGAAATATTTAAAATCGAAAAGCAACGCAGACAACGCTTATTAGTAACGAACTTCTTAGATAATCAAGAGACTCTGTAATCAGTTGAAAAATATTTTTGTGTTAAACTTTCATTTAATACTACAAATTAAGGAAAATCAGCATACAAATCAAATCAATTGAGTTAAAAAAATTTGAAAATTGAATAGAAATCTTATCTTGACTTAAAGAGTCCCACAATAATAAGGAATATTTTTTTAATAAGTTCTTTTTTATTAATAGATAATTAACTCTACATTTTTCCCCTAAAATATTCCGAACAAAAAGTAAAACATGAAAAACTTGCCTTGCTTAAAAGGAATCAAAATGGAGGAAAAACTAATGAACTGTTGAGTCAAAACTTTTTAATTAATGCGGAAAACTTACCTCTACTTTGCTGAGTAACTTTATCGCGAAGAACACTGATTTGGTATACCGGACCAAACTCTTCAAATATTTTCAACACATCTCTCTCATTCCAATGACGTGGTATTTGACCAACGAACATTTTGATTGTGTCTGGATCTGGCTGCGAACCGGGCTCACCCAGGCTAGAAGAAATAAATATCTTATTGTAAACATAATCAAATAAATGTCATGAATTAAAATTAGTGGTATTAACAAATTAACTGTTTTTGATGAGTATACTAGTCATGGAAAACGTATATTTTTCGTTATGACGTGCTTATACCTCAGTAGTACTAAGTAATGACAGTTTCAAGTTTCAGTACAAGTTTAAAAAAAAAATAAAACGTGTTCGTAAATTTCTACAGGCTTAAAATATTTTGAGGCGAAGTCGAAATCAAAGGAACAAATAAAAGATTATAATCCGTTTTACAGTGCTCTGCTCAATACCATTCTCTTGCAACAAATTAAAATAATTTTAAAAAATTATGTTTCTTTCCATTCTTATTCAAAATATGTATTCTATTTTAAATAAATAAATGTGATTCTTGAAATGAAAAATAAAAGACATTTGATCACAACACGATTTCATATTACACATACTCTATGTTTGATGAGTATAGTCGTCATCGGTTAATTTTTGTGACAAGACTCAAATACGTATTTTCCGAAGAGATCGAAACAGTTAACAGGTTAAAATTTATTAAATATTGATTGCAAGATGACAAATGTAAAAATTCACCGATTAAATATTTCAGGGGGTCCTCAAAATTTATATATCCTTTGAATAAATATTATTTTATAGACTTTGAATAAATATTATGATATATTATTGTACATACATTATTTCGATGGAATTTTTGGTGAGAGTGACGTGTAACATAATGTTAGTAATTGTTCAATATGACCAGTTAAAAGAGCATGTTGTTAAAGAATGTTTTTAAACACCAAATCACACTTTAATCACGTTTGCAATTCTATCGGTCATAGTTACCAGTACGGACTCGACAATAATACGAACATTTCCTATGGAAGACGAGTGCTAATGTGCATTATTATAAATTTATGAAATATATTACATATTTTTACTATCACGAAATATATTATCATAAAGTTACGAATTAATTTCATAAGTTATCAAAAAAATATATATGTAATTTTAATGAGTATCTTGAAACTAAATAAGGAGTTTAACATTTTGGGTATAAAAGTCAGATTCAAGAATGTGTGTTGAAAACTTTGAAATAATATTGGATTAAATATTATATTTAGAATTGCCTTTTTTCATTATTAAACAATTTTTATCGATATCTGGTAGCTAAATATAATGGGAATTTTTATATTTTATCTAACGGAAAATATATCATCAAAGTAGGATTCCAATAGTTTTTATGAATATAATTCAAGCCAGTTAAACGAAATAGAAATACCTATCTTAGATTTGAGGCGAATATTTCCTGTGATTTAAGAAAAAGTATAAGGAATAGAAAAAAAAAACATTTTTATGTATATGAATAAATATAAGAATATATAAAAAAAATGTTTTTTAATTAAAACATATCCCCCCTTTACTCATATTTAAATTTACATTAAAAAATCATATTAAAGAATAAATGAATTTAAATGAAAATGAATTCATGATCATGTATTCATTTTTAGCAGCCTTTAGCTTGTAATGAATTGATCGTAGAATAATGCTTTTCACATATTTCATGGGTTTATAAAGACATGAAATATGAGAAAAAGCATTATTTAACACTTGAATGTCTTTTCAAAAGGATATACTGAAAAAAAAGCTTGAGTAATATAAGCAACGATTACTCAAACAGGTTTCAGAAAAGTAGGATATATCAGACAAAACATTTCAGATTTTTTTAGCATTTCTGACTAATGGATGGATTCTTTCAAGACCGTTATTCATGTTTTCGTAATTTTTCTATTTGGTATCTCATCTATTAGGGTTAGGCGAATAGCCAAATAGAACATATTTGGGTGTCGTGACTGTTTAGGTATAAATGTGAAGCATTACTTCGAATATACAAGAAATGAAAACCTAAAAAAACTTTGTGCTTTTAAAATTAAGCATTACAGCTGTCAAATTTGGATTTCAACTCAAATAAGTTCCGTGAAAGATTAGGACTGATTTATACCCTTGTTAAAAGCTATCACAAATATAAAAGTAAAGTTTAAGTATAATTAATGGAAGGTATAGGGATAAAATAAATTAAATGTATTATTTTTATAAAAAAATTATGTATATAATTTCTCGTACGAAATATTATAACGTATTACTATTAAATAGTCTGCATTCATTATATCGGAAATAGATTATATTCTTAATGAATTTCAAGTGGCACGATTGCTAGAAAAATGGCAAAATTAAAAATATATATCACGTAAAAATTATTTATTATTTTGAAATGTTATGAATTTATAAAATAAATAAATAATAGAACTTTTATTTTTGCTTAATGACATAAGCTTGCTTCGCTTCATCACTATCACTTTGCTTCATCACTATTAAAATAATAATAAAAAAAGAAATCAGAATCTATTTTGTTTGCGGAGATAATATTCAAGAAGAAAAAAAAACTAAATTTAAAATTAAGAGATTGCAATTAAGAGATTTTTTAAAAATTAAAATATTAAATGGAATGAAAATAACATTGGTAACACCAATAATATGCTTTTTTTTTCAATGCAAAAATGTTTTCTTTTAGTTGATACACTGCAATGTTGCTAAAGAAAGGCGATTAATTGTAATTAAGTACAATCTTGCTAAATATTTAACAAATTCCACTCTTAATGAGTGCCTAAAGCTTAAGGTTAACTATATGCCAAATTTGGTAGGACTAAGTCCAATGGCATTCATTATAGAGTTTTTTAAAGATTTTTTAATCCCATAATTTACAAACATTATGCTTCCCTGCAAACAGTATCTTGTCAATGTCATGAATGACATTATGGAGCTTAAAAAGAATTTGCCATTAAATACAAGTATTAAGGCCGTGACTTCGGAATTGGAAAGGACCAGTCTAGAAACCCGATTCTGCTAAAGTATTGTCGTTCAGACAGATCTGGTGCATATTAAATCTGATGAAGTACGCTCAATGTCCACCTACTACTGTGGTGTGAAAGTTTGAAGGGGAGTGTCAGCTAGTCCACATCGTCATCTGACCGGGATTCAAAGTTACTAAATCTATTTCAAAATAACATTCATGTTGCTTCCAAACTTAACATTAATATAACTAAACTAAACTAAACTTTTAAATGCATTCTGACAGTTACTATATTGACTGAGATGAATTCCCTAAAAGACGAAAATCGCTTTGTAAGCAATGCTTTGCCTCTATAATTAAGACTACGTTATAATTAATAAAGGAAATTTAAGCTGAAGAATAATCCAATAACTGAATTTTAGAAATGCTGTTTGAATATGAAAGATCTTATGAACTAGTATGCAGCCAATCGAATGTAATTGTATTTTCTGTTAACTTTGCTTTAGTCAACAAAACATAAGATTTTTTGCAGCTACAGAGTTTCCATTAACAGTATAACAATAGTTTAGAAATCTCACCCTTAGTTGCTTAAAATAATTTATTCAGTTCTTCTGATTTTAAGTTAAATCATAAATATTTTTATTCATTTTCTTTCTTTTAGGCAATATTATTTAGAATGTTCTTTCGCTTAATTTTTACAAATAAATAATAATTAAAGGATAATCAAAATTAGCAAAGAAAATCCGAATTGTTTGACGAAAAAGACTTTTATAAACTATATTTTCTGAACATGAATGCAAATTTCATTCTCTTATCAGCTGTATATTTTTCTTTTTATAGGCTTAATAAATATTTCTCGGAATATTGGTTTCAAAACCGTATGTTTTATAAAGAAATCTATAGTTACATCAGTAATTTTCCTACTTTTGTAAGCAAGATCTTTCAATGAATAGCTAATTTCTGTTCAATATTATAGGGAATATAGTATATTCAGAAGCATTTTAATATAAATAATTATATTCAGATTATTTCTAGGTATAATAAGAATTTTTTAAAATTGAAAAATGAAATTGTTGTAATATATTATTTGGAATATTTTAAATTGATAAAATACGTCAGAAAAGGGCTAATTAAATTTCTCATTTGTAATATTTTGATATATGTCGACTGATGTATCACACATTTTTCTTTAAAAAGATTTTTCAGGTTAATCATTATAATATAAATTACAATACTTATGTAACAGGTTTGGATATAAAAATAAATTATATTATTCTAATCCATTAAGGTTTATTGGCATGGAAATTAGATGGAAGTATTTTTCTTCTGCTAAATGAGATAAGAACAAGATGCAAGAGTCGAATATTCCTCCACGCTGCCAACGCCATCTATTGCCTGGCAGCTAGACCTTACCCTTAAGATGGGCATATTCATACAAGCGCTAGATATTCTAGTTATTCTTACAGAATCGAATGCTGAAATTATTTAAAACTTTCATAATTTAGCATGATGAATTCATAATTTATGATCTTTATAATCTCTTAAAACTTTTTATAATTATTATTTTCTGCCAATTTCATTTTCCTCATCACTCAAAACTCTTAATATTTCAAATAAAAATTTTGTTAAAATTGTTTTGTTTATTTTGTAAATTTTGTTTTGTTTTTGTTAAGATTGAATTCCATTCTAAAGCTAATCCTTAATATGAATAAGCGAAAACAAATAAATTTCGTCCTAAAATTTGAAATTAGGAGTAAAATTTTTTATTTGAATATTCTTTTTATATTTAAGTTTATAATATAGAAACTTTAACTATTTCAACTAAACATCCTTTTATTAGCTTATTAACATTCTTGAGTTAACAGATAAAAAGAAAAAAATACATTATATTAGGAGATAAGCTTAATGTTAGTCCTCGCTTAGATATACCGTTGAAGTTTGGTGATGCGCTAACCTAAGAGACGTCTTCCTTATCGGAACTTTGAATAAAATGATTAGAGTCTTTTCGAAATATTTCTCAAGCACCTTCAAATTTGGTGGATATTTTATATAAGAATAACAAAATTTGTCTTGCTTTTACAGATATGGTTATAACTTAATTTTTTGTTTATCTTTTTCTCTGAAATCTTTTCATTTTTATATCCACAGTATTTTTAAGAGTACAGCATTCAGAATATGAAAAGACATCGTAGAGTGACCTTATAGTTTTTTTTATCTATTTTTAGAAAAATGTTGAAAATGCAAATTCTTTTGAGTAAAATGAATAAAACTATAAGTGAAATATGTGCTTTAATTCCCAGTGGAGAGATTATAAAAAACGAATAAACACTAAAAGCAGCATGCTTAAGTTTGCAAAATCAATAAAATTCTAGTTTATTCTTTTCAAAGTATGAGTAAAAATACATTTTTATCTTTTGAAACTAAAGGCGATTGTCGTAAAAAGCAATTTTTAAAAAAAATATAAACTTATGAATGATTTTAAAATATTCAGGTCAGTTTTATTTTCATTCGACTTTTATTTCAAATCTTTGTACATGTTATAGCATCCAATTCCGGAATGATTTTTTAGATAATTCTATTATAAAAAAATTCTATTAATAAAAATAAAAGAATACATTTTTTGTTATGAGAAGTAGAATACATTTTCATTTTTTCCCTTTATCACTAGAGACTGAATTTCGGAAAGCTTGTTAAACTTAGTAGTTACAAAATAAAAAAGGAATATTCTGTGCTTAAAATAGTTGAATTTAAATTTTTGGGTCGAAATTTTATGGAGTAATCTCACTTTACGACTCTTTAAATGCAGCCAAATAAATCCACAAGATACTATTTCTTTTGGAAAAGGGTATTCCAAAGAGAGCACTTTCATTTTATTTAATATCGCCTAAAAGTAGCAATCGATAGAGTCTGGTGTTTATAAAATGGGCTGTTTTGTTTTGCTTTGTCTGAAATCTTACTTAATGAAGAAACAAAACTATTTTGATATTGATGAAAATGACATAGATTATTTTAAAAGAAAACTTTTTACCAAAAATAAGATTCTATTATCCTTGAACTCCATTCGTTTTTTATCAATTAATTTATTCATGAAATAAAATTAGCAATTTTATCAAAATCTGCGAATTTTTATTTCAAAAAGAAAGTATTATCAAAGCATACAACCGTTAAGATTTTATTCACCTACAATTACTGATCGATGCAAACGACATTTTACGATATTTTAATTTAAATTAACTTTATTTACTATTCATAACATTTTTTACTTTCCATCCATCCAAGAAAATTAAAGAATGTGATTGAACATTTTGGTCACAAATGAATGAAACATATCAAAATACTTTTCAAATGATAACCAATTAACTTTTCAATACCTGTCAAAATACCTGGGAAAGTAAATAACAAGAAAGCATTTTCCCATTTTTGAATGAATGGGTATTAAAATCAGTGCTCTTTTTAGTTCTTTAGTATCTATTTATAGTTGCTAAACTTTCCTCCCAATAAGTTTCACATTAAACCATCACAAATATCATGAAATAATGGAGACTAGGGAATAAAAAGAATGATTCAATGACAAACGCGTAGTTGAGTTGAGCCCAGAGAAAAATTTGAGTGACCGTACTGGCACAAAATCTAAACTACTTTTAGAAAAAGGCTCCTACCTTTTAGTCGATTTAGGTATTTCTGACAAAGTGAATATTATTGTTAATTTTATCACTGCTATAAAAATTTAGTACTACTATTACTGTTAAAATTATGTTATTACATTACTGTTAATGTTGCAACTGAATGTTAACGTTAATGTTATTGCTATTGCTATTGCTGTTATGTTCATGTTGTTGCTATTTCTGTTATGATAATGTTTTTATTTAATTATTTATTGTTATTTAAATACCATTATATTACTGTTGATGCTACAACGTGAATAGTGCTGTTCAGTGAAATAAGCTAGATTCATAGCGATTTAGGTAGTTATATTTTCTGAAGTCTGATTGAATGTTCCTGCTTCCAAAAATTATTTCTTCAATTCTTAACTGACTTTTTTATCGCATAAATTATTTTTCTGGCATAAATTGTTTTTAACGTAATGGAATATATCCGAATATTTACTTTTATTTAAATAATCATGATTGTACTACAAATATTATCAAAGAAATCATCAGATATTTTCTAAGGTAAAAGTTCGAAATAATAGATTTGAATTTTTTTTCTCGAAAGTAATTAAATTAGCTCAAAACATAAGTTGGTTGCATTAAATTTTTCAAAACACTATTTATTTTTCTAAAAAAGAAAAATGCTACCACTTTGTTCCACACTAAAATTTATCACCTTTACTCAAAGGCAATAAATAAGTCAAAAGTAGTAAAACGACTAAAATGTTGAAGACATTTAATTTTTTTTTCTTGTTAGAACACATAATGAAAATTGAAAAAAAAAAAAAATACTGAAATTATCAATTTCCAGAAATGAATAGAATTTATAATAATAATTTGTTGTTGTTATTACTAGATAAACACTTGTGGAATATGATTTAAATTTGGTATAATAATCCTGGTATGATTAAATTAATAAAATCATCGCCGACAAGAACAGTCTTTTTACTGAAAAGAAATTATTAATAAAAAAAGAATCTTCTAAGAAAAAAAAAACATTTGTAAATTCAGATAGTTTTGTTTGAAAAAAAATTAATTCATAAAAAATTTTGAATGTAAATAATTGGATGAAAATATTTAACACAGAATCAATTTATTTAATTAAGTTATAAATTAAATATGCTTGTATTATTCATTCACCATTATCAGTATTTTATTTTAAGACTGTAATATTTTTTCTGGAGGTAAATAGATATAAAAACGTTCCTTGAAGCATAAAACATTTTCGGGTTTCATGTTCTATCTAGTTACTCATAATTAATTTATTTCTTTAATACTGTAACACATTTTATATATTTCTAATAAAAGTTTTGATAACATATATGAAAAAAAATATTAGATGTGGGAAAATGTTAAAAGCCCTTATTTATTTACATTTCATCAATAAATGAAAACAGCAGCTTGTTAAATTTTAGTTATTATTTCGAACTAATTATTGAGTTATTATTTTACTATATTGTTTATCCAAGGTTAAAAATGGAAATAAATTTACTTAATCAGTAACAGAAGAATAGATTGATATCTTAAATGAAGTAACAATAACAATAATGTAACTTTGAGTAAGAACGTAGGGTAAATTCAATGTTAAAAGCCCTTATTTATTTGCATTTCATCAATAAATGAAAACAGCAGTTTGTTGAATTTTAGTTATTATTTCGAACTAATTATTCAGTTATTATTTTACTATATTGTTTATCCAAGGTTAAAAATGGAAATAAATTTACTTAATCAGTAACAGAAGAATAGATTGATATCTTAAATGAAGTAACAGTAACAATAATGTAACTTTGAGTAAGAACGTAGGGTAAATTCAGTAGTTAGCTTAACTATTAAAGGAACAATTTATTCATTTATTTTTTCTTTTATATACAAAAGATAGAAACTAACCATAGGAATAAATATAATTTGGTTCCTTCAAATTATTTTCATTTTAACGAGTATTTTCCCGGCAAAACGTTGATTTGAAAATTAAATTGCATTTCCTGGAAGAAACTTGATATTCTTTTGATAAAATCATTAGCTAAAAGTAATTCAAACGCCGTTACTTCGCTTGAAGAAACAATCGCTTTACCCCCTCCCTTATCTAAAGAACCATCCATCCAAACCTATCGAACTTAAAGAATAAAAATATAGAAGTTAAAAAAGTAAGGCTGAAAGTTATAAAAGGAAAAGTAAAATACAAACAGAAAGAAAAACTAGAAAACAAATCAAGTCTGCGCTTTCTAATTCGCGCACTATTTGGGCTGTAGCTTTTTCCCACTGATCAGCCATGCGTAACGGGGCAGAATTGATCTGTGATTTCTCCAGCTAAACTTGAAACGGGATGTATTTTTCGAAAGAAACTGTTGGACTGGCTGTATTGTAAAAGTAAGGGAGGGTCCTCGGGTGGGGAGAGTTTCTAGTACTTGTAGATTGATTACTTCAAAAAAGAATAGCGGAGAGAAAGGGCAGTTTTGTTTTTACAGGATTTTTTTCCTGCCCTTCCAATTTGGAAGGGATTTCCCGGTAATGTACAAATCTAAGTCTTTGAAAGAGGAAATTGGAAACATAAAAAACCAATTTTTTCCCCCGTTATCCCGGAATTTTTGCAAAATCTTTGTTAAGAGCTAGAAAATCATGGGTTAAGAATTAATAGAATGCTATTTTAGACATTTTTGTTGAAATGCAAATTCAGCAACATAATTTCTTTCTTAAATTTTTTGCAATGTAAAGTCACATTTCAGCCATTGGATCAAGTGTAACCATCATGTGTGATCTTAGGAAAAAACTTTCCAGAATTTTAATTTTTTTTTCAATTTTATGCTAGAAATAGTGAATAAATAATCCAAAACCTAAATTCGAATTACAACAATACATTTATTTCAAATTTTAAAAAAATTATAAAACTTTTATAAATATAAAACTTATCATAAATTCTGCTGTAACTTTCACTTTTCAAAGCAGTAATACCCTCTTAGTTTTTCAGGGCTACAATACATTTTTTACTCTTTAATAATTAAATATTAAATTCTATAAAGATGTTTTCGCTTCTACACAGCAGTGTCAATCTTTGTGACGCTTCTGTTCAGTTGAAATAAACATTCTATAACAGATCGATTGTCAAATAGACAAAAATGTAGCTGTTGAGCTTTATTCTTTAAATGTGCAGGTTTCATACGATTATGTCAAAATTTAATATACAGTGTGTTAATAAGTAAACATAATTTTATATCTTCAGTTATCAACTGGGGCAAATCATCATATTAATTTAAGAATCAATCGATCATTGAATGAAAGAAATTTTTCTATAAAACTATATTTATATGCTGAGAATAATACATCCTCTACTGAATCTTCGATTCTTTACTTAATATGCTTGAAATGTTAAGCACATTTGTTATTTTTAACATCGATTAAATTAATAATAAATAATAAAGAGAGTAATAATAAAGAATAAATGAAAATATAAATAATGAAGAAGAAGAAGAAATAAAGAAAAATTAATAATAATAAAGAATACATGATGGTTACACATGATCCAATGACTGAAATGTGCCTTTACATTGCAAAAAATTTAAGAAAGAAATTATGTTGCTGAATCTGCATTTTAACAAAAAATGTCTAAAATTATTCTTAACTTCTATTAATTCTTAACCCATGATTTTCTAACTCTTAACAAAGATTTTGCAAAAACTTCGGAATAATGGGGGAAAAATCGGTTTTTTATGTTTCCAATTTCCTCTTTAAATACTTGATAAAGAAATAAGGAATAATAATAATAATAAAGAAATGACAATAAAGAAAATGATTTATTTATTAAGTTAGCGCTTAGTTTTGAAACATGATTCTTGATGTTTAGGGACAATTATATACGTTTCGAATATAAATTTGTGCAGATTTTAGAATTTTCGGAATTATGTAACCATCTTTGTCTCTCTATGCTGTTAATCGCAAGATATTAACTAGGCTTTTTTATTAAGAAATAATTAATTTCTAAACAGATACAGTCTCAGATTTCGGGGTAAAAAATTTCGGAATTCAAGCTTAATGCCTTTAAAAATTCTAAACATATAGGGACGTGGCGCACATATTATCTATTGCTAAGGATAAAATATTCATGTGATCTTCTCATTGGTGCGACGTGGAGGTAGTTTAGAAATCTTATAACGATATTGGCGCCTTCCTCACCATCTAATCATGGTTCAGAATTATTAAATCCCTTCAAAAATAGCCACCTCGTAGCTTTGAAACAGGACGCTAATATAACTGTCCTAAACTTAAATCAAAATTCCATAGAAAACCTAAAGAACATTTGATTCTGCTGGATTCAGTGCGTACCAGACACAAACTTATTAAACTCTTTGATGCAAACGATGATCCATTTGTATCTAAACGGAGACTTTCTCATGAGGTAACCTAGAATCCAAATTTGAAACAATAAAAAAAGCAAAATATTTTTCTTCTAAAATATAGATTAAATAACTTTTCCTTGGCTTCTTTAAAGTGATATTCTTAACAGATTTTCGAACATATTTACTTAAAGTATGGAATTATTTAGATGCTTTGAACAAATTTAAAATTAAGTAATTCAGCAATTTACAAATAAATAAAGGAAAAGGATGCGCTAAAGTGATGGGAAAGAAATCGATTTTTTTGACCATGAAATCAGATTATCATGACTTATTGGCTAAATGGATTGCAACTTAAACTATTAGCTGTTTCTATAGCAATTTTGCAACATTGAAGTACTGCACTGCTGATTCCTAAGTTCTATTTCACAAACTGCAAAATCATCTTGATGTAGTATTCTAAATTATACAATCATTAAATTATGAATACATGGTAAAATAAATTTGATTTTATTCCTATTCTTTCTGTACATACAACCGACTTATCTGTTCCTTCGTTGGAAAATTATATATATATATATATATATATATATATATATATATATATATATAAAGGACTTTTGAATAACCTTGCATTTCATGAGTGTATTCATATACGAAGATGGTGAACTCTTAGTGCCTTTCAGAAACTCTTCTTGTTCTTATATTCTTTTATTGTCAAACAATGAAGTGGATAGATACCCATATATGCAGCTTACAGAAACCCAAATCTTTTGCATGCTTCAAAATATTTCATCAGTCGATAGCATTCGAGCAAACACAAGAATCTTCCCGAGTGACACATTAAACTAGATGAAGGGCGGAATTTATTAATAATACCTTTAATAAAATTCTCTTCCGGTCATTTCCTTCTATGAGTCAGAGTTTCCCTCCCGACTGTCACGGAAAAATATTTATTACGATCCTGTGCAATTGCACTTTATCAGCAATGCGAACAGACTTAATGTTAATGATCCACGTATTATTTATCGTATTCGTCTCTGATTTTGTCTACTTAATATCGTTGGTGTGACAATTGTTTGAAGTTATTCATATGTAAATTAACTTAAGCAGCACCAAATGATAATCATGGCAATACTTATATTAAGAACATTTATTTACTTTTCATAACCAAGAGAAAGAATGCAAATTGTATTTTTTCCCGAAATTTGTAATATTTTGCAATATTTTATTATTTATTTAATTAATGGAATGTTTATTATATATCACTGATAAATAGAATCAAGTAAGAATCATGGCATTGAGACAATTGTAAAAAATGTTTGAAATGTTATCAAATAAAAATTCATTAAATAACTAACATAATCATAATACCTTATTAACTTAAAAAATAGAGTTGTTGTATTTAAGTCAAAAAGCAGTTAAAGAACAAACAAATACCTTACTTGCAATACTTTAACTTTGAATATTATGATGATATTTTATTGATGAATTATGCCCTATACATTAAACCTTGCATATTTACAACCTTATCATGTACAGTAAATAATCATAATGGAATTTTTTAATGTTTTGTTACTTTTTACAGAAATTTATTCTTATAATGTAATGCTTGCAGATAAAATTCACATCATAAAAATAACTTTTGATGTACTCATAAATGACGCTTGTTATTGCATATGACGTGATAATGAAAGTAAAGTAATTAGAGTATAACAAATTAATAACTGGACTTAGCCATCTAGTAATCAATTTATTCTTTTAGATTCGTAATCGTTTCATAGCTTTATTTTCCTATAATGATGAAAAAATGTTAAAATTATTAAATATTATTATGTTTTTGAATAATTCTGTTATATATTAACACCATTTTTTTCAGTTACTTTGCTTACAAAAACATCTTCACAGCATAAAAATAATTTTTGATATATTTACAAATGGCACTTGTTATTGCATATGATGCAATAAAAAAAGTAAAGTAATTAGAGTTCAAACAAATTAATAAATGGACTTCTGATATATATAAACAGTTTCCCAGTCGCTTCGATTATATAAAAGCCTTTGATTTGCAAATCCAATCATAAAAAATTAGCTTTTGAGAAATAAACCTAAATCAGTAGCTATTGTTTTAATAATGTAAGGGGCAGAGTCATATATGTATCTAGTATCGATTAGCATTTTATTTGAATGAAAAAAATATGTAATGAAAAACCACTTAATTAATAAATAAAAGGAATTAAAACGACAAAAGGTAAAAAAAAAACCCACATGACCCACATTTATAGACATAGATATAAATGTGAAATCCAATGGTATAAAATCAGTACGTTAAGTTGACATAACTCTCTGATACTTCGTAGCCTTTCTGTGCAAATCAATAAAATATAAAATATTAAATGCAATCTGCTTGCAAATGCACTGCAAAAAAAATTCTTGTACTTGCGAATCAAATATGCATATTTATCATGTTCAGTAACTCTTGTCAATATTTGCTAAAAGAAGTTATTTAGAAGCTGGCAACGAAATCAATACCATTTTTAATTCTGTATGAAACTCAAGATACATTTTTACATTACTTACCTAACCTATCTCTAAACGTAGCTAACAGAAGAACAATCATAAATAAAAGAAACCAGAATATTTACAAAATTAAAGTATGATCAGCATGAAAAGTAAAACTAAAACAATTTTTAATCTAAATTGGCAGATTCCATCAAAATTATAAATTATAAAGATTTATGATTAATTAAAAGTTAATTTGCTTAAAAACAGAAATCTAGTTTCAAACCAGTGATCCATTCTATAAAGAGTTAATATGCCATTTTTACATAAACGTTAAATCATTTTATTGCAAAAAAGGATTCTCTTTCTCAGGTTCGGTTTATCAAAGCTATTTCGTGAGACACAATTGAAAAATTATTCTTTCAATTATTTTACCATCAATTCATTTAACAATGAAAAATAATTTTCCTGAGAATTCAACGAGAAAAGTTTCTCAGATCATTTATTAAATGTCTAAATATGAAGTTAAAAATTAAATTTCAAGCAACAACAAAGCCGCTTTATTTCTCACGCTTCTGGCCATCTTTATTTTTCCAAAAAAGAAAACAAAAGCAAAATCCAAAAGAGGAGTCTTTTTATACTCCACAGTTCATAAAACACGTTTCCAAACGAAAATCAATTTCCCTCAAACAAATTAAAACTCGCCGTTTTTAATTGTGTGGCTGGATATAACTTTCAAAAATGCCCAGCATCAAAAATATTCTCTGCAATCAATTCTTTGACTTTGTACGTAAAAAAAGACGTTTAAAAAGAAAAAGAATCAAAGGGAATTCATTCTAGTCCGTAATTACTTTTTAAACTAATTAACTAGAACAGTGGCCTTCCTGTGGGTGAACAAAGTAGAACTAAGTTTGCAATCTCAAAAGATAAAAAAGAGAAAAATTTGAAGCTAGTCGTTTAATTACAACATTTGCAGCTAAATTTACGACAGTATATTTAAAATTTTAAACGATCAGCCATTCTGTGAGTTATTTCACATATTTTATATTTATTGAAGCGGTCTGGTAAGTAGCATTCATTATTAATTACAAATGAATAAAAAATACGAATTTCCTAACTGTTAATAGTTCATCCGAGAAGCTTCGGTATTTATTCTTGATCATTAACAGTTTATTTAAATGGAAAATTAGTCGGGCTCCTTTGAGCCTTTCCTCTTTAACATTCGAAGAGAATATTTAACATTTCCTCTGACGCAAATGAATAACTATATGAATTTTAATTTCCCATGTTGCTCACAAGGATAATGTCACGAGTTTCACTTTTCTAGTATAATAAATATCACAGATTATTTTCGTTTGCCTGTTATATATGGAAAATCTTTCTTGGTTAAATAAAATATCTTAGAGTGGGAATAAGAAATAAAAAGCTGAAAAAAGGGCCATTATGAAAATAAAAATGCTGTCATTTAGAACCCCAGCAGAAAGTTCATGAATGCAGACAGCTCATTACCTTTACAGAAAAAGAACATTTCCACTAAAATCATTGCATGCTTCTAAACTTATGAGTGGTATCAAAGTGATTCCTTACTCTTTTAGAGCGGGGAAGATTGGAGTGGAAAAAAAGAATAGAAAAGAAAAGTTCTTATTCCAAGGATCTATGTGATTCCTTACGAGTTTGGATAGGCATGAGTGGCAGGAAAAAAATGCGAGGATAAGAAAATAACTGCCATAGTTTATAGGATCAAAATGATTCCTTACCAGTTTGAATACACAATGATTTTAACCTTTAGAAAAAAATAAATGTACGAATATAAAATGAAGGCTGTTGATTAATAATATTAAAAAAATATCAAATATATTTTTAATTCAAACAATTGCTAGTTTTTTTAGAAAATAAATATGATTTGATTTTCTGCAATATGAAGAATTCATATAAAACTAGAATTTATGCAGAAAATAGCATATAATAATGTAAGAATAGATTATTTTTGAATGTTTTTTTCAAAGTCGAAACTTGAATGTGATAGAAGAATATCTGTAGAAAATATTTTTACATAGACACGGAAATCGCCTTTTAATTTAATACTTTGAATATTTAATTTGAAAATGAAAAGGAAAGCAAATAACTAAAAAGAATAACTTAAAAATATATCTGGGATATATTTTTAAATAATTGTTTTTATTTAAGGTTTTTTTAATCAAATCAGTATTAATAAAATCGAGAACACTATATAAATAAAGAATTTAATTTCATCATAATGGAATTTAATAATTCTATTTGGTATCATTATTTAGTGAATAAGAACATTATAAGTAAGAAATATGAAAAAAAATCACTTAGAATTTACAAACAAGGTATTTTAAACTATAATTTAAGTCTTACTTTTCGGAAACTATAATCTATTTCACAATCAATTCATTGTTGGATAAATGTATAATTATCAAATTTAAAAAATGTTTCAACGAATTAGTTACTATAATATGCTAACAAGTTTTCTTTTACTTATTTACCTTTAAAGCAGAAAAGAATGAGAATGAAATAGGCTGTAATAAATTTCAAATAACAATGAATCTAAATGAGTTTTGTTGCATGCATCTTCTGTATTGACGTTTATTACTATTTTTTGTTAATTCATGATTTAAACTTTAAAATATTCAATAGTTTGAACTTTTGCTATCAAACTGTAGCTAAAAAAATTACCAAATTGAAATTAATCACAGCAAGTCATGCGTCTGCTGACAAATATCTAGCTTTCAAAAGCAAAATATTTCTAATGATTTTTCATGAATTTTTTTCTGCTGATTTAAATAGTATGTTAGTGATTAAACATTAAATATTATTTAAATGTTAAACAAACAAGACTGGGGAAAATAGAATTACTACTTTGATTAAAAAATAAAAAAACGCAAGTGGCCACTTTGCACTAAGCGTCCCTCTAGATGGTTTCCCAATGTGCTCTTAGTTTGAAGACAATTACGATTCGTTACTTTTTGACAGTAAACTTTCTTTAGAAATCATTTCAAATTTCATTCGTTTTTGATTTCAGAAAGACTGATTTTCAGATTTGAAGCAGGTTTAAGATGAATTTTGATTAAATATTTTCTATAACACACGAATTATCTTTTAAATAAACCATTAAATCGCCGAAAATCTCTACAAGCTTTATTACTTAACACATTAAAAATATCGTATTACAGTCTCTTCGTTTAGTTAAGAATATCTAAAATACATATTTATTATCGATCATTTACAATTTCTTTTTTCATGCTTTTAAGTTTAAAATAATAAGATATTTAAATCTAAGATAAATTGCACTTTGGCATGATATATATATTTTTAAATAGAACTCTATATGTTTTAAATAATCATAGAATTATACACAAAATCAAAATCAGAATCATTTAAATTATTAACCGATAAATTTTATCAGAAGTATTCATCATATTTTATGAAGTAAGTTTGTTTATTCTGTTACAACATAAACCTGTGATATCATGATGTTGGTCGAATTATTAATTTTTGGCGAAATCCGTAAACCACCGAATTGTATACGAAATAAAAATCAATATTATTTGAAATAAATCGCTGATGAATTTTATCTGAAGAATCCAAGTATTCATCTTATTTTATAGAATAATTTCATTTATTTGTATTCTACAAAAGCACATGATATCAAGATGTTTATTGAATTATTAATTTTTGGTTGAATCCGAAACTAATCAAATTATATACGAAATCTGTATCAATATTGTAGGAAATATATCCCTGATAAATTTTTTCTGAAGAATCCAAGTATTCAAATTTTATAAAATAACGATTTATTATGATACTACAAAAACATATGATATCATGATGTTTGTCTAATTAATTTTTGGTGAAATTCACAAATTTCTTCAATATTTTATCTTCACGAAGATGCGTTATTATTATTTTTTTCATTTTCCGTCACCAATTTTCTAGTGTTACCTTTATTTCTCGACCGACTTTCTTTAACAGCCACAACCAGATGCACTACTGATTATTTATTAATTGCTCTGCCACGCCAAGGCAGCGAAAGCATCAAGAAACCCACATTATGTACGAGCCATATTTCTTTCAAAATCCTATTTCAGTTTCCGGTTCAGATATTGCACCAAGAAGACTACAATGTCCAGGATTCTATTACCCGCAGTAAATCCATGTTGTTGACAATTCGTCAACCCTACTCTCTGGGGAAAACTCCGCGAGCTGTAACGGGTCCTTGTGCTTAATTGTGCATGCGTGTAACAGTGGACCCACAGCTGTGCCTGACAGCCTTCTACCCGTAACAAAAATTGAAATGAACACATAAATCACTAAACTATCGCTCAGTTATATAATAAGACCAGGCGCTGCTTCATCGAATGCTGACAGCAAGGATTTAGTAACTGATGACGAAATTTTAAGTTGTGAAAATCGTTCGCTTTGCTTTAAAATTGCTGTAAGATTTGTTTATTTTTATGCGTAAAATTACAAATTTTATTTTTTGATTTAATAAACTTATATAATTATTCGCACATTTTTTATTTGGTATCAAGATAATTTCGTTTAGATGCATCGCAGGTTTCTTTTTATTGGGAAAAGTATTTGGATTCGATATTTAATATTGTCTTTGAGGTTAAATATGTATAATCATGCAATTCTGATATAAATTTAAGGTTCGAAAAGGATGGAAGAATTTGAAATGTTATCGTTCAGTTATATAATGAGACCAGAAGTTGCTTCATGGAATGCTGACAGCAAGGATTTAGTAACTGATGACGAAATTTTAAGTTGTAAAAATCGTTCACTTAGTTTTAAAACTGAGTAAGAATTGTATAATTGTATGCAGAAAATTACAAATTTTAATTTTTAATTTAATAAACTTATGTTACTGTTGCAAATTTTTTGATTTGCAATCATAATTATTTCGTTTAAATGCTTCACAGGTTTCTTTTGATTGGAAAAAGTAGTTGGTGTAGATATATTAATATTGCTTTTAAGACTAAACATATATAAACGTGTTTTTGAAGCGATTTCACATTAGAAAAAGATAAAATAATTTATAATATTATGCTTTGACTTTAAATTCAGATATTAAGATGCGTTTAAAATATTAGACTTTATTTAATATAGCACTTTAAAGGAGTGACTAAATTGAAAATACGCTTTTTTTCCAAATATGTACAAAGCAAAATATGATTTTGAGTATATATAAACTTTTTTAAGACAGGATGCTTTGTTCCTGGTTTAATAACGCTCAAAAGTGTGATTTTAACAAGAAATCAATTGAACGATTCTATGAAATGTGAAATAAATAACCAAACAAATCCAAAACAAATGTAAAAAAAAAATCCGAATTAGAATATATATATATATATATATGTGTGTGTGTGTGTGTGTGTGTGTGTGTGTGTGTGTGTGTGTGTGTGTGTGTGTGTGTGTGTGTGTGTGTGTGT